>CM060871.1:23673214-24023198 GCA_030737845.1 Acorus calamus
GAGGAGAGCGAGAGAGAGGATGGTGATTTTGAGCTCCATTGGTGTTTGTTTTGGGTTTCTGAGTATGGTTCAGAGAGTGGGTTTTGAAGAGGAGCTTGTGTTATTTTTCTTTAAAGACGGGTTTGAAAAGTGAAATTGCATGATTTTACTATTTTATTTTCACATGTTCTTGTGATATTAATATATGTGTAACAAGAGCTTCTCCGTGCAAGCCTCAAAATATAAAAGAATTTTTTATTTTAGAAGCATGTTGGACTCTAACCATTAATTTCTATTTCTTATTATTTTTAAAATTATATAATATTATATAAAACTTATTAATAAATATTATTATTATTAATCTATTTATATAAAAAATATATCATTGAAAAGATTTCATTAAGATCTTAAAATGAGTATAATATTAAATAATTCTAAAGTTATTTTAAAATTAATAATATTTTAATTAAATAAATAATCAAACATATGAAGATTTATTTAAAATCAATTTTAAAATAATTTAATATTAGTCTCATTTTAAATGTTTTGATAAAATATTTTCAACTATAGTACTTTCATTAAAAATAGATTAATGAATTTAATATATATTAAGTTAAACTAATTAGTGTATAAAGTAAAAAATAAAAAATGTGATTTTGATGATAAAATCTAAATTTAGAAATAGATATGAAATATGGGTGAAATATATTACTATTTAAATTTGAAGATATAAAATGTGGTGGGTGATACTCCAAATTTGGAGATATAAAATGAAATGTGGTACTCTTGACTGTGAATGATTGGGTGGGTTTTGATTGTTTGAACGAGTGAGTGGGGAAAAGCTGGGTTTTTTTTTTTTTTTTTTCACTGCAGACTGCAGTCTCTGCTGCTCTGCTTTGTGGGTTGTCATGTTGTGATGATTTTTGCGTGGGAGGGAACAGTGGGTCTGGTTTGTTCACATTCACATGGGAAGTATTCTTTTTATTTTTTTGGTGGGGGAGTAGTCCGTGCTGTGGTAGGTTTTTTTCCCCTGCAGTGGTGAAGACAACAGTGCTGTCCCTCATTCGGTCCTGCTTTGGAATCGATTTTTATTCGGAATTTGTTTTTCTAATTCAGCTTTTGAATGATGGGTTCTGCTTAAAAATGGGCAAAATATAGATAAAATAAAACAAAGCAGAGAGTGTTGGAGAGTGTGACTGTCTTCCACTTAAAAAATGGTTGCCTCTGACAGAACCATTACCTGGACTGGAATAGGTTCTCTTGGGATGATGGTTTCCTTGTCTCACTCTCACATTCAATGAAAATAAAATGATGTTTCTTTTCTTTTGGGTGTACCCGGTCATCTCATTAGTTTCATAGAGTTATCTAATGAATGATCGACATATGTTATTGAGTGTCAATACACGCTTAGGCCATCTAGGACAAGTGGGTCCGTTTAAAACACATCTAAAAAGTAAGATTTTTAATAAAATAATTTAAATATATTTTATTCTTAAAAATAAGATTTTCTTATTTTTTTAAAAATTAACTCTTTTACACTAAAAATTAAAAATAATTTTTTTATTAAATCAGTTTTTTATAATGTATTTTAACTTTCTGCTTAATTAAAAGCGAATTTATTTTAATTAATAAGTGTCTTCAAGAGGGTGTGAGGTGGTACTTTTGAGTGATAATATGAAACTTTAGAAAAAGAATCTTTATTCAAAAATCTCTTAAACAATGGTATCGTGTCAGTCAAAGGAAACTCTAACACTCGTATTAGTAAGGAATTGTGTGTTGTTGAGTGAAGACAATTGAATGGTTAATCATGCTTTCGTACTTTTCTCTTCCCTCTCGTCCCTTTTTATCACCAGGAAAACAATAAACACCCAATGTAACAATTTCTCTAATTTGATATAATGTTGTGTGTTAGAGAAGATTATGTGAGGTATTACATTGGTTAGTCCGTTACAAGAAAGTGGCCACATGATGTTAAACTAAACGTGTCAACTGGGATCTTGCTAGTTTATCTGTTAGTCCACTTGTCTGATTTAGAATGTGCCCCTCCAGCTATGTTGGATAGGGTGGACCCCGACCTCCTATAGCTATATTCAGGCTGAGGTTTAACCATTCAATTCAGGAGATGCTCTGATAGCTATGTCTTCGAGAGGTCAACCGTGTGACTAGTCTTATGGTTTCTCGGGCAGTGATAAGTCCGACCTTTCTCTAATTCTCGACATGCTATGTAGGTTATCCTTCTTGGGCAACAGGTTTGGTCGGGTGAGTGGCTCTGGTTGTTGGTTATCGAATTAGATTGGACAATCTATCGACCCGTTTGAGATGAACACATGTTGCATCCCGGAGGAGTGCAAGATTTTCCCTTCACACCCATGATAGAGTAAGTCACCTGTGATGTTGTTTTTAAAGTTTCTCTACCGCAAGCGAAAATAACCTTTCACTATTTTTGTATAGGACCATTGGACCCATTTTATGCTTATTTTCACATGAGCGTTCTTACCCTCGGTCTTTTTATGGTTTTAAACTTTTTACAGTCTTTAAATATAATACCATATATATCATTAGTCTCTACTATTCATTGTAACGAGAGGTATATATATTTTATTGAATTTTTTTTCATATTTTTTATAAATAATACAATCTAATTCATTGGGATATATAAAAATATATTTTACGTTTTAAAAAAGTACAAACAAATTATTTAGATGAGATATATGATTTTTGTTAGTGCATGTGAAAATAACATATTTGTTTTTAGGATATCTTCTCAATTAGATTTGAAAAAAAAAAATTTCAAAAGAGAGGTCAAGTGATCAACTTTACGGCCGCTCTACTTTTTTATGAGCATTAATTACTCAATTTGTCTTATAATCTCGTCTATTGTTAGTCTTTTAGTTATTTATACATTATGATAGTATAGTATACATTATGCCATCGCAATGTATGAAAATTAAAATCATTTATTTTTTTTAAACAAAAAAAATACACTAATGTATACTTCATTTTAAATAATATTATGCACTTTAATAGAGAAAGTGTACGTATTTTCTATATAAAAAAAATCATATCTATAAAATCACTAAACCTCATATTCATAGTCTTAGATCCATGGGTAACAGTGGATCGAACATATATACTTTCACATGTTTCAGAATTCAAATACATTTAGCATTAGTAAGATACATTTAACATAAGACATTTACATTTATCATAAGTCATATACATTATCAAAGGTTAGATATATTGTTTTCTAATATCTATGCAGCATTGACTCCTATACAGTTACATTCATCAAAAATAAGTTATATTCATCAGAAGGTGTAGGTAGAGATAGGAGATTATTGAAGCCAGAGAAGAGCTTGAAAGATAACTGAACCATCTCTCATATGATAGAGGGCGGTGAAAGAAATCAAGAGGTAATGACGATGATTGCCGAAAATGAGCAAGTCGACCAGATTGATTTTTTGAAAATGATGGATGTCTGAGGATGATATAAAAGAAACTGTTAGAATTTTTTTTTGAAAAAAGGTGAGGATGCGTCTTGGGAGGATGAAAACGTGGGTTATTAATTGAATGATAGTATTGTATTTTATCTTTTTAATTTCTTAAAAAGGTAAAACAGACAATCAATAAGAAAATGACACATAGTGAGACTTTTTAATTGATCTTAAACCTTGAGAACCAAGTAGCAAGACTATTATACACAATATGTGTATATATAAATTGGCAGTGAGACAAAAACATCTTGACTTAGAAGAACGACAAATAATGGAAACCTAATTATCTTGACTTAATAGTCAACAAGTCAGATTGAACTTACAATATTATAAGATATTGCTAAATTATATAATTATAAATATAATAAAGTTGTGAAATAAATAATTTTTTATAGCATATGCAATTAAAAAAATTATATAAATACTTTTTACATTGCATATACTGTATGAAATTGCATGTGTATAGCGATTTATATGCACAGTTGTCTTTATACATATAGTTTCATTCAATGTACATCTAATTATATTATACTTGTTTCTACATTATAAATTTGTGTTTCTTTAGATGATCATTATACTATATAAAATAGTTTGTTTTACAGTCACGTCTGTAATACTCTTTCGTGATCATCAGTCATTTATACACTGTTATACATTATAATACAACATACATTATGATATATATATATATATATATATATAGAGGAATGATACGGTGCGCGATGCGGGAACGTGCGCGAACGACCACGGGCCGTCGATCATGGGTCCATCGCGGGTCCATCGCATCGGACGGTCGGGTGCGATTCACATCGACCGTTGGATGCGATGGACCCGCGATCGGACGAACGACGTCGTTCCCGCACCGTGCGGGACGCCGCATATTATCATCGACCTATATATATATATATATATATATATATATATATATATATATATATATATATATATATATATATACTCGTGATACGGTGCGGTCGTGCCAATCTAACGTGCGTCGTCCGATCGTGTGTCCATCGCATCAGACGGTCGGGGGCGATTCACATCGACCATTGGATGCGATGGACTCGCGATCGGACGACGCACGTTAGATCACTCGACTATATATATATATACTCGAGTGATAACGTGCGGCGTGCGGTTGGGTGCGGATTCGACGTGAGTCGTCCGATCGCGGGTCCATCGCATTCGACGGTCGATGTGAATCGCACCCGACCATTCGATGCGATGGACCTGTGATCGACGGCCCGTGGTCGACGCCGCACCCGACCGCACGCCGCACCTAAACACTCATATATATATATATATATATATATATATAGGAGTGAGCGATTCAGTGCGGGAATGCGGGAAACGACGTCGATCCTTCGATCGCGGGTCCATCGCATCCAACGGTCGAGATGAATCGCACCCGACCGTCCGATGCGATGGACCCGTGATCGATGGCCCGTGATCGCTTCCCGCACGACCGCATTCCCGCACTGAATCGGCTCCCTATATATATATATATGAAACCGATTAGGTGCGGCGAACGTGGGTGCGGCAGCGATCATGGGCCGTCGATCACGGGTCCAACGCATCGGACGGTCGGGTGCGATTCACATCGACCATCGGATGCGATGTACCTGCGATCGAACGACCCACGTCGCGGCCGCACCTGCCGTTCGCCGCACCTAATCGCGAGCGTATATATATATATATATATATATATATATATATATATATATATATATATATATACGCTCGCGATTAGGTGCGGCGAACGGCAGGTGCGGCCGCGACGTGGGTCGTTCGATCGCAGGTACATCGCATCCGATGGTCGATGTGAATCGCACCCGACCGTCCGATGCGATGGACCCGTGATCGACCGCCCGTGATCACTGTCGTACCCGCCGTTCGTCGTACCTAATCGGTTCCCTATATATATATATAGGGGTGATTACGTGCGGCGAACGGCGGGTGCGGCAGCGATCACGGGCCGTCGATTACGGGTCCATCGCATCGGACGGTCGGGTGCGATTCACATCGACCGTCGGATGCGATGGACCCGCGATCGAACGGCCCACGTCGCGGCCGCACCCGCCGTTCGCCGCACGTAATCACTCGCGTATATATATATATATATATATATATATATATATATATATATATATATATATATATATAGGGAAATGATATCCTGCGGACGTGCGGACGACCCCTTACGTGCGGATCCATTTCGAACCGTTCGATCGCGGACCACCATCTTCTGTTCGTCCGATCGCGGACCACCATCAAAAGGTCCACCATTAAAAAAACCACCAAACACTCTCGACTGTCTCTATATGATGTGCGCGATCGGACGGTCCACGGACCACCATCAAAGGACCACCATTAAAAAACAAAAAAGGACCACCACCACCAAAAAAAAAAAAAACACTCGTCTCTCTCTCTCTCTCTCTGGTCTCTCTCTGTGAAAACAACAAACCCCCTTCACCCCCTTTGACCACCGTGACCCCCGGCGACCACACGCGACTCCGGCGACCCCCGACGACCATCGGCGAGCACCCGCGACCCCCGTCGCCCATCGGCGGCGCCCGCGACCACCGGCGACCATCGGCGACCCCGATTCCAGGTTGAGCTCTCTCTCTCTCTCTCTATGATTAGGATTTTTATCTAGGGTTTGTGATGTTTAGGGTTTTATCATTTAGGGTTTGTGATGATTGGGGGTTTTTTATCTAGGGTTTTTGGTGATTGGGGTTTTTCATCTAGGGTTTGTGATGATTGATGGTTTTTTATTTTAGGTTCCATTATTGAGTTCGTGACATGCTTAAATCTGTGTTATGAGCACATTGTTTGGTGAATGATTGAGAGTAGTAATATCAAATATGAAATGCATCTGTTCTTTTCACTGTCTAAAAAAAGAAAAATTAAACTCAGGTTCAAATCAGTCAAAAAGTTCTTTTTATCATTGATATTAGTAATTTAGGAGGTGTTAATCAGTCTATATATGTCATCCTTGTATGTGTAGTTTATATATGCAATTAAGTGAATAGTAGATTATGTAATGAATGGATGGTGTTGTGTTGGTTTTGATTTTGTTATTCAAGCAAAGTTCATGTAATGAATGGATGGAGTTCTGATATGAATTCTAATACCCATATGATGATCCAAGCAGTTTGATGTGAGATGTTTTAATGTGAAAAGGAGGGACCTGTACTCAAGCTCTTCGTAGCAGGGTCAGGGAAAGTATATAAATGAGCAGTTGGAACTCAAAAGAGGTTTCCTTTCTTTCCCACCATTTTGGTTGAGGAGTTGGAAAGAGGCAATCAAACACATAAATAAACCTTTGGATTAAAAATGATGTACAAGACTATTCACTATGAAATAATATACAAATTTGTATCTACAGCATCATGTCCACACTCCTAAATGAACTCCCTGTTCTAAATTTCTAAATGTGCATGTTTTCTTGCTCTGACTTTGTTCCACACTCCTGCCCAACCCATGCTTCATGCATTTAAGATATTCTGTAAATTATACTGATGTTATTTTCATGTGTATTGATAAGTCAATTGAAATAAACAAATATATGACATAGAATAATAATATGCTCACCAAAGGGTCGCAGTGTATATCTGGTTTGATTTGGCATCTACTATATTTAGATAAATAACAAGGGATAAAATAATTTATACCTCTGATTTTCCAAGTGTCAAAATAGTCTGTAGTTTTTGCTGGTGGGATATATGATCATAAGTTCCCAAAAATTTTATTTCTGTAAGAGGTTTATTATTCTTTTATTCATCTCCTATTTTAAGAACCATCACATGGTTGTTCTTGCTGACCACCTTCTATTAATAAAGGCACTAGTAAATGTTGAAAGAGGTTTTGTAAGTCACATTCATTTTTAATTTTACCTTTTTTACTTATTGACATCATTTATTGTCATTCTTATACTGGATGCCATTTGTTTTTGTTCTGGTTCCTTGCACACTAAGGCATTGCTAAGCTTTATGCAAGCTATATTTCATCTTTTTTGTGGATGTTACTTTAATGAAGTAGAAATTCGTCAAATTTGTTCATCTTTGAATTTTATGTCAGTTTAGTCTATATCACCCTTAGTTCTGATTGGTTTGTTGTGTCATTGGATGTACCTTGGAAGGCTTTTTTTATTTTCCCGGCAGTATGGGCAATGGTATATGCTCACTTTTGTGGAAGTTGGGGCCATTATACTTGTCTATCTTGGCATCCTACTTATTGTAGGTAATTCTAGAGGTGCGGACTATTTTTTATTCAATTGTTGTTGAATATTGCATAACAGTCTTTCTATTAAATTTATTTTTGTATACATATTATTATGATTTCTTTTTCTCGAGCAAATAAGTTTTTCCATTGATCTATATTTTTATCTAAGAAAGGAAGATGGTGGTTTGAAAAGTGACGCTGAAAATGTATTTAGATTTGAGTTTGATAATTTTTAGCTTTTCAAACATAGAATTTACCCAAACTCATATACAAACGGATCCTAAAACCTGTTTTCCATTTTCTTCAACCACTGTGGAAACAAGTTTGGATTAAGTACGCATACTGCAAAAATAGAATCTCCAAAAGCACCTTGTTTCCAAACTCTTAAATCATATAATTTAATAATTCATGCGACTCCCATTCATAAAAAACTGTTTGCTGGTTTTCAGGCGTGAAGCAGAAATTGCTGCAGCTGCTGCACAGCCCCTCCCAGACGACGATGACGACGCATTCGATTAAGACATAGGCTGTATTTTTTCCCATCCTACCAGTATTTTTTCCCATCCTACCAAGAAGAGAATCTGTTGTTCATGAATGTGTTTTGGGGGGGGTATTTGTGTAAAATGTAAAGTATATATTTTGTACATTTATATCTTTCAAAAGAGCATTCATACACAATTTATCTCATTTGAGGGTATTGATGGTAATATGATTTGAAAGAAGAGGTTTGACAATATAAGATTATTTGAAAGATTATGCAAAAATCTGTTGGATGCGCTGGAAGCTTATCATTGTCAGTAGTGTTTCTCTCATTTTCTCCTTCAAATGTGTCAAGGAGATTAATTTCCTGATAAAAAGTTCCTTGATCTTCAGCTACCACAGAGTTTTGACATGAAGAAGCAATAGTCATTTACATTCCATCACTTTCACACTCTGGCACAACAGTTGTGCCAGACATTCCAGGACATTGGATTTGTAGATTGTTTTTGGAGAGAGGATCCTCATTTAGAGTTATCTCACATTCAAAAGAGCAGTATTCTTTTTGTGCAGTCTCGATGCCCATCTCCACGAGAACAGGTCTCGTCCCTTTGTAAAGAAGTCTCGCCTTGTGCATCATTTACTAAATCACATGAACGAAATCTCTTACTGCAAGCAATGGTGGAGTTACTCTTTCTGTACTTCCTGCTTCTCTTCCCAGTGCTGTGTTAATTGCACATGTAGGGGAGTAACTTAGGAAATGCAGTGCTTGTTTCATGCTCTTTTTTGTCAGTGCCATTGCAGAAAGTGGACAACCTTGAGCTTCTTTCTGCCGTTCCATTGACATTTGCAACAAGCTCACGAAGCAGTTTCTGTACAAGTGGATTTCCAAAACCAAAAAGCTGCAATTAAAAAAAAAAAAGAGCTAGTGTAAGCAGACTATAGTTCTGTAGGGGCTTGGACACACAATTTAACAATTGACAACAGAACTTGCAACCAGAAGGGCTTGGACACATAATTTAACAATTGACAACAGAATTTGGTGTTCTTCCATCTCTACGACTGACGCCTAACCATAAACTCACTACATCATGCTGCTATGTCATCCTCTAACAACATGCACGAAACAAAATCTCATTTCAATACCAAAAGTCAATTAATTTATCTAAATGACCATGTACCAAAAGATATAGACATAAAGGTAACCCCTATGAAGACACACATTAACTAGAAACACGCATTTAAAAGCACTAATTACAACAGACATCATTCCTTCATATCTTGTTAATGAGACAATCATTACCCCTCAACTGCTAAATTCCATGCCCACATAACAATTATTCCTTCAAAATTTAACCTAGCAAATGTTTAAAGTGAAATTTCTTCTGAAATTCATGAACTACCACAATTAATGTCAGTCAGATGAGACTGTAATTCAGTGGCACATCGAAGTATGGTCCAGGATACCAATTGATTGAATACTTTGACAGCAATCCTGTGTTAAAATAAACATACCTCACCTCCATTTATCTTGGATGAAAATCTCTTCCCATGCCAATTCTTTACTCGGGAACAACTTTTCTTCTGGATAGCATCCCATGCAATATCTGGAGTTTGCCCACTGCATGAATCTCCATCAGGAGAAGTAACCTAATTACAATATACCATCCTTTAGAGTGAAGAGGCACATAAATTCTAGATTTATCTTCTAGTATTGATCTAAATTTTCAAGCTGAATGACCACAATTCCAAATAATTTAAGAAAAAGAGGCAATAGGTCTTCAATAAAACACACCACAAATACAGGCCCTTTCAGGCCTTCATGAATTTCCATGCTATATGTACTCCCAGCATGACATCGAACAGCATGATAACCAACTGGATAGGGGAACCGGTCTTTGCCCTGCATATGGCATAACACGACAATCTGTAATGTCAATTTTTTGTCTATTGAGAAACAGGAACCGGGATACGCTCATAGGTGAACAAAAGTACAAAATTGCCAAGATATCGCCCATATATATATATATATATTGTGATGTCAAAATATTATGAAAGTTAAACTAAAAGCTATCTGAATTTCAAAGAATTATCCAGCATAATCTGTATGGTAGTAAAATAACACTATTATCAATCAACAATGGGAAATCCACAATTTCATAAGAAAAATTATTAACCGCGGACAAAATCTTAATTTTATGGTTTCTCACAAATCACACCACACTATCGCAGTCCTAAAATCCAGAGTTAAAAATGTTACATAGCGTGATTGTTTACAATTATAAAGGATTAAAATGTCATTGCCCTTGAAATAAGATTCCTGGTGACCCATATTAGTTAATCATTTAATCTTATACATGAATCTTATCCTTATAATCTGTATATGAATAATCTGGTCGTCAGCTCTGGCTTTTAGAAATAATTTCTGTCATTGTGTATTCATCACTGATTAACACCTCCTAAATTACTAATATCAATGATAAAAAGAACTTTTTGACTGATTTGAACCTGAGTTTAATTTTTTTTTTAGACAGTGAAAAGAACAGATGCATTTCATATTTGATATTACTACTCTCAATCATTCACCAAACAATGTGCTCATAACACAGATTTAAGCATGTCACCAACTCAATAATGGAACCTAAAATAAAAAACCCTCAATCATAACAAACCCTAGATGAAAAACCCCAATCACCAAAAACCCTAGATAAAAAAACCCCAATCATCACAAACCCTAAATGATAAAACCTTAAACATCACAAACCCTAGATAAAAATCCTAATCATAGAGAGAGAGAGAGAGAGAGCTCAACCTGGAATCGGGGTCGCCGGGAGTCGCCGATGGTCGCGGGTGGTCGCCGGTGGTCGCGGGCGCTCGCCGATGGGCGCCGGGGGTCGCGGGTGCTCGCCGATGGTCGTCGGGGGTCGCCGGAGTCGCGTGTGGTCGCCGGGGGTCACGGTGGTCAAAGGGGGTGAAGGGGGTTTGTTGTTTTCACAGAGAGAGACGAGAGAGAGAGAGAGAGACGAGTGTTTTTTTTTTTTGGTGGTGGTGGTCCTTTTTTGTTTTTTAATGGTGGTCCTTTGATGGTGGTCCGTGGACCGTCCGATCGCGCACATCATATAGAGACAGTCGAGAGTGTTTGGTGGTTTTTTTAATGGTGGACCTTTTGATGGTGGTCCGCGATCGGACGAACAGAAGATGGTGGTCCGCGATCGAACGGTCCGAAATGGATCCGCACGTAAGGGGTCGTCCGCACGTCCGTAGGATATCATTTCCCTATATATATATATATATATATATATATATATATATATATAGGAGTGATTAGGTGCGGCGTGCGGTCGGGTGCGGCGTCGACCACGGGCCGTCGATCACGGGTCCATCGCATCGAACGGTCGGGTGCGATTCACATCGACCGTCGGATGCGATAGACCCGCGATCGGACGACTCACGTCGAATTCGCACCCGACCGCACGCCACACGCTATCACTCGAGGTATATATATATATACACACACGAGCGATTAGGTGCGGCGAACGGTAGGTGCGGCCGCGACGTGGGTCGTTCGATCGCGGGTCCATCACATCCAACAGCTGCGATTCACGTCGACCGTTGGATGCGATGAACCCGCGATCGGACAAACGACGTCGTTCCCGCACCAGTCCGCACGCCGCACACTATCACTCGACTATATATATATATATATATAGAGAGAGAGAGAGAGAGAGGAATGATACGGTGTGCGATGCGGGAACGTGCGCGAACGACCACGGGCCGTCGATCACGGGTCCATCGCGGGTCCATCGCATCGGACGGTCGGGTGCGATTCACATCGACCGTTGGATGGACCCGCGATCGGACGAACGACGTCATTCCCGCACCGTGTGGGACGCCGCACAATATCACTCGACTATATATATATATATATATATATATATATATATATATATATATATATATATATATATGCGAGCGATTCAGTGCGGGAATGCGGGAATGCGGGAAATGACGTTGATCGTTCGATCGCGGGTCCATCGCATCCAACGGTCGAGATGAATCGCACTCGACCGTCCGATGTGATGGACCCGTGATCGACGGCCCGTGATCGCTTCCCGCACGACCGCATTCCCGCACTGAATCGGCTCCCTATATATATATATATATATATATATATTGTACACTATCACAATGCTTAAAAAAATAAAAAAATTATACTAGTAGTGCCTTCACTTTTAAAATAATATATATTTTAATAAATGAGTTCATATTTAATTTTTAAATGATAAAAATTATAAATAGGACTATACACAAGACCGACAATTTTCTTTTGGGCACCGATAGACCCACTACCCAACTTAATTTCCTCACTACCCTAAATTACGAAAATGCCATTTTTTATTTTTTATTTTGGTCACCCTTTCCCACTACCCTGTTCGACAGTGTCCAGTCGAAGTGTTCTTCACCGGGAAGACAGAGGTCTGTCGAACTGTCTGAATAAGTGTCGACAGAGGCCCAGTCGAAGTGTGTTTCACTAGGACGACAGAGATCCGTCGATCTGTCTGAGCAAATGTCGACATGGATGTGTCGAACCCTTCAAAACAACAGCTTTCTTCTAAGAATCAATCACTTATACAATCATTTAAGTTCTTATGAAAAACAAAATGTCATTTAAGTTATTTAAGTCTTTTTGAAAATCATTCACATATATATTTATTTAAGTCTAAAAAATAAAAATATCAAACAAAGAGTTATTTGAACCAAATAAACAGTAGACATTTCATATAGAAAAAAACGTTATTTTATTTTCTAAACAAATGGAGTCTATTTAGAAAAGACTCCACTTGTTTAGAAAAGAAAATAATGTTTTTTGTCTATAAGAAATGTTTACTGTTTATTTGATCCAAATAACTATTTGTTTGATATTTTTGTTTCTTATACTTAAATATATATATATATATATATGATTTTCAAAAAGACTTAAATAACTTAAATAACATTTTTTGTTTTTCATAAAGACTTAAATGATTGTATAAGTGATTGATTCTTAGAAAAAAAGTGTTGTTTTGAAGGGTTCGACACATCCGTGTCGACACTTGCTCAGACAGATCGACGGATCTCTGTCGTCCTAATGAAACACACTTCGACTGGGCCTCTGTCGACACTTATTCAGATAGTTCGACAGACCTCTGTCGTCCCGGTGAAGAACACTTCGACTGGATGCTGTCAAACTGGGTAGTGGGAAAGGGTGACAAAAAAAATAAAAAAATAATTGCATTTTCATAATTTAAGGTAGTGGAAAATGATAATTTAGATAGTAGGAATAGCTTTGCCCTTTTCTTTTTCCTTCTACGGGCATATCTTAAGCCAACCCGGAATGACTAGCAAGAAGAATATACACACAGACGAGAGCGGACAAAAAAAATATAAAAGAAAAATCATGAACATGCACATCACTCTCGTGGGTCATGAATAGCAAGAAGAATATACACACAGACTAGAGCGGTGACAAAATAAATATAAAAAAACAAAGAGTAAGAATCGACTCTTATAACAGAATTACAGAAATTCATTTTTAAAAAAATGAATTAAAATACTTGTCGTGATCTTACAATTTCCAAATTCTAGCCAATATTTTTCAAATGAATAAATTTAAGAAAAATAAAAATTAACACCACTGCCAATTTTTCATAAAACCAACTTTTAAAAGGGTGATTAAAAAGAAAAAAATGATACACTGAGGCACGTGTGCGGTCCCCTCCAAGGTCCATCTTTTTGTTTTTAGAAAAAAAAATCATACATTTTTTTTGTCCTCGTTCAAAACCAACCATGGAATATCTAGCATTCGACCTTCACACGAAAACATGTACACTCTTTCATTGTAAATTGAGGTCCTTGGTCGCTTTAAGTATTTCACTCAATAGTTTTGAGAAAAATGAAGGGGAAGGCTGTATTAATTCTCTCCATGCTATTGTTTTCTATTGTGGTCATCCAACCAGCGATGGCAGCAAGGGTGATGATACCCACAGATGCTAAACCAGGTGAGTACTCATAATTCTTTCTTACAAAAACGTTTGAATTATACAACCATTTTTATTTGAAGGTTTTATAGAATATATATAAGACAACAAGGCTCGGTTGGTTGCCCGTGGTTTCACTCAGCAGCATGGTATTGATTATGATGAGACATTTGCTCCTGTAGCGAAGATGACGACAGTTCGTACTTTGATTTCTGTTGCTTCTGTTCGTCAATGGCCCATTTATCAGCTTGATGTCAAGAACGCTTTCCTTCATGGTGATTTATCAGAGGAGGTTTACATGACTCCTCCTCCGGGTCTTCCTCATCCATCTGGTCATGTATGCCATCTTCACCGCGCTCTCTATGGTCTCAAGCAAGCTCCTCGCGCTTGGTTCGCTCGATTCACTGATGCTATATGTGCTGCTGGGTTTGTCCCGAGTTCCTCTGATCCAGCTTTATTTGTTCACACCTCTGGTCCTCATCGTACTCTCTTGCTGCTTTATGTTGATGACATGATCATCACCGGCGATGATTCTTCTCATATACAGTCGGTCAAGCAACATCTTCAGCGTCAATTTGAGATGAAAGATCTTGGCAAACTTCGATATTTTCTAGGCTTGGAAGTTGCTTCTGCTCCGCGTGGTTATCTTCTCTCCCAACGTAAGTATACTGCTGACTTGATCGACCGTGCCTGTCTGACTGATGATCGCATCTCTCCCACTCCTATTGAGCTTCATGCTAAGCTCCGACCTGACGATGGAGAACCACTTTCTGATGTTACTCGTTATAGACAGCTTGTTGGAAGCCTCGTCTATCTCACTGTCACTCGTCCTGACATTGCCTATGCTGTGCATATTGTCAGCCAGTTCGTCGCTGCCCCTCGTACTGTTCATTATGCAGCAGTTCTTCGGATTATACGCTATCTACGTGGCACTATATCTCGTGCTCTACTGTTACCGTCTTCTTCTACTCTTGAACTTCGTGCTTATACTGATGCTGATTGGGCAGGAGATGTCACAGATCGAAAATCTACGACTGGTATATGTGTGTTTCTTGGTGACTCTCTTATATCTTGGAAGGCCAAGAAACAAGACATTGTTTCTCGTTCGAGTGCTGAGGCCGAATATCGTGCTATGGCATCCGCTACTGCTGAGGTCGTTTGGCTTCGATGCCTCCTCTCTGACATGGGTGTCATCATCTCTGCGTCTACTCCTCTATATTGTGATAACAAGAGCGCCATTCAAATTGCTAGCAATCCAGTTTTTCATGAACGTACGAAGCACATCGAGATCGATTGTCACTTCGTTCGTCATCACTTTCTTGCGGGCACTATATCACTCCCATATATCTCTTCTTCTCTTCAGTTATCTGACTTTTTCACAAAGTCACATACACTTCAGCGGCATGACTTCTTGTTGAACAAACTCTCGGTGTATGATCCACCATGAGTTTGAGGGGGGGTGTTAAATGTATATATGTTAGGGTTAAGGGTAGATTAGTCTTTTTCCGTTTCCCCTTTTGTACTATAAATATTCATACAAACCCTAATAATATTTTCTGATTCATTCTCTTCAATTTCTGATTCTAACAATATGTATATATATCTGCTTTGCAAAAGAGGGGACAAGTGAGGAAGCCGATGCGGAGCTCGATCAGCAGAAAGAAAGTCACGCATATCGTTCATTTCATGGACAGCCTGCATGCGCATCAAGCCGAGGTGGTAGATACATCAATATTTGCCCTAAAGTTCCAGTTCCACCACGATCACCCTAAACATGTGGTTTGCAGAAGTTTATATGGTTCATATTGGGTGAACCTAGCCTCTATAGTTCTATGTGGTGTGGCCTAGGTACAATGAGTGAAATATGTTTCACAAATCATTGAAAACCATATATTGTACATTTTTTTTGTTCTGGTTGTTACAACTTATCTTTTGGATTTGTATCCGTTTGGAGTACGATGTTTGTGTTCCTTTTTAATTGCCAATGAATAAAATCACGTTATCAGTATTTCTATATGAAAAGTTTGTGTAACAATGTTTATACTGGCGATGCTTTGTTTTTTTTCCTTTTATTCAAGGAAAATCATATTGTATTCTAAATTAATAGTCGATCTTGATGAACTCTCATGAGTTAAAAAAAAATTGTGGAAATAAAAAAATGATCACAAGCTCTTACACTATAACACTTGCCATAGGCGTGTGACTGCTTGAGATCCAATATAGACTTCACATGTCAAAGCTTCCTAACGATTGAGGGCATGTTACAAGTTATACCGCTTGAATGTGTGATGGGCTCCACACGTCAAAGCTTCATAATAAAAAAATATCATGTCCCGCAGATCAAAATATTAAAAATTGAAAAAAAACTCATAATCACTAAAAAGATATTTATGTGGCTTAGCAAAGGTTGCCTCGTCATGGAGATGGAAACAAAAAAATTATTAATTTTTAGGATAAGATTGTGTATTGGGACTACAAAGTTGACTCTAGCTCCTTCTCAATTCTCAGGGCATGTTCTCAATTGTATAAAAAAAATCTAACTCACATAAAGAGCATATATAGTCTAATACATGATATTATAATGCTCCGACACATAATATAAAATTACAGCATTATCACTACATGTGAAAAATACATGTGACCCTTATTTTTAATGTTGGGGGCGTTAACTCTCTTCGATTATCCTCTAATGAGTTGTAGCTCGATTTGCATATCCAGTTTTAATGGATAGATAGTTTCATTGAAAATATTGAAATAGTTTTGAAAAGATCATGATCTAATGTCTTATTTGGGTGGAGGAACGAGGTAATATATGTGATGGTATTGGAGGGTTGGGGGGGGGATAAACCGAAAATTTTGTTTGGACGGAGGAATGGAGGAATATAAAAGTATAAGTATACTAGAATAAGTGAGGGTAAACTGATTTTAAAATTTTAAAACCCATTATTTAGAATTGTGTTATATCATCCAATGTATTCCCCTGATCAAAAGGACATATTTTAGACCTTCTGTAAATTTTTGTCAACATTTTATTTACATTTTACCACTCATTTATTAATGATTGATCAATAAATTAACATAATAAAACTTTTAATATTATGTATTACAATGAAAATAACTAAAAATACAGTTAAACAAGAATTGACATATAATTATATATACTATAATTATGTATCCAAAAATAATTTTTGTACTTTCCAACAGAGGCTAATACGTAAGTGAAAACATTACATTTTTCATTGTTGCCAAGGGAAAAGTCTTCCATGTCAACGAGTCTTTATATGGAAGAAAACCGCGGTTTTTTAAATTTTCTACCGTGACGACAAATGAAAACCTAAAATTTATAGTGATGTTACAATCATTGTGACATTTTGCTAAATAGCATAAACATAATAAAGTAGTTTAATAAATGGTTTTAGATAGTATAATCATTACACTTATTTGGATGTCATAAATTAACAGTAAGAACCGACTCTTAATTCAGCGAGATAGTAAGATTAATTGATCCTTGGTCGACATCAACATAATTACAAAGATTCATTGTACAAACAGCAAAAATACTTGTCGTCGTACTCAAGTTTAAAATTCACTGACCAATAATAAAAAGTGTGTCATGTGACAGTAAGTGAAGAAATTTAAGAAAGAGATGATAAATTAATTTCAATGACAAAATTTTAGAAAACTAATTTTTTGAATAGTGATTTGTAAAAACTTTTCAAAAGAGGGATCAATTGATTGACTTAATTATGGGCCCGTTCCACTTTTTGACGAGCGGTGATTACTCAATCCGTTTTGTAAACTTATTTATTGTCGGTCTTTTAACTATTTATGTATTGTGAAAATACAATATACACTGCTAAATATCAAAATGTATGAAAATTAAAATCATTTATTTTGTCAAACAAAAAAAACACACTAATGTATATTTTACTTTAAATAATAGTATGTAATTTAATAGACAAGTGTGTATTTTCTTTAAATTGATGATAACTGTGGACGGGGGGTTATAAACTTATAACCAATGAGAAAAGAGACTAATATGACTAAGTGAATAAATTTAAAAAAATAATAAATTAATATCAATGACAAACTGAAAAAAAAAACTGACTTTTACAAAGATTGATTTAAACAATAAAGAAAATATGTATGCGTCTCTGTGCAGCATTGTCCGCATCTTTCACCGGTTTTCTCTTTAATTTGAAAATGATATATATTAGTCCATTAAATTATATATTGTTTTAAGAACTGAAATATACACAAAAATATATCAGTGTATTTACTTTTTTGAAAATAAAAACAATTTTAATCTTCATATAGTATCACGGTGTATGAGGACTATCACAATATATAAAATGTTGGGAATCATTTCTGTCTTACAAACAATATTGTAAAACAGACCAAGTATATCAATGTCTAAAAAATTCCGCTTTGCATCTCATCTGGGCCCATCCAGGACCGGCCCGATATATTATGGGCCTAAGGCAATCAATTAATATTTAGTTTAAATTTAAATTATTAATTTGTTTAAATAAAAATCATTCTTCTAGTTCTTTTCACCTTTTGGACTGCAAAATTACTAATGAAATTTTTATATGTAAATTTTTATTTTATTCAAATAAAAAAAAATTTATTCCTTGTTGTCTACACCACATAATTTTTTTAGTTTACAGCAAACAGAAAGTCAAGATGTTTTTTTATATAAAGAAAAAATAGAGTGAAAAGAATTATTTTTTGAAATAAAAAAGGAATATATTGAGAAGGATAAAAGAATCGAAAAACAAAAGCAACACTTTTTAGGCCTCACCTTTTTATATTCCTATTTTTTTGGGATTCAAAAAAGAGTTTAAATCCTGTTATGTAAATTTTTTGTTTTGCTATTTTTTAGGTATCATAAGATGTTGTCAAATTTTTATTGGTTATTTTTTTAACTATATCAAAATGACTATTAATTGTTTTAAAAAATAAATATTTTTTTACAAGGTGTTAAGTTATCATTGGCTAACATGTGGACCTACCGATAAATAAAAAACATTTAGGGAACTTTGTGTATCTGAGGGCCTTAGGCAATTGCCTAAGTTGCCTAATAAAAGAGTTGGCTCTGGACCCATTTTCGTATTTGCAGACCTTTTAAACTCATTTAGCTTCTCTACAACCCGAATGACATTAAACAAAAAGGATAATTATATTATACATGAACAATTTTAATTTACCCTTACATACACACATCATATATTAATCATTATATTATAAATTATATATGAATAATTTTAATCCACCCTACATGCTTGACAAGCCGAGGTGGTGCAAACACCAACCGTTGCTGTACATCTATTAATCATCGAAACCCTCCACCTCGATCTCCTTAAAACATGCTGTTTGCATAAGTTTAATTTATGTGGTTCATGTTGGATGAGCTTTTTGTGTGTGGTGTGGCTTACAACGAATGAAATGTATATGTGTGTAGATGACTTTCACAATGCAAGGAAAACTATTATACGTTTTTCATTTGCTTTTTCTATTTTCTTTTATCTTTATTCATACATTGTCTATTTTTATTATGATTGGAATGAATATTAATCTATAATTTTGTCAATTGTACATGTGATTCACAATACTACTACTACTACTAATAATAATAATAATAATAATAATAATAATAAAAGTACATATAATCCAATAATTTTTGGTATAAACACTATTACTTTTGGGTCAGCGTGCATAGGCCATCAAATTTGCTAATATTTTTTGTTATTGGATTTTTTTTATAATAACCTGTAAGATTAAGATTTCTTTCGTTAGGTGCTGACAAGCATTTAGAAAGTATATATGTAGAAGATAGTTTGATTCGATCACATGAAGAAGGAGAAGAAGAAGAAAAAATCCATGTGATCCTTCCCCCTCCATGCCCTCCATTAAGGACAAGCAGAAGAAGGAGAAGAAGAAAAAAAAATCCAAGATATTGGATGCTCCTGGACAAATTGTCTCCAGACCATCAAAGTCAACTAAACGACATACTCCAACAAAGAGTACCCATAAATCTTAGTCAGGGGCCTCCTTTGTTCTACTATTTTATGAATTGCACATTTTGGAACGTCAGGGGTTTGAACAGTAAAGAGAAGCAATTTGATACAAAGAAATTTTTGGCTAACAGTAATATACCTATTATTAGTTTGGTGGAAACTAAGGTCTCTACAGTTAACACTTTGACTATTCAGCGCAAGATTCTTCCGGGCTACCTCATCCATAACCCCACCTCATCTGGTCGAATTTGGGTCTGTTGGCAACCTCAATTAGTGGATCTCACTCTTGTTATGTATTCTGAACAGTATGTCCATTGCAAGGTTATTCCTTCTTCAGGTGGCTACATATATTTCCTAACTACCATTTATGCTTCCAACAATGTCTTGGAAAGGCAAACTCTCTGGCAGGACCTTACTATACTAGCCAATGGTATTGGTAATTCTCCATGGATCATCGGGGGAGACTTCAATGATATTGGATATAGCAATGAAAAGGTGGGAGGTCAACCTGCCCACTCTCGCAGGCTTGCCAGATTCAATCAATGCATATCTGATTGCAATCTCCAAGACTTAAAGGCAACTAGAAATCTCTTTTCCTGGCACAATAATTAGACATCACGGATTGCTTGCAAGCTTGACCGGGTGATGGTTAATAATAGTTGGCTTCTCTCTTTTGTTGATAGTTTTGTTCAATTTCAGGCTCCTGGGCTATCAGATCACTCTATTTTGCAGGTTTTTGTCAAACCCAGATTATCTTCGGGCCCTCGTCCCTTTAAGTACTTCCAGTTGTGGGAGGACCGGCCTGTTTTTTTGAATCTTGTCACTACGGCGTGGTCTTACTAAGTCATTGGATCTCCAATGTTCATTTTAGCCAAGAAGCTGCAACACCTTAAGATCAAAATCAAGAAATGGAACTCTAAGGTCTTTGGACCTATTCAGCACACTCTCTCTATGCGTCACCAGGAACTCAATCAGGCTCAAGACTCTCTGATGCAGAATCCGATAGACCTAGCTTCAATCCTTCATGAATCGACTGCCAAAGCTGCGTACTTGGAGACTCTTAGACAGGAGGAAGCTTTCTATAGGAAAAAGTCCAGGCAAGTCTGGCTCTCTCAGGGTGACCGGAACACCAAATTTTTCTATTCGATGACTAAAGCTCGAGTTGCTTCCAACTCTCTTCAAAGAGTTAAACTTCTTGATGGTCAGTACTCTGAGGATCCTGATGCTATTAACTCTCATGCAGTCCAGTTCTATTGCGACCTTCTTAATCGTGAGTTCTCTCATCCAGCCCCTCAATATGAGCCTTCATTAAAATTATCTGTGGAGGATCAGCTTTCACTGATGGCTCCTATTACTGATGAAGAAATCCAGAGCGCCCTGTTTTCTCAAAAGCCTTTAAGCAATCCTGGTCCTAACGGATTCCCTGCAAAGTTCTTTCAGTTCTTTTGGACCACCATCAAAGATGATTACATTGGTGCAGTTAACCACTTCTTCCACATTAGATTCCTCCTCAAGCAGTTAAATCACAGCTTTATTGCATTGATCCCTAAATCCAAACATGGTGACTCCTTTGAAGACTTCCGGCCTATCTCTTTGTGCAACACCATTTATAAGTCTATCACTAAGATCTTGGCCACTAGATTGCAGAAGGTACTCCCATCCATTATTAGTCCCCATCAATCCGCCTTTGTTAAGGGTCGTAATATTGTCCATAACATTCTTCTAGCCCATGAGCTGCTGCGGTATCTCCACCTTCCTGCTCTCAAGGAACGCACTTGCATTAAGGTGGATCTTCGCAAAGCCTTTGACAGTGTTCGCTGGTCTTTTCTCAGGAAGGTAATGGAGGGCATGTTATTTTCGCCTCAATGGATCCAGTTAGTCATGTAATGCATCCAAACGGCTTCTTATTCGGTCTGGGTCAATGGAAGCCCTAAAGGTTTTTTCACTTCTTCTTGTGGTTTACGCCAAGGAGACCTCTTATCTCCTTTATTATTTGTTCTGGTCATGCAAGCTTTGACTACAAGAATTGATCAAGCCGTGCAATCTGGTCACATGGGGCTATATGTTAAACAATCTCTTAACAGCATCTTTGTTTTGTGGACGATCTCATTCTATTCACAGATGGCTCTGATATATCTACTAGAGGCATTTCCTCTTTATTTGAGGAGTTTTCAAAGGCTTTCTGTCTTCAATTGAACCCGCAAAAGAGTGAACTATTCACTTCTTCCTCTGATAACAATTTTTCCCAAGTTTTGAATATTCCTGTGGGAATCCTCCCTATTAAATACCTTGGTCTTCCCCTTTTCACTGGCTCTATCACTCACACACTTTGTCTCCCTCTTATGGACAAAGTTCAGAAATGTCTGCAGTCTTGGGCAGGTCTCCTTCTATCTCGTGCTGGCAAGCTATAACTATTAAAATCTGTGCTTCAGAGCTTTAGCTTCTATTGGACTGATGCCTTCTTCCTGCCTTGAAAAACTCATAAGGAATTGGAGAAACTCTTCAGAAATTTTTTATGGTCCGGAATGGATGGCACTCAACGCAAGCATGTTGTTAAGTGGGAGAAGATTTGCCTCCCTCTTGAGGAGGGTGGGATTGGGATTAAAAAGATTCTTGACTGGAATAAAGCGGCAATGGGGACTAGGTTCTGGGAGGTGGCAAGTAAACAGGACTCTCTCTGGTCACATTGGATAGCTTCAAGATATCTTTCTAAGCTGTCTATTTGGGAGATATCCCCTACTTCTTCTAGCTCCTCCGCTTGGAAAAAATTATACAAGCGCGAGACTGGATTCAAGCACAGACCAGGTATTTGATATTCAATGGTGAGTCCATCAATTTATGGAGTGACCCGTAGATTCATAGAAAGGGACTCAACAGCTACATGTGCAGCCAGAGAGATATGCATGGGGTCCCCCGGGGGATACTATGGTAGACTTCCTGATTAGAAATGGTAAATGGCCAAACCAGCAAGATGGCCAGTGGAACTTACCAATATATGGGAGGAAATCATAGAAATGGAGGTTGGAGGCCATGGTCCAGACATTCTAATCTGGACAGGGCACAAATCTGGACATGCTTCTACAACTTCAATTTGGAGTGCAATTCGCTCTCGTCAACCAACTCTTCCATGGATTAAAGGGGTGTGGCAACCCTCTCAACCCCCCAGACAGAGCTTCCTTTGTTGGCAGGCCCTCCATAATAAACTTTCAACCTTGGATAGACTGCATAAATTACTTTTAGTCCAAGATACCAACTGTAAGCTTTGCTCTTTGGCTCATGAACCTGCAAACCACCTATTTCACCAATGCTCTTACTCTGCATACATTTGGGCTGTGGTTCGCAAGAAACTAGGCGTGAAGAGGTGGAGATTGTCCTCTATTGCTGATTTCCTAGATCATTTTCTTGCTACCACGTGCGACCAAACGTTGTCTAAGAGTAGTCACACATTTTTAAAGGTAAAAATAGTAAGAATTGATCCTTAATTGACAACAACATTACTACATAAATTCATTATAAAAACAATAAAAATACTTATCGTTGTACTGAAGTTTGAAATTAATTGATCAACAAATAAACTGAGTGTTATAGGATCGTAAATGAAGATATTTAAGAAAGAGATGATAAAATTTCAATGACAAACTGATGAAACGTACAAATATGCTCTTCTGCTAATTCGAGAAGATGTGAATTCGCAGGCTCCAGTGGCGCTGTTGATTTTTCAAAAGAAGAATGTCAGAGGCGTTAGGCTTCAATGACCTGTTAATTTCTGACGAATACCAAATAATTGTAAATTCTTTGTAAATGTTAGTCCTAATAAAATACAATAGAGAAAATAAATAAACTCAAAATAATCAATAATCTAAATAATCAATTGCTTTGTATGCCTATTTATAGAAGATAATCCTTAACACATTAGGATCTCAACTGATTACTCCAATATAAACTAAATATGATCCTAATAGATTATTTAAATATGCAAAAAATAATTAATACATCTTCAATTAAATCTAACTAATATTCAAATTTGAATTCAAACTAATATTTGAAATTCAAATCTAAATATAATAAATCCTAACAATGCATACAATCCTAACAAACTCAAAACTACCTAAAAAAAGTAAAAATAACCTTTCAACCGTCGATTTGATCTCCAAGACGATCTCAGAACGCTCTAAAAATTGGTATAGCAACTATTTCATAGGACTCATCAATACGAACGTGTGGACATACTATAATAGTGATTCTGATCTACGGTTTATAAGTTATGGCTATTTAAAGGCACGGTGCTCTCAAACGATGAAGATGTCTTTTTTTTCTTCTCTTCCATCTGATCTCGGCCGTCCATATAATGTGTGGCTATGATGTATGCATCACAAATTTTAAGAAAAATAATTTTTGAATATATTAATTTGTAAAAACTTTTCAAAAGAGGGATCATGTGTCTTTGACATGCCTGTTCCACTTTTTGACAAGCGTCAATTACTCAATCTGTTTTGTAATCTTGTTTATTGTTTAGAAGCAGTCTTTAGGGTATTTATATATTATGATAGTACAATATACGTTGCACTATCATAATGTATGAAAATTAAAAACATTCTACTTTTCAAATAAAAAAATAAACTAATGTATACTTCACTTTGAATAATAATATGCACTTTAATAGACGAGTGTACGTATTTTCTTAAAAAAATTGATGATGACCGCGGATGGGGTTATACACATGGTCCAACATATCATTTTCCATTTTCGATGTTTGCTAACCAATGAGAAAAGGAGACCAATACGACTCTAAGTGAAGAAATTTAAGAAAAATAGTAAACTAATACGAATGACAACTTGAAAATATAAAACTAACTTTAAAAAGAGTGATTTAAACAATAAAAAATATATATATCCAAATCTATGTGGAGCATTTTACACAACTTTCAGGTGGATTTCTTATTCGAAAATGATATACACTGGTCCATTGAAATATATACATACTATTATAAGAAATGAAATATACATGAAATTATATCAATGTATTTATTTATTTATTAAACAAAAACTTTGCAGGCCTTTTGCGCCCATCTTCGTATTTTTGCAAACCTTTTAAACTCATGCATGTCACAGGCACGTGATACTGTTTGAGCTTTAATGGATATTGTATTTGAGAACTTTCTTACAAAATGGAGACTCTTCATAGGCTATTCCTCTTACAACAGGATGGATCTGGATATACCCCGACGGATTTAAATAATTAATAATCCTTCTCCCTCTTTTTCTTTTATGATCCAACCTAAGTATCCACTACCCAATCCAGGCCCAAGCCCACTAATTCATTAATTCACCCAAGACCACTGTATCATTAACTCACCCAAATCACAAACCCTAACATACCCCTCAGCCTCTCTCTTGTTTTTGTCACCATTAAAACTTAAAACCTCCATCTGCACCGATGACAAAACCCTAACAAACACACATCTTGATCTCTACCAATGACAAAATCCAGACATCTACATCACAGATGCGCTGTCTAAGATCTTGGAGGAGGATAAATCAGAGGAGGCGGAAGTGGAGGCCACAACCGCCGGTTTGAAAGACGAGATCGATGAAGTCGAGGCAGTCGATGGTTTGTAAGCATATGCGGATCTAAAGGTTTGCTGGGCCTGGCTGTAACCATCCAAATAAGTATATATCTTCTTAGATGAAATATATGCCTCTATAATTTTCTTTTTACATTGGATGAAATTAAGTTTACTCAATTTGAAATGGAGCGATAGATACTTTTCATCAAAACATATACCATATTTAATATTGTCCGCCCTTTCTTGGTTGTGATTGTTAGAACTTGTCTTTTGAATATGTATCCACTTGGAGTTCGATGTTTGTGTACCTTTTTAATTCCCAGTGAATAAAATCATGTCATTATTTCTATTTGAATAGTTTGTGTAACAATGTTTATACCAGAAATATTTTTTCCCTTTTATTCAAGGAAAAAATATTGCATCCTAAATTAATGGTCGATTTTGATGAACTCTCATGAGATATAAAAGTCATGGAAAGAAAAAATGGATCATAAGCTCTCACACTCTGACATTTGTCATGGACATGTAACTACTTGAGATCTGATAGGCTCCACAACTCAAAGCTAGTCCTAACAAATGGGGGCTCATTACAAGCTATAACGCCATTATGATATCATAATGCTCCCACACATAATACAAAATTACAATATTGTCACTGCACGTGAAAAATACATGTGACCCTTGTTTTCATTTTTCGGGTGCGTGGACCTCTTCGTCCTCTAGCATGCTCACGTGTAGCTCGACTTGCATATTCAATTTTAAGGATAAACTATATTCAAAACATAATGATAAAGTTTTGTTGCTGTAATTCTTGTTGTTGTAATTCTTCTTTGATGATTCAAAAACCAAAATGCAAAACATAAACTCAACAAAAATTCAATTAATTTAATAAATTAATGTTTACTGAATCTCAAAAGTACATCTGATTCACCCAAAAAATAAAAATGAACCAATCATTTTTCGTATAAACACTTTTGGGTCAACATGCATGGGCCATCAAATATGTTAATTTTTTGGAAAAAGATACACTTTTATCTTTTTTTATAAAATTATACACTCACCTTTTGAAGTGCATCATATTGTTTAAAATGAAGTATATACTAAGATACATTAGTGTATTTTTTTCATAGTGAAAAAATGAAAAAACAAACTGCAATATGTATTAGTAATACACTTTTAATATAACTCGCTGAAAATTATAAATTTTTAAAAATCTTTTATTATCCTAAACTCTAAATCTTTTCATAATCTTATATTCATATTAAAATTGATAATATATTTTTATAAATTTTATAAAAAAATCAAATTTTCTAACACATTCATTAAATTTAATAAAAAAAATATGTATTAACCAAATCACATTACATTGATATTTTTTATAGGTTTAATGCACATATAAATAATTTTTTAGATAGGATTTCAAAATCTATTTTTTTAAAGAAAATGCACAATTTTATGATGGTAGAGGCTTCTGAGTGTAGATGATAAGGGTATTTTCAGTATATCTACGTTTGAAGGATATTTCGATTATAAAAATTATTGATTTAGATTTTTTAGATACTTATTTAAATATTGTTTTCAGATATTCCATCTACAAAACATAATATTTTTTAAATATGCTCCTTATAATAAGGGATATTAATTCATGGACTAAAACCATTAACAAGGATAAAAGATGGGGACCTAATTAAGGTGATTTACAGATTTTACAATTGTCTTTTCTGATTTTCATAAGTTTTGGGACAATTATATTGATTCTTTCCAATTATTATTTACTTTAACTCATACATATCGGGTTGTGCATGTTTAAAAACAATTAAGGGAAAAATCTAAAGAACCCTCTCTAAACTATCTGAAATTTATATAACCCTTTCCTAAAGTTCATATAACCCCTTGAAAACATATATGTAAATCCAAATAATCCCTTGAGTTAAACTTTTATCAACAAATGAGGAATATTATGCGAATATTATATTTTTTAACCCTGATTGAAAATGCAATATACTAAAAACTCTCTATAATTTGTTAAAAATGCGAAAAACATTTTGAATATGACAATTTTATTATTTTAGGTAGATTATAAAATCCTAGTCAGAAGGTCAAATCGTCATTTACATAAGATTTTTTGAATTTTTAACACATTATAAAGGGTTTTTGGTATAATATGTTTTCAATCACGGTTAACCAAACAAAATATTCACAAAATAATCATAATATATGAATGAAAATTTAACTCATTGGGCTATTTGGATTTACATAAGTGTTTTTAGGGGGTTATATGGATTTTTTGAAAAGTCAGGGGATTATATGGATTTCAGGTAATTTACAGGGGGTTATTTGGATTTTTCCCAACAATTAAATGTGTGATGATACAAAAATGAGAAGTTGTGACATTTTTTTAAAAGAACTAATAGGGGGTAGTCGATACGGACTTTGATGGATTTCTGTGGACATTGTTTAAGTGATGGACTTTTACAGACTTTCACAGACTTTTACAGATTTTTGTAGACTTTTGCAGACTTTCACAGATTGACTCTCACGGACTTTCACAGACTTTTGCAGACTTTCACATACTTTTGTAGACTTTCACATACTGACTCTCATAGACTTTCACAGACATAGGCAGACTTTCACATATTGACTCTCATGGACTTTCATAGACTTTCACAGACATTTGTAGACTTTCACAAATCACTCTCATGGACTTTCACAGACTTTCACAGACATTTGCAGACTTTCACAAATCACTCTCATGGACTCTTATAGATTTTCACAGACTTTAACATTCTTTCACAGATTGACTCTTCATTAAAAACAATCGATCTAAATTTTTTTTAAAAAAAAAAAACCTTATATTGAGAAAAATTCACAATGAGCTAACCTTTTTTTTCTGTTATAGAGAGAAAATTTCATAGAGGGGAGGGATGAGTTTTTAATTAGCAGACAATAAAAAATAAGGAAATATATATATTATATAAAATCATATATTACATCTTTTCAAATAAAATGAAATAAAATCATAAATTATATTACTTAAAATAAAATAAAATAAAAGTAGTCATTATATTTCTTTAAATTAAAAATGAAATAAAAGCAATCAGTATATTTAGTTATATATATACATATACCTAAATATATCTTTTTATTTTTATATATGTCTGAACATTATAAAAAAATATGCATGTATATTGTACAAAAATAGAAACATCTGAGCTCAGTTTCTGAAGATGATATTTGAAATGGAAAATCTCAACTACTTCTCAAAATTAGTAATCAAATAGGAGGCCTCTTTATGTTTAATACTGATAACTTTTAATCTAATAATGGAGACTAACCAACCAAAAACAAGCAAACAAACAAAAGAGAAACAATACAAAGAAATTGCAAACCTCCTCAAGATTCACAGGCGGAGCGGGTTCTCTAGCATTAGGAGTCCATATCTTGATGTTATTTTCTATAACGCTGCTAGCAAGTAGGGTGGTGTGAGGGTGTAATTCAATAGAATTCCCCATCACCCGCAACAACTCACCACCTCTCTTCTCCCATATAAAGATGTTCCCGCAATCCGACCCACTAACAATATACTCACAATTGGGACCAAAGAAACCCACTCCCTTCACCGTTTCAGCTTTATGAGCAAAGAAAATCAAATAAAACATTTTACATATAATCAAATATATGATAAATCTATATTTTACAAAATAATTATGGATGATCTAGGCATATATTATATAATATATAATAATGAAATGATTGATTGCAACACAAGCAAATCTATCATTCTCATATATTCATCAAACATATGAGGTGATAGCACAAATGGACATTCGGAAGAAAAAAAAGATGATAAATAAAGAGAAAAAATGTGAATAAAAAAATGAAAGGCATGAGATAAAAATCATAAAGGAGATTTGTTAAAAGAAAAAAAGAAGAAATATTCACAATGCTGGAATAAAAGTCCATGAGAATCCGACTCATTTGGGTGGGATTTTGAAATGACATTTTCCTTTGTATATCACTCTCTAAAGTCCACAAAAGTCCACAAAAATCCATCACTTATGAAAGTCTTCACAAATCCTGTTTAAATTGAATAACACAAGACAAAATGTCTACTATAAGGAGTCTCAATTGAATAACGCTGGACTTTTTGTCCACCAAATAATGTCTCAATCGAATAACAGTGGACTTTTTGTCCACGAAATAATGTCTCAATCGAATAACACTAGACATTTTGTCCATGAAATAATGTCTCAATCGAATAACGCTGGACTTTTTGTCCACGAAATAATGTCTCAATCGAATAACGCTGGATTTTTTGTCCACGAAATAATGTCTCAATCGAATAACGCTGGACTTTTTGTCTACGAAATAATGTCTCAATCGAATAACGCTGGACTTTTTGTCCATGAAATAATGTCCCAATCGAATAATGCTGGACTTTTTGTCCACGAACCAATGTCCTGATTGAAAAACACAAGATTTACAAATCCATGGACATGGACAATTTGTCCATGAAAATCCTAATTGACTACCCCCCTATAAGTGTTGATACACTCGGTCCATTTTGCTATCTCATACACTATCATGTATACTGCACTATTATGATGTATGAGGGTCTATTATAATGTACATATAGAGTAAAAAAATTTAATTTTTTAAAGAAAAAAATTCTGTTGTTTTTCAAGATATATTTTGTTTCATATAACAATATTTATTTCAATAAAAGAATATGATTTTATAAATAAAAAAATAATGGTGTTTAACAAATGGGTTGCGCAAGGGACAAGATATATTATTTTTCAAAAAAAAACTTTGGTGGTCATTCTTTTTAATGCATCCGGTTGTTGGTTTTAGTGTATATTTAGCTGCAAAAGCTTAAAACAGCTTTTAGCTCTTGCAGTCACATCAAGTCAAACACATCAAACAGGTCAACTGTTTATAACTATTTATATTTAAAAGTTAAAAGCTAAAAGTTGTTATCAAACAGGTCAACTTAAATATATCATCATTACTAAAATTTATCTCTAAACTGTGTCTTAATATCTGTGTTTTATAAAACAGCCATCATTATTACACTCTCAAATCATCATCATTACACATTCAAAAAATGTGCATAAAGTTACAAAAACTAAAAACAAAATTTGAAACCTTGTTTTAAAACGCTACGTTAGTTATTGGGTCAAATTGTTGAAACCATTTTTTCTCTCCTATCACTACTACAAAAATGGATTTGGGTGAGAGACATTCAAAATGATTGTTGTCACATAAAAAAAAAAAGAACGTTTGTCACTATAAATACACTTTCCAAGACAAAAATTTTACCAGTCACATCATCATATTTTAATGATTTATAAAACTAAAAATAGTTATGGTATAGACAAGAAAATACTGTCATAAAATACCAAATAATAGTATTCATAACTATCTATAGTGACTGACATATAATAATAATCTGTCATACAATATATATAATCAAACTATAATTGATAATTATTTATAGGGCAAAGCTATTCCCACTACCCGAGTTATCATTTCCCACCACCTAAAATTACCAAAATGCCATTATTTTTTTAATTTTTTCGTCTTCATTTCCCACTACCCAGTTCGACAGCGTCCAGTCGAAGTGTTCTTCACTGGGACGACAGAGGTCTGTCGAACTGTCTGAATAAATGTCGACAAAGGCCCAGTCGAAGTGTGTTTCACTAGGACGACAGAGACCCGTCGATCTGTCTGAGCAAATGTCGACATGGATATGTCGAACCCTTCAAAACAACAACTTTCTTCTAAAAATTAATCAATTATATAATCATTTAAGTCTTTATGAAAAACAAAAATGTAATTTAAGTTATTTAAGTCTTTTTGAAAATCATTCTTATATATATATATATATATATATATATATATATATATATATATATAAGTATAAGAAACAAAAATATCAAACAAATAGTTATTTGAATAAAATAAACAGTAAACATTTCATATAGACAAAAAACATTATTTTCTTTTCTAAACAAGTGGAGTCTTTTTATAAACAAATTCCACTTGTTTAGAAAAAAAATAATATTTTTTTTCCTATATGAAATGTTTATTGTTTATTTGGTTCAAATAACTCTTTGTTTGATATTTTTGTTTTTTATACTTAAATAAATATATATGTGAATGATTTTCAAAAAGACTTAAATAACTTAAATGACATTTTTGTTTTTCATAAGGACTTAAATGATTGTATAAATGATTGATTCTTAGATGAAAGTTATTGTTTTGAAGGGTTCGACACATTCATGTCGACACTTGCTCAGACCTCTGTCGTCCTAGTGAAACACACTTCGACTGGGCCTCTGTCGACACTTATTCAGACAGTTCGACGGACCTCTGTCGTCCCAGTGAAGAACACCTCGACTGGACGCTGTCGAACTGGGTAGTGGGAAAGGGAGACAAAAAAATAAAAAAATAATGGCATTTTCGTAATTATAGGTAGTGGGAAAAATAAGTGGGGTAGTGGGTCTATCACTGCCCTTATTTATATGGTGATAGAAATAAAATAAATTGGCATATAATTTCAATCAAATAAATGATAATTATCATTTTTGGAGTTTGAGTAGATAAAGCAATCAAAAAAATTTAAACAAATGTATAATTATTACCATATAGCTCATCCTAATAATGATCAATATATGGTGATAAAATATCAAATAATAGTCATAATTATCATAGGTGGCAATACCATATATATATATATATATATATATATATATATATACCCACTCATTAAAGAAAATAAAAAGAGCACACATTTGATAATCCTCCACCAACATCTCGTGATTCCATCACACTCGATGTCCCCACTTATTCACTTTCAATCTCTCCTCACTTTTTCTTTTTTGTGATTTTAGTTTTTTTTTTTTCTTAGTTGCAAGACCTCTGGCTCACCATACCCGAACCATTATTTAAATTTATCATTTGTTTTCAGGAGCTGATGGATTTGCAAGGGCAAAAAGAATTGGAATTGTTGATGCAGGTGATACTTGTTGGGTGTACCATCTCAACGTTCAGTTTTGGCTATTAAAATGGATTCATTCCAAACAATGTTTATTGTCTATGCTACTAGTGTCACCCTAACAATACTGGGGACCATCTTCACAACTGAATGTATTTAATTAGATAAATATGTAGCTTGAAAAATAAAATTCAAAACATATTGCGTGTTGCAAAACAAATTAGGTATGATCACACATTTATAGATACATCATTCAAATCTATTAGGAGGGATGTCTACAAATTTGAGGACGGTTGATTGTGTTTAATATTGTTTCAAATAAATGTACCAAAATGGATCAAATTTTGGAGATGGGATCCAACTAGGTGTTCATTTGTGATATAAAAAATAATAATAAATAAATAAAAAAAAGCAAAAAAGAACTGTGGTAGACATGTGAATTTATCACAGACTCTCCGTCCCCTGAAAGAACGCACAGATCGTACCTTCAGTGTTGTTGGTGATCCGCAGAATGTCAGGGCCGACGTCCCCCAGCCGCTCCTCCCCGCACCATCTCCGTCCCCTAAAAAAAAATGTTTCTATACTCCATATGAAAGATCAGCACCATCACATTCAAACACTCCTCACTCAAGAAATAAGTGTGAGCGAACGACGTGTGAGCGAACGACGCGACCTAGTGTGCCGGGATGGCGGAGCCGGCAACGGCTCGTCCTCCTCCTCCGGATGGCCTCCCACCTCTTCCCATTTCAGGAGTCTCTGTTCCATCTACAGGTGATGCCCTAGTTTCCCCTCCCCCTCCGACAGAATCATTGTCGGCGGAGGCTTCCACAAAGGCTCTGCCTCCTCCTCAAGGGGGAACCATCGATGCTATTTTCAAAGCCCTTCAATCTTCATCCAAAGGTATGGAGGTCTCCAAAACCCAGCCCATCATATTGCTAAAGGGAGACTCTTCGAAGACTCCCCAAACGGTAACTCCTCAAGCCAAAGTTACCAATAACCGGCGGGCGAACGGTCCAAAACCTCCACTGGCAGCACAAGCACCCAAGAAAAAGCCTCAATTTGTGGCCGGTCCTCCTGCTGTTACTCAAACCTCAAAGGCATGGAAAGACCTCTTTCAAAATAGCAACTCTTCTCCCACTCATGAAGAGATGACCTATACCGAACCGACTATGGAGGGCGACCAACCAGTGGTGGAAGTGGCTGAGGAAGACTACGACTCTGCGATTGCTCAATGGGGCAAGGCTGTTGTTGGGTATGTCATTGGTACTACTCCAGTCTACATCCCTTTCTTACAATTTCTCAAACGCCTTTGGAAACCCAAGGGGGAAATTCATCTAATGTTGAAAGGCAATGGATTCTTTGTTGTAAATTTTGATAATGAGGAGGACCTTCAAGTAGTTTTGGAAGGGGGCCCATGGACGATGGCCAGCAGACCGTTTGTGCTTCAGCGATGGTCCCCGTTTGTCAAAATAGAACTTGAACGACTAACAACTATTCCAATTTGGATCAAGTTTCCGGATCTCCCTCTGCATATGTGGACATTGGAATGCTTGAGCAAGATCGCGAGTGCCATTGGAGTTCCTCTATATCGGGATGCTGCTACCAGACTGGGCACAAGAATCTCTTTCGCGCGGGTTTGTGTAGAAATTGCAGTTGGATCCACATTGCCGGACAAGGTGGTGGTCAACTCCAAGCTTGGGGGACAACAAGAGTTCTTAGTGTCATACGACTGGAAACCTAAAGCTTGCACCCATTGTTTCACTTTTGGGCATGATGATGCCATGTGTTGCAAGAAACCCCAGATTTCGTCGGCTGTGGCTCGGGTTATCGCTCCAAAGGTTCAGGGAGCTCAAATTTGGCAGGAAGTCAAGACAAAGAAAGCTAGCTCATCCATCATTACTCCACCGCAAACTTTGAACGGCCTCGAAGGCCAACCCAATCAATTCGAAGTCCTGCAAAATTTACAGATTTCAGAATGTAATCCACCTCCACCAATTGACCCAAGATTAAGCTCAGGGGCTGAAGTAATAACCCACCTCTACGGGCAGGCTTGCACTCAGGCTGACGGAAAAAAAAAGGTTGACATAGTACAAGTTGGCGTTCCAGAGGAGGGTCGTCTTTCAGAGGACAGTTTGACGGAGGACCTCCAAGATATTTCTGAGCAAACAGAGGAAGTTGAAATTACAAATGACAAAGTACAAACATCAACCTCTCTTTCACCTCGTAATGGTCACTCTCCAGCTGTTGTTCTTCAGTTGGAGGAGGGGAAGCGTAGTCAAGAATCATGCGAAGATTCCCCATGCAAAGAGAAGGGATTGTCTGACCCCCAGGGTCTAAATGATGCACAAGAACTCTGTGTTATGCTGTCTCCCCCTCAACCACACCCATATACAAATTATCCGAGTAAAGAGTGCGCCACCGCTCAGCTGACAAAGGCTTCGGACCCCATCGTTCCTCCTTCAAGCTCGCTGAGGCATACTAGACAGCAATCAGCCAAGCCTGGCCAAAAGCCGGGCAAAGGCCGCCAATAGATGAGTCATCTTAGTCTTCTCTAACTTCCATGTTCTCTATGAATTGTCTTCTCTGGAATGTAAGGGGGCTAAATAATAAAACTAAGCAATTGGATACCCTTCAATACTTACAGGACTGTCAAGTCCCTTTTGTAGGTCTTTTGGAGAACAAAATTGCACCTTCGGAAGTCGATGTAGTAAAACACAGAATCTTGGGGCGTCGGACTACAGATTACTCACAGTTTCACGATGGAATGGGCAGGATATGGCTTCTTTGGCTTACTGTGCTTCTCAAGGTCGAAATACTAAGCAACACGGCACAGTTCATTCATTGCAAAGTGACTCTTGGGAGCATGAGACAGCACTTATTCATTACTATAGTTTATGGCTCCAATTCCCCTGCGGAAAGGCTTCTTCTCTGGCAAGACCTTGGCCACATTGCTGATGCTCTCTCTGGTCCTTGGCTAGTGGGAGGTGACTTCAATGAAGTACGGTATGGGACTGAAAAAAGGGAAGGCCGACCTCTTCAATCTAGTAGACTAATGGAGTTTAACTCCTGTCTGGCTCATTGTCATCTGTTTGCCTTCATGCTGCCGGAGATATCTTCTCGTGGAACAACAGGCAGGAAAACAGAATTGCTTGCTGCGTGGACAGAATTATGGGCAACACGGATTGGATGACTCTCTTCCCAGAAGCCTATACACAATACCTCCCAAGCAGCCTTTCCGATCATGCGGCGGTGAAACTTATTGCTATCCCCCCTCTTCAGAGCTTTCCAAAGCCTTTCAAATTCTTTAATGCTTGGCTCAAACATGAGTCCTTCATGGACACATTGAAAGGGGCATGGAATCTAAATGTCTCTGGTACAGCCATGTTCAGATTATCGAAAAAACTCCAGCACATAAAGAAGGTGTTAAAAGAATGGAATGCTAATCACTTTGGTCTCATTCAGGACAGGGTGGCAAGTGAAAGGGTGCAGCTTCATCGTGCTCAGCAGGCCCTTCAGTGTGATCCTCTCAATCCCTCTTGCATCGAAAATGAAGCCTCTTCTTGCATTAATTATCACGCGGCCCTACTACAGGAAGAGGAGTTTATCAGTCAGAAAGCAAGAATAACCTGGCTACAAGGTGGAGACCGTTGTTCCAAATTCTTTTATGCCCAGTTCGCGGCTAGGAAAGGCCATAACTCACTCCGAAAGGTGATTCTCCCAGACGGATCCGAATTACTTGAGCAAGAACAGGTTCAGCGACACGCAGTTGAATACTACAGGGACCTGCTCAATAAGGAAACCAATAACCCTATTCCTCATATTACTTCTCAATCCAGGCTAACCAATGACCAAAACATGGCTCTCTGCGCAGAGGTTACTGATGAATAAATCTATCAAACACTCAAGCTAATGAAAGGGGATGGAAGCCCAGGGCCGGATGGTTTCACGGTGGGTTTTTTCCAGCATTGTTGGGATGTGGTCAAGGAAGATATCCTCTCAGCGGTCAAAGAATTTTTTCACAGTAGAAAGCTTCTCCATCAACTAAACACCACATTCATTGCCCTAATTCCCAAAAGCTCCCAGGCAAACTCTTTGGACCAGTTCCGACCCATCTCTCTTTGTGGTTCCATCTACAAGCTTATTTCTAAGATCCTAGCAACTCGGCTTCAGAGAGTCCTCTCTTCCCTGATCAGTCCTTATCAAACTGCATTCATTAAGGGACGCAAGATCTCGCATGGCATCCTTCTTGCTCATGAGATGGTCAGATATCTATCGAAGAAGACAGGCAAAGGTCGCGCAGCTCTAAAGATTGATTTAAGGAAGGCTTTCGACTCCATCCGATGGCCATATATCACTCGAGTGCTGGAGGCGATGAACTTTGATCAGAAATGGATAAACTGGATCACTGCCTGTGTCCAAACTCCTCGTTTTTCTGTTCTAGTCAACGGATCCCCCTTTGGGTTTTTTGAGAGCTCCTCGGGACTTAGACAGGGGGATCCTATCTCTCCTCTTCTATTTGTCCTAGGCATGGAGATCTTCTCTCAGACCTTGGATAGGGCTTTTCAGTTAAAACAAATCGGAGCATTCACCAAATCGTCCAACGCAATTAGTCACATCCTTTTTGCTGATGACCTGATCATTTTCTCGGCTGCTTCTGCCAGTTCTGGATGCGGGCTCAAGGACATTCTATCCTGCTTTGGCTCAATGTCTGGTCTGGAACTCAATAAAGGCAAATCTCAGGTTTTTTGTGGGGGACGCACGGATGAACATTAGCAATTTGTCTCAGCGCTGGGCATTTACCCTGGGCAGCTCCCTGTAACATACCTTGGCCTTCCTCTTTTCACGGGGGCTTTGACTCCTAGGTTATGTCTTCCACTTGTCGACAAACTTCGGAAAAGGCTCCAACACTGGCATGGCCACTTGCTATCTATGGCTGGTCGTCTGGAGCTTGCCAAAACTGTGTTATTCAGCTTCCAAATTTATTGGTCCTCAGCCTTTGCTCTCCCGGCAGGTACTATCAAGCTCATGGAAAAACTCATTCGTAGTTTTATTTGGGGAGGCCCCTCCTTGAAAAAAATAGTTCATCATGTAAATTGGGAAACAGTCTGTTCACCAAAAATCGAAGGGGGCCTGGGACTTAAACGTATTGCTGTTTGGATGCAAGCTGCCTTAGGAGCTAGATTTTGGGAAGTGGCCTCTGGCATAGACTCCCTCTGGGTTAATTGGGTGAAAAAAAGGTATCTTTCGAAGCATAACATATGGGAGGTTGCTCCTTCGTCCTCGGGCTCTTGGATTTGGCCTAAACTTTTGAATGCAAGGACCTGGATTAAATCTAAAGTTCACTACATCATCTACTCGGGTTCCCTTATCAAGGTCTGGTCTGATCCTTGGATCAAAGGCAGGTCCTTAATGGAGTGTACTCAATTCAGAGGTGTTGTGGACCCTCTTTTGCCTATTAAACACTTCATTAACGATGGGAAGTGGGTTCAACCTCCATGGTGGTCTGCGGATTGGGATGATATCTGGGGTGACATTAGCGATCAAGAGTGCGGGGGGTTCGGTGATGACACCCTCATTTGGCCTCACTCACGTGATGGGGTGATTCGAACTCCCCAAGCTTGGACTTTCTTCGGGCTAAGAAGGAAAAACCAAAATGGTTCAAGTGGCTCTGGCAGAAGTTTCAGCCCCAAAATTTCTCAATGTGCACCTGGCTTGCCCTCCTTGGTAAGTCCCCTACTCTTTATAATTTACAACGAAAGGGACTAGTTCGTGAGGTTACATGCCCTTTATGCAAAACAGGTATCGAATCCATTGATCACCTATTCCTCCTCTGCTCCTACTCATCTTTCATTTGGGCTATCGTCCTGAGACAAATGGGAGTTAAAAGAGACCATGGCAATAATCTACATTCTTTTTTGGAATGGTTAGACAAAGTATTCCCTGTCGGTGCACCGAGGAATATTATGCAGGTCGTGTTGGTCTCAACGATTTGGGGAATTTGGAAGGAAAGGTGCTCCCGAATCTTCCAAGGCAAAGAGACTCATAAAATGCAGGTTTATAAACAGGTTTGCTCTGCTGTCCAAAATAATTTTGTTGGAAGACAATTGAAGGAGGAGATCACTGTGGAACTCACTAAAATAGCATCCTTATGGGGCATTTCTATCACACCGACTGAGCACTCTTCGATTGAGGTCTCTTGGCAGCCCCCTCCGAATGGATGGTTTAAATCGAATTCTGATGGTTCCTTATCTGCAGACAGGGCGGGGTATGGAGCAATTCTACAAAATTGGAAGGGAGAACCTGTGCAAGCTACAACGATTCAAGATACACTCCTCTCCTCTATCAATATCCTAGAATTCAAGGCCATCTTGGCAGGTCTTCGACTAGCTCTAAATAGACACATCACCCACATTCACATGGAGACTGACTCGTCTACTGCAGTGGCTTGGACCAAAGGTAAAGGATGTATGTCATGGCAGGTGCTGAGGGAGTGGAAGGAAATCCAACATATCCTTGCCTCCCTTCAACAATGGCGGATCTCACATGTCTTTCGAGAAGGAAACCAAGCTGCGGACTATTTAGCAGCTATGCGAACAACCCCGGGCAACTCTATACTTTGCCCAGATGAATTTGATCCATCACTCCAACTCATCCTGTCTAAGGACGCGGCTGGCCAAAGCTACACTAGATCATGCAAAAGTTAATGTCCTAGGGGCTCTATTCAGCAAGGGTGGGATTGAAGGGATGCACTCTCACTTGGTTGAGCTTTCCCTCCTTTAATTCTCTCATGCTGATTAAGCCTACTGAATGTCAATGATCTCCTTTTGTTAAGTTTGTAATCCCCTGAATGTAACTATCCAACTATAGCAATACATATTCTTTTTTACCCACCAAAAAAAAAAAAAAAATTATCACAAATTAGTCTTCTATCAGAGACTAATCAAACCTAATGACAGGATGTCAGCATTAGCTTGTGGCATCTCTAAATAATTTGGACAAATATTTTTGTTAACAAATAAAGGTCAATCTGCTAAAAGGCGTACGTTGTCATAGCAGTAGTATTAATTCATAACAATTACAACGCTCTCAATAGATGATCAATCTTAACTGTCATGAGTAAATTTTTGTAACGCTCAAATGCACTCTCCTGTTTCTTTTTTTTCTTTTTTTTTGGTCAATATAATTTATTTTTACCCATCAAAAAAGACCAGATGTTTGTGATGGTGGGTTTTCACTATGATAAATTCCATTGGAACCCTATAATCTCAATCGATTTGTACGCTAATTTGTTATCCAAATATGAGCATTATTGATACACTCAATCTATTTTGCTGAACGTTATATCATAGTATATACTGCAATATTATAGTGCATACGGTTTTATCGATCATAGTGTATGACGTAAAAAAAAATTTATTTTGTCAACAGAAAATAAAAGATATCTCTATATAAACTTCATTTCATATAATAATATGTACTTCAATTGATGAGTTTATGATTATTTTTTTATATATATAAAAAATAGAAGTGTGGGCTCTAATGTAATTGGGGTTATACAAGGGGCTTGAGATTTCATTATCCCCCAAATATATATCAAATTTAATTCATAGTTCACATGAATGGAACAACCTTAAAAATTAATGAAATATTATGCTTGAATGTCACTAATGAATATCAACAACCCTACCATTCATATACAAATTCACATCTATTTTACAGTTCTATATATAGCCTCATACAATGAGATAACATACTCCACCATCATAGTTTATGGGCACCAACGCAATGTATGGAGTTATAATTTTGTTATTTTTTTTAAAATAAATTCATTAATGTATCTTACTATATAATTTAATTACTATATAATAGTATTTATTTTAAGAAGAAAATCATTGTGGGGGGCAAATGGTGCTACACAAATGCCTGGACTGACATATTTTTACGAGTGGTAAATGAGTAGAGTTTTAGCATGTTTAAGATCAGCTCGGGCTTGACTCGGTTACGAGCCGAGCTTATTTGGTGTTTTAGCTCTGCATATTTGGTTTATGAAAAGTTCGGTTGAAGCTCGACTCGACTCAGCTCATTTATAAAACAAGCTCGAGAGCAAACTTGAATCAAAGTTCGAGTTAGCTATAAAAAAACCTTGTTTAACAATTAAAACATGCAGAAAACAACATGCTGAAAATAGACAATCATATTCGAGAATTACCATTAAACAATCATATTTAAAAATAGACAATATTCCACATTTTTAAATAAACATGCTCGTATTGGCTCATGGCTTGAATCGGCTCAGCTTAACTCGTTTATAATTAAACATTAAAAATTATTTAAGTTTTAATCAAACAAGCCAGAACGAAATCCAACCGGACCGAATCCAAATAGCTTGGCTCAATTTACCACCCGTACATATAATTTTCCCACCTAAATATTATCAGTTCAGAATCCAAGAACAATTTAATTATGTGTGCTGTCATTCCAAATCATACATTAATTAACCACTGCTATTCATGTCAAGTAACCATAGTTTCAACCAATTTTGTGGCCAAGTTAATTTTGACCCAATGAAAAAAAAAAAGGGATATCTGTTCCTATCAGTTCTATTTTATACGAGCACCATCAAAATTTGTTATGGGTCTTCAAATTAGTGAAACTTTTGTTATTAGATCATTCTCATCTTTCAATAAATACTTGTAAGATTTTTTCTTAGTTGCTGACAAAAATTATGGGAAATAATTTCAAAGGTGCATTGCAAGTTTCTTTTGGATAAGCTACGGAGCATACATAAATTAAAAGGGAAAGCTATTCCCACTACCCGAGTTACTATTTCCCACTACCTAAAATTACGAAAATGTCATTATTTATTTTATTTTTTCGTCTCCCTTTCCCACTACCCAGTTCCACAGCGTTCAGTTGAAGTGTTCTTCATTGGGACGACAAAGGTCCGTCGAACTGTCTGAATAAGTGTCGACAGATGCCCAGGAGAAGTGTGTTTCAGTAGAATGACAGAGACCTGTCGATCTGTCTGAGGAAGTGTCGAGATGGATGTGTCGAACTCTTCAAAACAACAACTTTCTTCTAAGAATCAATCAATTATACAATCATTTAAGTCATTATGAAAAACAAAAATGTCATTTAAGTTATTTCAGTCTTTTTGAAAAATCATATATATGTGAATGATTTTCAAAATTACTTAAATAACTTAAATAACATTTTTGTTTTTCATAAGGACTTAAATGATTGTATAAATGATTGATTCTTAGAAGAAAGTTGTTGTTTTGAAGAGTTCGACACATCCATGTCGACACTTGCTCAGACAAATCGATAGATTTCTGTCGTTCTAGTGAAACACACTGACTGAACCTATGTCGACACTTATTCAAATAGTTCGACGGATCTCTGTCGTTCCAGTGAAGAACACTTCGACTGGATGCTGTCGAACTGGGTAGTGGGAAAGGGAGACAAAAAATTAAAAAAATAATGGTATTTTCATAATTATAGGTATTGGGAAAATTAAGTGGGGGTAGTGGGTCTATCACTGTATACAAATATTTTGTATATTTTGCCAAGGGAAAAGTCCTCAATTTCGTCTCTTGATATTTATACATAATATGTGTATATATAATAAATTGACAACGAGACAAAACATCTTGACTAAGAGTCAACAAGTCTTTTATGGCTGCTTAGAAGAAGAATAACACAATATCTTTTTCTACTATAAAGACAAATAATGGTAACCAATAGCTAAATGTCAAATTGATATTACAGTATTAAGAGATAAGAAATTTTACTAAATTATATAATTATAAAAATAAAAAAGTTGTGAAATAAATAATTTGATAGCATATGCAATAAAAAAAATTATATACTTTTATATTGCATATACTGTATGAAATTGTGTGTATAGCAATTTATATGCACAATTGTCTTTGTGCATAGTTTTATTCAGTGTACATCTAATTAAGCTATACTAGTCTCGACATTACGGGATCGTTTCTTAGATGATCATTATAATATTTAAACAAATCCGTTTTGAAGTCATGTCTGCACTATACAAGTAGTCATCTAATCGTTTATACCCCTCTATATATAACGCAATATATACTATGATAGCAAAATATATATACCATATACTATCACAATATATGAATTTAAGAGAAACTCATGGAAAAATTAATTAGAAGTCCCTAGAGACACATCTATAATAACAATAGACCCCTTGACTTTTTCTTTTTCTTTTTAGGTCCCTAAGTTAGTAGTGATATTTTGTTTAGGTCGCGAGAGGAGGGTGGGCTCGCGGACGAGGTCGCGAGAGAGTATTAGGCTCGCAGACGTGGTCGCGAGAGAGGGTTGAGTTCGCGGACGGGGTCGTAAGATGGGGGTTGGGCTCGCAGACGAGACGCGGGAGACGGTCAAAAGAGATCGGGGGGTGGGATCGGTGTTGAAATCGAGATCGGCGCAATGAGGGGTTGGTAGAGGTGTTTTCACAACTTTTTGAGTTGTTTGGGAGAGAAAGAGAGATGTTGAAAAGATAGAGAGATAAATCTTGTTCACTTAGGGATAAAAAGATGAAGAAAAAAAAATAAAATTGATGGAAATTGAATGGAAAGACCTAAACAAAATGCTACCACTAACTTAGGGACCTAAAAAAAGAAAAAGTCAATGGACCTATTGTTATTATAGAGATGTCCTAGGGATCTCTAATTAATTTTAAAAATTAATTACACGAATATATTTCAGTGTATACTTTATTTTTTATAATAACATATAATTTAATAAACAAGTTATATTTTTTTTAAATGATAAAAATTATAAATAATTCTGCAAGGTTTGACGCTACTTTTACCTCTGTGGTCACATATTAAGCCAACCCGAATAGACTGAAAATAATAAAGATCAGTAATTCAAAAAAAACCTTGACCATACACATCACACTCACAAGAGCAGTGAAAAAATTTAAAAAAAAAAAGAAAATAGAACTGACCTTTACAATAGAATTATAGAAATTCATTATAAGTATTTATCGTTATCCTACGATTTCCCAAATTGGCTGGCCAACAAATTAAATGATAATAACATTTCTCAAGTTAATAAATTTAAGAAAAATAGTAAATTAATACCAATGCTGTATTTTCATAAAACCGACTTTTGAAAGGGTGATAAAAAAGAGAAAAATAGGTACATACTATTTATATAAAATAAAGTAGGAAAAATGATTAAAAAAATGTGCTAAGAGTTTGAAATACTCAAATCAACCATTTTTTTAAATTATACCTAAAAAAATCTCACTTCACAATTTTAGAAACACAAAAGACTACTCTGCCCTTATGTAATTAAATTTTTAATATCCTTTTTTATTCCACACTAAAAACCTATTCTTCCTACACAACAATAATCTCTCTCTATATTATGAAAATCAATCCTCTTAGAGGTTTTGTTATTATATATCATACTGTGTTTCTTATATATATCTTACATGATATTGTTTATCATTTTTCACTATGTATAATCATAATATATAATTTAAATATGTGTTGTGCTCCTATGTAATAGATGATATTTTAGTATTCTAAATTATTATTCACATTTTTTATTTTTTAGCTATTTACATATTTTTATGATATCATTAGTACATATCCATTTAAAAAAAACATCAATATTTTATGGAGTTCATCATAAAAAAAAAATTAAATTATATTGGTAAATATTTCATAAAATCTACTTAATCACAAAGAATTTATAATAAAAAAATTGATATACATAAAAATGTATGAAATATATTAATAAAATTAAGAGGGTGAAATATTTCAACAAAGTTAAGAGATATGGAATGTATGAAGGATCTAATTGCATAAGGGTAGATTAGTGTTTTGTGTTTTAATTTTAAGATTGTAAAATGAAATTTTTTTAAGTATAATTTTAAAAAGTGGCTGATTTGAGTATTTCTACCTTTTGGGAGACCTTTTTAGTCTTTTCTAATAAAGTAACCGCTAAAATACAAAAATATATTTTTTATATAAATAAAAAATATATTGATCTATTTATATTATGACAGAGCACATATACTATGATACACTATGCTATCATAGTGTATAAGACTACAGACGTGACTATAAAATGGATTGTGTGTTTTAGTATTTTAGCGCTCTGAAAAAATATGGAAGTGAGCAATCGCATGACTTTGTATAGGACCTTTGAGCCCATTTTATTCTTATTTTTGCATGAGCATTGTTACCCTTGATCTCTTTACAGTCTTTACTATTCATTTTAACTAGGTATTTATATTTTATTAAAAAAAAATGTACTCACGAAACATCTAACTCATATGACTTCTCTTCTACATTAAACAAAAAGTATAATTGTAACACAGTTTTAGTATACAGTTCCTGTGATAGTCATCCAATAAGTTTTATATTTTCTTAAGTGAGGTATAAACTTTATTTAATTTTTATTTTATACATTTTTTAAAATGATCTCATTTATTTCAAAGTGATATGCAACTTTCTTATTTTTAGAATATTCAAATTAGTACTGTCCGCAGGACAATTCAAGGCCTAAAATTATTTATTGTAATACGACAACTTCTGTCCATCCTTACGTGCACGCATCATATCAGAAAATAAATTTTTTTCCACCGTTCAAAACCAACCATGGAATATCTAGCATTCCACATTGAAACGAATACATGTACAATCTCTCCTATAAGTAGAGGTCTCCTATAAGTAGAGGTCCTTGGTGGCTTTAATTATTTCACTCATAGTTTGAGAAAAATGAAGGGGAAGGCTGTATTATTTCTCTCCGTGCTATTGCTTTTCATTGTGGTCATCCAACCAGGGATGGCAGCAAGGGTATTGGTACCCACAGATGCTAAGCCAGGTGATCGAGTACTCCTATTTCTTTCTTACAAAAACCTTTGAATTACAAACTTTTTTTAGATGAAGGTTTTGTAGAATATATAACATTGATATATCTATATTATTATATAAAAGTCTCTTAAACCAAAAACCTGTCATTTGACCTTTTTACCCATATCAATTCATTCAATCACATTACAGTCCATTTACACCACTTTAATGACAATCATTTTTGCATTTTACCCCTACATTTCTATTCAATTCTATGAAAATCCATTTACATCATTTTAATCTCATTTATAGTACATTATAATCCATACATTTCATCGTGTAATATATTTATTAACTTAAAATTGGTTATCATAATATTATTAGGATAATAAGATCCTTCCTTTTTTTTTCATTTTACTCTTACATTTCTATTCAATTCTATGAAAATCCATTGATATTCAAAATATATTTCAAACAATTTTTTTTTCCCATTTCATATGCATAGACATAATACAATTAAAAAAAAAGTATCAAATATTAACGTAATATTCATTATAGATTTTCAAACTATGTTATTATTATACATGTAAAATAAATTGTCAACAAATCCAATTTTAATGATTAGTGTTCCAAAAAATAATAATTCAATGCAGTATTTATTAAAATATTATTTTAAAATGTCATGTTTAAAATTTGAATTTTTTTTAAAAAAATAGTATTATTAAACTCCCCAAACAATTAATGATTGATTAGCATTTACTCTATTCACTTGGATTTCTCCACTCTATTAATGTCCCAAATAGTCAATGGTCTCTAAGATCAACCCAACAAAAAAATATATAATTCACAGTAATAATGCAATCCAATAAAATAAAACAAACGTATAAGATACTGCTACACACAAAAAAAATTATTGCTTAAAAATAGCCAAATTAAGATTTCAGCTTCGTGTGAACTCAACAATAAATTTAATCTCATATGCAAAAACATGATAGAATTAAAAAAAATCAAATATTAATGTAATTTTCATTATAGAATTCCAAAAAAAAAGGCACACCCCAAAATATGTTATGATTATATATGTACAATAAATTGTCAACAAATCCAATTTTAATGATTAATATTTCAAAAAATAATAATTCAATGCAATCTTTGCTAAAACAATTTATACAAACCTGAAACATAAAATCTATATAAAAGCATCAATCCATGAAAAACATTCACTTAACATATTTACCCTACCAATACTTGAAAATTCATTCATACCCTAAATGATATTTGGTTTGACATATTAACCCTTTCAACTTCTTGACACATTAATTACACATTTTAAATTCTTGAAAATCTATGACACTACATTAAAATTATATAATGCATTAAATTTTATACATCTAATAATATATACCTTTTCAAATTATATGTAAATATTTGCATCTTAAAAAATCCTAAATAAATTTGTACTTGAAGTTTATGTTGAAATTAATATATATTAATTAATAGAATCCCTAATATATAATAGAAGTTTTATGTATTTATTTATTTATTTAAAAAATACTAACAAAAAAATTTGTAAGAAAATTCAAGCAAAGGTTTTTTTTTTTTGGAGGGTAGCAATGGTTCAAATTAATAGGTAGTATAGATTGGTGCTTTTATAGGTAGTATAGATTATATATTTTTGACATTATTGTATGTATAAAATTAATATTTGCATTTATACAAATTTATATTATAAGTATATAATATACGTTTTTAAATTATGTGTAAGTAATATAAATAAAGCATTATATAGTTGTATTATGATAATCTGGTAACATATATATTAATTATTAAAATTATACATGACAAAACAAATATTTGATAGAAAATCTTAATTAAAAATCTTACACATTTAGATAAAATAATTTTTTAGATTTAAAATATAATCTATGTTAAGGAAAAGTTACCCTATGTATACCCCATCTTGATTGACTCTTCACATTTTCTAACCTATCAACTGTTGACCGTTCCACTTCCTCTTTTTCCATTTTCATTTTACATTTATTAAAATAATTTATTATTATAATGATTGTTATTAAAATCCAATGCCTCCCCCACTCTTAGTTCTCATACTCTCTCTCTCTCTCTGTCTAAAATCACATATATTTATGAATTGAAATTTGTTTTCCCTTCTTATTGATATTTTTTTTGTGTTAATTTCATAGAAAGAAAACGATGGGTGCGTGGATTTGGAGTTGTGTCTTAGTTGAACTTGTCATTTGTTATTATTTCTTTATTTACTTACAAAAAAATTAAAATTAAGGTTAGTTGGTCTCCGTCTTACTCTCTTTTTTCATCCTAAACATCACTCATTGTTATAAATTGTGCATTGTAAATTAAGCATTGTTTTGGATTGAAGATAAGGTTTACGATTTTACATCCCTGATATTATTTGTTTATGTTTCAGATGAAGCTTGGATTTTTTAGTGGATTGCAAAATAGAATTATATTTTCCATCTACGCTTAATAAAGGTAATAATAAAAACATAATTCTATTGTACAATCCACAAATTTAATTCAAATTTTATTGATTTATTCTAATGATTTTGAGTATGATATGCTTTCTTACATGGTTTTAATTTGTTTGTTCTTAGATGATTCATCTATTTTGACAGCTTATATTGACTAAATGGTAAGTTCAAGAACTCTACTACTTTAGCATTGTATCATTATTTCTTCTACATGGTTTGATAAGTTTCTCATGATTTTATCTCAGTTAAAAATGCAACATAGAATTGTTTCATATTATGATTAAAAAATTTAATCATATTTTTTAAGTGGGTTGTCTGGTGCCTAAGTTATTCATCCATTGCCAAATCTAATGGTAGCACTTATCCAAAAAAAAGAATATTGGTAGTAAAATAGTACAATTTCAGCATGATGTGATATGAATTCAGATAGACTAATAAGAAATTCATTTTAACATATACAATCAATAATAATAATTAATATATATGATTTCAATATCATTTTTTTATTTAATAATTAATACATATGAATTCAATCAACATGATGTGATTTTTTCATTTAATATCATTTTGTATGCTCCATGCTTAAAATAATAATAATAATAATAATAATAATAATAATAATACTTTTCCATGTTTAAAGTGATTTTAACATTTACATTGGATTAATATATATGATTTAAAATTATTATGCATGAAATAGAAAAACATATATATTATAAAACACAAATATTGTATATATTAGATAAATTTCTCGTGTGTGAAACATGTGTATATCGATGTTAATATTTTATTTTATATGTGATATTTGATTTAGATATCATATATGATGATTTTTTTTGTGCAACGCACATGTAAATCAGCTAGTATATATATATTTCTGCTTTGCAAAAGAGGGGACAAGTGAGGTAGCCGATGCGGAGCTCGATCAGCAGAAAGGAACTGTGTATCGATCATTAAATAGGCCCCCTGTATGCTCGACGACCGGAGGTCGTGCATACAGCAATACTTGCTTTCGTCCTGTTAATGGACGACCTCGCTATACTCCAGCTCCACCTGGATCTCCTTAAACATGTTGGTTCACGTTGGGTGAGCCTTCTATAGTTCTATGTGCGGTGTGGCCTAGCTACAATGAGTGAAATATGTGTGCAGATGACACTTTCACAAGTCACTGAAAACTATATGTTGTCTCTTTCTTTTTTTTTGTTCTGGTTGTTAGAACTTGTCTTTTGAATATGTATCCGCTTGGAGTAGTTCGATGTTTGTGTACCTTTTTAATTGCCAGTGAATAAAAGCATGCTATCAGTATTTCTATATGAAAGTTCGTGTAACAATGTTTAGCATTTTTTTTTCTTTTATCCAAGGAAAAACATATTGTATCCTAAATTAATGATCGATTTTGATGAACCCGTGGATTATAAAAATTGCGGAAAGAAAAATTGAATGTTTTGTGCTGCCATTCCAATGCCACATTAAACCACTAACAAATGTGAAAAAAATAATGATTGCCTCATCGCGGAGAGGGTAGCAAGAATTTTTATTAATTTTTGTGGATAAAACCATACGTGATGGGGTTATAAAGTTGACTCTAGCTCCCTCTCAAATCTTAGAGTATCTAATTCTCAATTGTATATATAAAAAAAATTCTTGCAAATCTTCCTTGTTGATCCAGAAATCAAAATTCAAGATATAAACTGAACATGGTAAATCCAATAACTTAATAAGTTAATATTTGTTCAATCTCAAAAGTATATGTGATCCACACCAAAAATAAATTAAATAAGAAAAGTACATGTGATTCAATATTTTTCTTATAAACACCATCACTTCTAGGTCAACATGCATGGGCCATCAAAAATCCTAATTTTTTTGGTTATTCTAATGCACTATTGTTTTACGGCATTATTTGCATTTTCCATGTCTAATTGCATTATATATATTTTTTCATTTTAAACTCAATCATTTCAATTAGTGTTTTCATATATATTCCTTAAAAGGATTAATAGTTGTGCATGACTTTTGAAGGTAATTCTGTAAATTTTAAAAAATTAATATGGTGCAAAATATCATTTTAAAAGGCATTCATGCAAAATTAAAACTCTTTTGAGGGATATTACTGAAAATAGAGTTTCAAAGGGTTTTTTAATAATATAAAATGTGTTGAAGGGTATATATGCAAAAAAACCTTAAACTCTATTTTTGATAAATTAAAGAAATTAAATTAAACTCTATTCATTACCCTTGAAGAATGTTGTTACACACAATTTTTTTATGGGTAACCCTAATTCCAATTTCATATGCATCAATAAAAAAATCACTAGAGTTATATACTCATATTAATGAGATACATGCTTCAATAAAAAAAATTATATTTTTTATAAATGAATCCATACAATTCATTGGAGTATATGTTTCATTTTTTTTTTAAAAGCATGTACATAATTATATATTAGTATTAAAAATTCAAAACACGTGTGAATTGAGGTTAGAAATGGGTTGTACTTAACATTAACCTATGTATTACTTTATGTATAATTCAACAAATTAAAGTTTATTTGGGGCATAAAGTCAATTTAGCTTAACAATTATTCATTACTCACCCACCTATGTATTTTGCCTTTTTAACTTTTTGAAAAGGCTAAACAGACAACTAATGAGAAAATGATATATAATAGAGCTTTTTAATAGATCCTAAACCTTGAGACCCACATAGCAGTACTATTATACGCTAAGATGTGTATATATAAATTGTAGTGAGACAAAAACATCTTGACTTAATAGTATTCAAGTCATTCATGGCTGCTTAGAAGAACGACACATCTTTTTCTACTATAAAAACAAATAATGGAAACCTAGCTAATTATCTTGACTTAAGAGTCAACAAATCAGATTGATGTTACAATATTAAAAGATGCGAGATTTTTCTAATTTATATAATTATAAATATAATGAAGTTGTGTAATAAATTATATTGAGATAGCATATGCAATTAAAAAAATTATATATATACTTTTCACATTGCATATACTTTATACATATAGTTGTTTTTATACATATAGTTTCATTCCGTGTACATATAATTATAGGGATTTTTATTTTTAAGTCCCTGTAAACATGTTTATTTAGAAATCGATCTCTTCAATTTTTATATTTCTTTTCAAGTTCTCATATTCAACCGCCTATTTGGTTTTTAGTCCCTTCTTCAAATTTCTGTTCATACACCGTTAATTTGTTAAATGTGATTTATTTTTAAGTTCCTGTAAATTATATTAATTAGTGATTACTCATTCCCTTATTCATATTTTACAGGGAGTGATCACTAAATACCATAGTTTACAGGGACTTAACTCTAAATAACATAGTTTACAGGGACTTAAAAATAAAATCATATTTCACAAATTAACGGTGTATGGTCTGACGTTTGACGGAGGGACTAAAAACCAAATAGGCAGTTGAATATGGAGACTTAAAAAGAAATATAAAGAAGTGAGGGACCGATCCCTAAATAGGCATGTTTACAGGAACTTAAAACTAAAAATCCCATAATTATATTATACTTATGTCTACATTATGAGTTCGTTTCTTAGATAATCATTATATATTATTTAAAATAGATTGTTTTGCAGTCTATGTCTATAGTGTATCGTAATTATGAGTCATTTATACATTATTATATATATTGCAATATAAAGTTTGATAACACAATCTATATATATTGTACACTAGCATATCTTAGTGTCTTCACTTTTATAATAATATATATTTCAATAAATGAATTCATCTTTAATTTTCAAATGATAACCTGAGCTTTGTCTAATATTCTCTATCTTTTCTCCGCTTTCATATCCCTTGTAATTATTTCGTCAAGTTATATAAGTTCTAATTTTCCTCAAAAAAAATTCTTAAGCCAACCCGGATTGATTGAATATAAAAAAATTTCATTAATTCGAAAAAAAAAAAAAAAAAACCTTGAACATGCACCTCAGTCTCTCTCTCTCTCTCGTGAGTCATGAATAGTAAGAAGAATAAACTCCCAGACTAAAGTAGTGAAAAAAAAATTTATAAAAAAAAGAACTGACCCTTATAATAGAATTATTACATAAATTCATTAAAAAAAGATAAAAGTAGTTGTCGTGATCTTACAATTTTCAAATACGTTGGCCAACAAATAAAATGATAATAATATTTCTCAAGTGAATAAATTTAAGAAAAGTAAAATTAACACCAATGCCAAATTTTCATAAAACCGACTTTTAAAGGGTGATTAAAGAGAGAAAAATGATACGCTGAGCAACGTGTGTGGGCCCCTCCAAGGTCCATCTTTTTGGGATTTTTTTATTTTCTAGCTCCAACAAATTATATAATTTAGCAATCGATAACTCATTTTTTCTTATTATAGTTTAAGTCTCTATATTTAAATGATGTGCTTTTTATTAATCCGTGAGAGAGATCTATCACTAAATTGTTTGATTTTCTTTTTAATCCCTCACAGGTACCAAAATAGAACATATCATTTAAATCTAAAGACTTAAACTGTAATAAGAAGAAGTGAGGGATCGATCCTTAAATCATACAGTTTATAAAGACATAAAAATAAAAACCCTTCTTTTTTTAGAAAAACAGAATCATACATTTGTTTTTTGCCCCATTCAAAACCAAACAGAGAATACCAAGCATCCCACATTCACTCGAAAACATGTACACTCTCTCATTATAAATAGAGGTCCTTGGTCGCTTCAAGTATTTCACTCACAGTTTGAGAAAAATGAAGGGGAAGGCTGTATTAATTCTCCCCATGCTATTGTTTTTCATTGTGGTCATCCAACCAGCGATGGCAGCAAGGATGATGATACCCACAGATGCTAAACCAGGTGAGTACTCATAATTCTTTCTTACAAAAACGTTTGAATTATACAACCATTTTTATTTGAAGGTTTTGTAGGCATGTGACTGCTTGAGATCTGATAAGGGCTCCACACGTCAAAGTTTCTTAATAAAAAAATACCGTGTCACGCGGATCAAAATATTGAAAAATGAAACGAAACATATAATCACTAAAAAAATATTTATGTAGTTCAGCAAATGTTGCCTTAGCGTGGAGAGAGAAATCAAAAAATTTATTAATTTTTTGGATAAGATTGTGTATTGGGACTACAAAGTTTACTCTAGCTTTCTCTCAAATCTCAGGACATCTTTTCAATTGTATAAAAAAAAAACCTAACTCATATAAAGAGTAGATATAGGTAATACATGATATCATAATGCTCCGACGCATATAATACAGAATTACAGTATTGTCACTACACGTCGAAAAATTAAATACATGTAACCCTTGTTTTTAATTTTGGGGGCATTGGGTCTCTTCATCCTCTAACAAGTTGTAGCTCGACTTGCATATCCAGTTTTTTAAGGATAAATTATATTGAGATAGTTTAATTTCATTGAAAATATTGAAATAGTTTTGAAAAGATCATGTAATGTCTTATTTAAGTGGAGGAACATGTGGTAATATATATGATGGTATTGGGGGGTGGCCCTTGACATTAAAATTTCAGATCTCATTATTTAGAATTGTGTTATTTCATATGTATTCCTCTAATCAAAAGAGCATACATATCATATAACTTTTTCATCTTTTATAAATTTTTGTTAACATTTTATTAACATTTTACAACTCACTTATTAATGATTGATCAATAAAACAATAAAATCTTTAATATTACGTTTTAGAAGGAGAATAATTAAAAATACAATCAAACAAAATTGACATATAATTATATATACTATAATAATTATGTATCCTAAAATAATTTTTGCACTTTCCAAACAGAGGCTAATACGTAATGAAAAAACTTTTTGCATTGTTGCCAAGGGAAATGTCTTCCATATCATCTCTATATCTATATTTGTGGTACATAAATTGGTGAAAACCTTTTTTTTTTTCTTGTCCAACTGTGGACAAAACATCTTGACTTGGAGTCAACGAGTCTTGTATGGTAGAACACCGCGTTTATTAAATCCCAAAAAAGTTGAGTGAATGGTTCAAATGCCACTTATTCAAGGGTTTAATTTTTTCTCTCCTTAAACTTATTTTATTTTTTATTTACCCTTAAAATCTGTTTTTTTTTTCTCCTTTTATTATACTCAAATTATCATTTACAGATAGAGTTACAAAAATACAATAATATAATGTGATACATACATAAATTATAAACATAGTTATAGATATTTAATAGTTATCTACAAAAAATACTAAAGTATGCAATGATGTTTAAACACAAAATGGACATATATACATTCTCAGTGTCATTACATTATCATCTGTAAGTACATTTAACGTACACGAAATTGTTATAGATACAATCTCAAAGTTTCTTTAAAATGAATACATCAATTGTTTAAATTACGGCGTTTTCTTCATATCTTAATGATCGATTGTTGTCTCTCACTTAATCCTTTTTATGTCCTTTTGATTGAAATGAAACCCACTGAAATACCATCGAACTAGACATTTAATGTACTTCATAATGAAGAACGGGTTTTCTAAGCTACATCAAAAATACAACAATCAGTCAAACACCTAAATAAATTTTTATTTAGCAATATGAACAAAATTAGTAATAGCATGAATCCGTACTGAAAATTTATAAACAATTGTAATATTTTAGTAGAATTACTTCTTGATCCATGTATTTAACAATTACATAAACTAATATTTACATAACAACTACAACAAAAACTACCAATGCAATATCAAATTACATAATTTACCATTTATAGAATAGAAATATAATATCATCTATCATTCTTATAATAATTACAACAGAAATTAAATAAACTATAATTTACATAACAGATATAATATCATATATGAAAATAAACTAAGGACATATAACTTACAAAAATGTAATGATCAATTACAGAAATATAAGACTAATTACAGAAATGTAATACTAATTTACATATGTGTGGTAGTTTAGGTATAAAAAATGAGGTAGCATAGGTCAGGGGGGGGGGGGGAAATTGGACCAGATTTCAATGGTAAAAAAAAATAAAAAAAGTCCAGGGGCTGAAAAAAAATTAGACCATGGGTCAAAGGCATAATTTTAGAAAACTAATTTTTGAATAATGATTTGTAATTTGTAAAAGCTTTTCAAAAGAGGGATCAATTGATCGACTTTTATGGGCATGTTTCACTTTTTGACTAGCATTGATTACTCAATCCATTTGGTAATCCCGTTTATTGTCAGTCTTTCAACTATTTATACATTGTGATAATATAGTATACATTGCATTATATATCACAATGTATCAAAATTAAAATCGTTTATTTTTTCAAACATAAAACACACATTAATGTATATTTCACTTTAAATAATAGTATGCACTTGAATAGACAAGTGTACATATTTTCTTTAAAAAGTCGATCATAATCGTGGATGGGGTTTTACACATGATTGAATTTATCATTTTCCATTTTCAACATTTGCTAACCAATAAGAAAAGAGACTGATATGACTCAAGTGAAGAAATTTAAGAAACATAATAAATTAATATCAATGACAAACTTAAAAAAAAAAAACTGACTTTTAAAATGATTGATTTAAATAATAAAGAAAATATGTATGCAACTCCGTGCAGCACCTTCCGCATCTTTTACCGGTTTTATTGTCTATCAGTCTATTAAAATTTGAAAATTGTTATAAATCTAAGTAAAAGAATAATATTCAACATACCAACCAAAAGACAAATATTGGAGAGACAGGAAGGGAGAGCTCTGTATTTATTATCTTCTTGAAATTGATAAAATGAATACAATGATGGCCTGTATTTATAGGCATTAAAATATAGCAACAAACAAGATTTTACAGAAATTTGGTTTTATCTATCCCTTACAAAGTGAAAAGGATTGAGTCTAATCCTTTAAGATAAGTGCTGACAAAGTCAAAGTCAAAGTCAAAGTCAAAGTCAGTCATCCATATTTACAACACTCCCCCTTAGATGACCATCAACCATTATACTAAGGTAATTGCCTTATTAAAACCTTGCTTGGAAAAACCCATTGGGAAAAACCAAAGCGAAGGAAAAAAAATACAATTACTTGATCTTAGCCATGTTGGACGCGTTTAATACTGCCTCATTAAAACCTTGCTAGGAAAACCCAGTGGGACAAAACCTAGATGAAGGAAAAAGAGTACAATATGTAATCGATGTCCATGGTTGAATATTGTTACATTTATTAGTTACTCCCCCTGATTTAGGAAAGTTTCAGACTGTCTGATGATTAAGTCGACGCATGCCAACTTCACGCACCATCTTCTGGAAGGTTGATTTTGGCAGAGCTTTAGTGAAGAGATCTGCAAGATTGTCACTGGAGCGGATCTGTTTGACTTCAATTTCGTGATTCTTTTGGAGTTCATGGGTGTAGAAGAACTTCGGTGAGATGTGTTTAGTCCTATCTCCCTTGATGTAACCTCCTTGGATTTGAGCAATGCATGCACTATTGTCTTCATATATGGTTGTAGGAATATTTGTTGTAGATGACAATCCACAGGTGCTTTGGATATGTTGAATCAATGATCTTAACCAAACACATTCTCTACTAGCTTCATGTAACGCCAATATTTCTGCATGATTAGATGAGGTAGCCACCAATGTTTGCTTTGTAGATCTCCATGAGATAGCAGCATTGTTATTAAGATACACATAACCTGTCTGTGATCGACCTTTGTGAGGATCAGAAAGATAACCTGCATCTGCATAGCCAACTAGATGCGAATCATTAGATTTATCATTTGAATAAAATAAACCCAAATCGGTGGTTCCACGAAGGTATCTCATAATATGCTTGATACCATTCCAATGCCTACGAGTTGGTGCAGAACTGTATCTCGCTAAGAGATTGACTGAGAAGGCTATGTCTGGTCTCGTATATTGAGCCAAGTATAGCAGTGCACCAATAGCACTCAAATATGGTACTTCTGGACCAAGAGTTGCCTCGTTTTCATCTTTAGGACGATATGGGTCTTTCTTAACGTCCAAGGATCGAACGACCATGGGTGTACTTAGAGGATGCGCTTTATCCATGTTAAAGCGTTGCAATACCTTTTCTATATATTTTGATTGGTGGATCAATATTCCATTAGAATTTTGTTCGATCTGCAGACCGAGACAATATTTAGTTTTCCAAGGTCTTTCATTTCAAATTCCTTCTTCAGACATTCTGCAGTTTCGTTGAGCTCTTCAGGAGTCCCAATTAAATTTATGTCATCAACATAAACTGCTAAAATAGCAAATCCCTTATTGGATTTCTTTATAAAGACACATGGGCAAATGAGATTGTTTTCATATCCAGCTTTTATCAAATATTCACTAAGACGGTTGTACCACATTCTTCCAGATTGCTTTAAGCCGTACAATGAACGTCTTAGTTTTATTGAATACATACTCTTTGATTTTGCTTCAGGCAATTTATATCCTTCAGGGATTTTCATATAAATATCAGCATCTAAATTCCCATATAGATAAGCTGTTACAACGTCCATTAGTCTCATATCGAGTTTTTCAGAAACTGCGAGACTTATTAAGTAACGGAACGTTATTGCATCCATAACTGGTGAGTAAGTTTCTTCATAATCAATCCCAGGTTTCTGCAGGAAACCTTGTGCCACAAGACGTGCCTTATATCTAGTGATTTCATTTTTCTCATTTCGTTTTCTTACAAACACCCATTTGTAACCTACAGGGTTTACACCTTTTGGGGTCTGTACTATAGGTCCGAATACACCACGTTTTTCAAGAGAACTCAATTCTGCTTGAATAGCATCTTTCCACTTTGGCCAATCACTTCTTTGTCGACATTCATTTATGCTACGTGGTTCATTATCATCATCGCCCTTTGAAATTTCAGTAGCTACTGCGAATGAAAAAATGTCATCGATGATCATTTCTTTACGATTCCACATTTCTCTTGAATGCGCATAAAATATAGAGATCTCATTATTATTAGGTACATTTTCCTCTTCAAGAGTTTGTACAGTCACTTCTGGGACTCGTGTCACTTCAGGGACATTATACTCTTCTGGAGTTTTAGAGAAAGTGGATCTGTTGTTCATAATCTCTTCTGGAGCATTATGTATAACTTCTTCTGGAGCATTCTTAGGGCATGATATTTCATTTGGTCTCCTCTTCCGGGGAGCTGAATCTTTAGAACCTATAGGTCTTCCACGCTTCTGGCGTGCAGAAGATTCATTTGCCGCCAAATTTGTAGTTTGTCCTCTTGTGACATCTATTCGGGCTGGCACATTTGCAGCTGGTACATGTGATTTGGTCACTTTGGCTGCATCATTGAATGCATCAGGAATTTGATTTGCGATATCCTGAAGATGCAATATCCTTCGTACTTCATTTTCGCATTGAGCGGTACGGGGGTCTAGATGAGACAAAGTGGATGTATTCCACGATAATTCTCGTCGTTCTTCAGGAACGGAACGTACTTCAGGTACGTTCTTCCCTCCCCCTAACGGCGGGAAGAGTGTCTCATCAAAATGACAATCAGCAAATCTAGCAGTAAACACATCACCTGTCAATGGTTCCATATAACGAATAATAGAAGGAGAATCATAACCAACATATATTCCCAAACGACGTTGGGGACCCATTTTTGTACGTTGTGGTGGTGGGATAGGAATTTGCACTGCGCAACCAAATTTACGCAAATGTGAAATGTTGGGTTGACAGCCTGACACAAGTTGTGAAGGTGAAAAAGGGTGATAAGCAGTCGGCCTAAGTTTAATTAGCTTAGCAGCATGCAAGATAGCATGTCCCCAAGCAGACACGGGCAATTTGGATTGCATGAGTAAAGGTCTTGCAATAAGTTGTAAACGTTTGATCAAAGATTCGGCTAGACCATTTTGTGTATGAACATGGGGAACTGGGTGTTGAATATCAATACCTTGTGATAAACAGTAATCATCAAAAATTTGAGAAGTAAATTCTCCTGCATTATCTAATCGAATGGACTTAATGTAATGGTCAGGAAAATGCTCTAAGTCTGATAATTTGAGCAAGTAATCTAGCAAATGCTAAATTACGAGTAGAGAGTAAGCAAACATGTGACCAACGAGTAGATGCATCAATTAAAACCATAAAATATTTAAAAGGTCCGCTATGAGGGTGAATTGGGCCACAAATATCACCATGGATTCTTTGTAAAAAGGATGGAGACTCAGATGCAATTTTAAGAAAAGAAGGTCTAGTAACAAGTTTACCTTGTGAGCAAGGGGTACAAATATAATCACTAGGTAGGGTAAGATGTTGGTTTGTCATAGAGTGTCCATTAGAATTATTCATAATCCTTCGTAACATGTTGGCTCCAGGATGACCCAAGCGATCGTGCCATAATATTAAGGTATTTGGATCATTGAGCTTCAGGCTCATGACAGAGTGTGTTTCTACAACGCTAAGTGTTGTATGGTATAACCCCATGGATAGTGCAGAGAATTTTTCAAGTGTAAGCTTCAGGCTTCCAACACTAGAAGTAATACAAAGAAATTCTTTGTTACCTTCATTGCTTGTTTCAATATGGTATCCGTTCATCCTTTTGTCTTTAAAACTAAGCAAATTTCTTTTAGAATTGCTTGAATATAGTGCATTTTGGATGAATAGGTGGGTACCATTTGGCAATATCACATGGGCTCTTCTGGAGCCTTCAATAATATTGACTGGTCCAGCAATGGTGGACACCTTAGCTGCATTGTATATCAAATCAGAGAAAAACTTCTGGTTTTTCAGAATGGTATGAGATGTTGCACTATCTACCAGACAAATGTCATTATTTGTAATGACTTCCCGATCCATACCTTTAAAATGGATAATAAAATTCAGTCATTCAAAATAAATATTTTAATAAATTAACCATTAAATAATTCAAATGCAGTAAAAAAAATATCATGATGCAAAATAATAAAGATAAAGACATCAATATCTCAAAAAAAACTAAGTGAAGGCATATATAAAATTTAGGTCTTCAGGACCATCTCTCAATAATGGCTTTGAAAGTCTCATTATGAATTTTTAGATTTAGCCATTTATGGCATATGCCTTTGAAAAATATGATCACTTCTGGTGATCATAACACTCCTTCAGGGAGTTTCACAAGTTCTACAGATCATCTTTTTGCTCATTTATTTTCAGGTCATCATATATGTGATGTCTAAAAAAAAATCAACCATCATTGATGCAAAAATAATAAATGATATAATATGAATCTAGATGAGAGCTAATGCTCTGTCAAATCTTTTATCACCGATTCATTCAATCAAGAAAATCATAAATTCAGTGAAGCTAAATGTCATTTGGCATAAAGATCAAATTTTACAAGACTTGTAGTTAAATAAAATTATATTTTATCCACAAATATATTAATGGTCTTAACTTTATAGGAATTTTAGTAATCCAATAGGAATATAAAATCTAAGCATTCATAACAATCAAACTTTATGGGTTCATAAATATAAGACATTAATAAAATAATAATAACCCAACTGTTTATATGGCCACGGGTTACACATTATTTGGAAGAGTAATATTCATTTCAAAAAAAATTTAACCCATCAAAATAAAAATAAAAATATACATGCATGATATTAATCCAAGAAATTACATTACTGCCATAATAATATCACAGAATATTGATGGTTTTTAAAACAACATACATGCAGAAGAAATATTGCATAAAAAAAATTTTATTCACGGGTGGCATGCTTCCAATATATGTTATATGGATTGGTGTACATGAATATTAATAAAATTGCATGGTCTTTTTCTATATATATCCACGTACTGTTGCATGTACACACACATATATATATATGCATACTGTTTCATACTGTGCATACTATTGCACATGAATGTTTGGATTGTTATAACACACATCCGATCCAAAAAAAATTAAATCCCAGAATTAGAAAAATAAATTCAAAATTATTGTAGGATATCATAAAGGACATACACGATCGAAACATATGTTCTATCATTTGTTTGTGAGAACTTCTGGTTCTATGTAAAAAAAAATGAAAACTTCTGGTTCTATGTATAAAATAAGAAATTATGGTTCTAAATATAAAATTAATGAGAACTTCTGGTTTAATTATTTGCGAGAACTTCCGGTTCTACACAAAAAATTAGAACTACAATTTATTTGTGAGAACTTTTGGTTCTACACATGAAATTAGAAATTCGGGTCTAATACATAATATTAGAACTTCTGGTTCTATAAATAAGACTAGAACTTCATGTTCCATAAAATAAGAACATCTAGTTCAATATATATAAAAAAATTAATTAGAACTTCTGGTTCTATGTATAAAATAAGAACTTCTGGTTCTGTATATAAAATTAATTAGAACTTCGGGTTCCATTAATTATTTGTGAGAACTTCCGGCTCTACACAAAAAATTAAAACTATAATATATTTATGAGAACTTCTGGTTCTACACATAAAATTAGAATTTGTGAGAACTTCTGATTCTACACATAAAATTAGAATTTGTGAGAACTTCTGGTTCTATACATAAAATTAATATTTGCGAGAATTCCTGGTTCTACATATAGATGTAATATATTTGAATAATAAAAAGAGTTAAATTTTAATAATAGATGACAAATATGGAACTATTGCATGAAAAATAAATAATCAAATGATAGATGCCGCATACTGTTGCATGGGAAAAATTGCATGCATAATTAGATGTATATGGGTTGCATGGAAAAAAAATGCATACTGTTGCATGGAAAAATCATAACATATGCATGAAAATAATTCACGTGGATTGCATGTATGAAAAATAGACGTAGCGGGTTCTACACATAATTTGCATACGGGTTCCGGGCATAATTATATGTATGTAGTAGTTGATTTATATTAAAAAAATAGAGCGTCGTGCTAATAACGTGTTATAAATCTAAGTAAAAGAATAATATTCAACATAGCAACCAAAAGACAAATATTGGAGAGACAGGAAGGGAGAGCTCTGTATTTATTATCTTCTTGAAATTGATAAAATGAATATAATGATGGCCTGTATTTATAGGCATTAAAAGATAGCAACAAACAAGATTTTACAGAGATTTGGTTTTATCTATCCTTTACAAAGTGAAAAGTATTGAGTCTAATCCTTAAAGATAAGTGTTGACAAAGTCAAAGTCAAAGTCAAAGTCAAAGTCAGTCATCCATATTTACAATAAAAATGATATATATTAGTCTATTAAAATATATATTGTTATAAGAATTGAAATATACACAAAAATATATCATTGATAATTTTGAAAATAAAAATATTTTTAATCTTTATATAGTATCACGGTGTATGTAGGACTATCACAGTATATAAAATGTTGAGAATCATTTATGTCTTGCAAGCTTTATTGTAAAATGGACCGAGTATATCAACGTCTAAAAAATATTTCGATCCCGTGACTTTGCATGTCATCTGGGCCCATCTTCGTATTTTCGCAGTCCTTTAAAACTCATTTAGCTTCTCTACAATCCGTATGACATTAAACAAAAAGGATAATCATATTATATATGAATAATTTTAATTCATTCTTAGAGTATCTCCAATTCTATACCCAAATTTTTACACCAATTTAAATTTGAGTAAAAATCACTCAAAACTCCCTCCAACCATTTACCTATACATATATCAAATTAAGCTTTTACTCAAACTTTTACTCAAATCAAGGGAGACTCAAATCTTTACCTAAATTTTTAACCTATCTTTTTTCTTTTTATCTCTACATTTTCTTTCAAATGTAACATTTTTTTTCTTCAACTCCACATTATATTTAGTTGAATTTAAGGTCCCCAATAGGCACGAGGCCCGAAAACCCGTCCCCCCGGGCCCGTAGGGCCAAAGCCCAGCCCGTTTTCAGGGTGGGCAGAGATTGGGCCTGGTTTTGGGGACCGGCCCGTAGGCCCGTGGAGGGTAATCCAATAAACTAGTAACGTGTAATTTTTATTTGAATTGTGGTTGAGTTATACAAATTATTAATATTTATGTAGGTGTCAACCTAGTTATGTACATATAGTTATTCATTTTTGTAAGTAATTAATTCATTTCATATTTTTATTTTAAAAATACAATAGATATAAATATTTTTTTCAACATTATTCTTTAAATTTTCTGTTATTTTAACATTATATACAAATAAACAACGTAAAATAAAAAAAATGTTTTGAATTTGGGCCCGTAGGCCCGCCCATGGGCCCGAACCCAAGCCCGTCCCGTTCAGGCGTGGGCCCTCTTTTTTTCCACGGCCCGGCCCGGCCCGTTTTTGACCCCTAGTTGAATTATATTAGATATCTTCTCACCCTCCAAAATTTTCACTATCTCTTGAAACAAAATAATAATAATAATAATAATAATGGTTTTTTTCTTAAGTCTTCATATTTAATTTTTAACTTCTTATTTTTACTGCAATAAAAAAATATTATTTTTATCTTTTTTTAAAAAAAATTGGATCATAATAATTTTTAATTTTAAATATCTTGAAATGGAAAAAAATTGAGTAGTAAAAATGTTTGGGGAAAGGATTTTGAAAATGTTTATAGGAAATAATTAGAAGAAGATGTGATTTTTTTAAAAGATTTGAGTAAAACACAAAGTGATAGTTGGAGACACATCATATCAAATCAAACTTTTACTCAAATTTTAAGTAAAATTTGGGTATAGATTTGAGTAAGGGTTGCAGATGGTCTTATATATGCACATCACATGTGAATATATATATATATATATATATATATATATATATATATATATATATATATATATATATACGGGGGCGATTACATGCGGCGAATGGCAGGTGCGGCGGCGACGTGGACCGTTCGATCGCGGGTTCATCGCATCCAATGGTCGACGTGAATCGCACTCGACCGTCCGATGCGATGGACCCGTGATCGATGGCCCACGATCGACGCCGCACCTGCCGTTCGCCGCACCTAATCGGCCCTATATATATATATATATATATATATATATATATATATATATATATATATATATATATACGTATTCTATTTGTCTAAGGGGCCCACATATCATATAATTCTTTTATAAATTCTTGTTCACATTTTATTTATTTTTTATCTTTTAATTTATCAATCGTTAATAAAACAAAACAAAAATTAATTATTACGTTTTCTATTGATAATAACTAAAAATACAATCAAACAAGAATTGACATATAATTATCTATCTTAAAATAACTTGTGTCACTATCCGAACAGAGACTAAATATGTGGAAACATAATTTTTTCTTTGTTTTTTTCCTTTAATTTTTAATTTTTAATAGAGTCAAGTCATGTATGGAATAGTATCGACATCTTTTTCTATTGTAAAGACAAATGGGAACCTAAAAAGTCATATTGACGTTTCGATGGATGTGAGAATTTCAAAACAAAACAAAAATATAAGAATCTGCGTATTATATTCGTGTTTTATCTTAACAAAATAAGAACTTTTTCAGACTCCTGTAAATTTTGAATAATAATATACTCGACTAGTAATTGTCTACCCTTTCTTAAAAATGTGAGATTTTGCTAAATTACATAAACATAATAAAGTAGTGCAATAAATGGTTTTAGATAGTATAATCATTACACTCATTGGATGTCATAAATTAAGGGACCTTGGGTTGGGCAGATTGCTAATTTTAAATGTTTATTTATAAGTGTTGATATTTTAAGTGAAAATTTATTTGGTTCGACAAGAAAAATAAATTTTTATTTATAGCGTTTATAGAAAGATATTTATGTCTATTTTATTAAACATTTTTTTTCATATGTGGTTCATCACTTTTTATATAATGGAATGATTGGGGGCAAAATGGTCTATCAATAATTAATAAGTAAAATACTTTTTAGATAAGCGTCAAACTGTTTACTTATTAAAAAATACTTATTCGACAATAGTTATTTATAATAAGTACTTAAAACAAACATCCAAATAAGAAATAAGTATTTATTTTAAGTGATAAGATAAATAAATGCTTATTTTTTTGTCGAATCAAACGCCAAAAGTAAGAACGAACTCTTTATTTAGCGAGGGGTATTCATACAGTGCGTTTGGTTGCGCGAATGCAAAACTAATTCTGGGGGAAGCTCATCCCCCTAACTTTTGAAAAGCACAGCTTTTGGACATTATTTGCCTGAAATCTGGTTTTATATATGAAGCTACTACAGTAAAACTGTTTGATTACACGATTGCATAAGCAACTTCTTGCAAATGCAAAAATTGTCCAATTATACAACCAAACGCTGCCTAAGAGTAGTCACACATTTTTAAAGGTAAAAAACAATAAGAATTGATCCTTAGTTGACATCTACATTACTACATAAATTCATTGTAAAAACAGTGAAAATACATGTCATCCCGTAAGTGAAGAAATTTAATAAAGAGATGATAAGTTAATTTCAGTGACAAATTTTAAGAAAAATAATTTTTGAATGAAATTTAAGAAAGAGACAATAAATTAATTTCAATGACAAATTTTAAGAAAAATAATTTTTGAAAAGTGATTTGTAAAAACTTTTCGAAAGAGGGATCAGGTGTCTTTACATGCCCGTTTCACCTTTTGACGAGCATTGATTAGTCAATCCGTTTTATAATCTCATCTATTGTCTAGAAGCAGCATTTAAGATATTTATATATTGTGATAGTCCAATATACATTGCGCTATCATAATGTATAAAAATTAAAAACATTCGTTTATTTAAATAAAAAAATAAACTAATGTATACTTCACTTTGAATAATAGTATGTATTTTAATATACGAGTATACGTATTTTCTAAAAAAATTGATGATGACCGCAAATGTGATTATACACATGGTTCAACATATCATTTTCCAATTTCGATGTTTGCTAACCAATGAGAAATTTAAGAAAAATAGTAAATTAATATCAATGACAACTAGGAAAAATAAAATTGACTTTAAAAAAAGACGGATTTAAACAATAATATATATATATATATATATATATATATATATATATATATATATATATATATATATATATAGTCGAGTGATTGGGTGCGGCAGCGACGTGGACCATTCGATCGCGGGTCCATCGCATCCGACGGTCAATGTGAATCGCACCCGACCGTCCAATGCGATGGACCCGTGATCAACGGCCCGTGATTGCTGCCGCACCGCCGTTCCGCCGCACCTAATCATCCCTCTATATATATATGTGGAGCATTGTATTCACTGGATTTCTTATTTGAAAATGATATACACTGATCCATTGAAATATATATATATTATTATAAGAAACGAAATATACATGAAAATATATTAGTGTGTATATTTATTTTTAAATAAAAACTTTGCAGGCCCGTTGAGCCCATCTTCGTATTTTCTCAAAAACTCATTCAGCTTCTCTACAACCCGTATTATATTAAACAAAAAGGATAATTATATTGTATATGAATCATTTCAATCCACCCTTACATACACACATCACATCAGACAAAAAATAATAATAATAATATTTTGCATTCCACATTCCTCTCTCATTATAAAAGGTGGCTCTTTGTGGCCTCAATTATTTCACTCATAGTTGGATAAAAATGAAGGGTAAGGCTTTATTAATTCTCTCCATGGTATTGCTTTTCATTGTGGTCATCCAACCAGCGATGGCTGCAAGGGTAGTAATGACAACCACAGATGCTAAACCTGGTGAGTAGTACTTCTAATTCTTTCCTACAAGAAAACCATTGAATTACAACCTTTTTTATTTGAAGGTTTTGTAGAATATATAACAATTGATATGTGATTTTGCAAAAGAGAGGACAACTGAGGTAGCCGATGCGGAGCTCGATCAGCAGAAAGGAATTATCACGTATCGATCATTATTACAAAAGGCCCCTTCAGTTCCTTCTTATAGAGCATTACAAAAGAACCCGCCATGCTTCACAAACCCAGGTCGTCCATACCATTCTTCTTACAAGCGTTGCTTTAGAGGTCCACCTGGATCTCCTTAAAACATGTTAATTGTTTGCAGAAGTTTATATATATGGTTCGTGTTGGGTGAGCCTTAGCTTCTATGTGTGGTGAGGCTTACAATGACTCAATGAGTTAAATATATGTGTGTGCAGATGACTTTCACAAGTCACTGAAAACTATATATTGTCCTCTTTTTTGGTTACTTGTTAGAGCTTCTCTTGAATATGTATCCATTTGGAGTTATGTTTGAGTACCTCTTTTAGTTACCAGTGAATAGAATCATATTGTCAGTAAAAGTTTGTGTAACAATATAATATTTATCCTGGCAATTTTTTTTTTTTTTTTGAGGGGAAACTCCAACTATACTTAGGAAAACATTAGACAAAGAATTCGTTAGAAATTTTATGGAATTCAACAGAAATATTGTAACCCTCAAGTTAATGATTTTGAAGAAATCATGGATTATAAAAATTGAGGGAAAAAAATGACGAGCTCTTGCCCTATGATACATGTCACAGGCAAGTGATACTGTTTGAGCTTTAATGGATATTGCATTTGTAAACTCTCTTGCAAATGGTGACTCTTCATAGGCTTTACACCTCAGGGTGGATGTCGTGGGCATGGGAGTCAGCCGTGACAGCAATGGCCCAGGTCATGTTCCTGCCAACCTAGATTAGATGGACGTGGCTAACTAGATTAGATGATTTCATATGATATCATCAAATGAGTTTACAGTATCTCCAATGAACATATTAACTCATTAGTTAGTGTCAGATTTTTAAAAAATATGTAAAAATGGTGCTCCAATGGAAGTGTTAAGGACATGCTAAATGTGGACCCCACATGTCATATGTTAAGGGAAGTGTTAAATTTGGCTAGTGCTTTAGCCATCCAAATGTGGATCCTACCATTTAAAATATTCAAAAAAATATTATTTTGTGTGGGTGGAGAGGTTTGAGTGGGTGGAGAGGTGGGTCCACTATTATTTTGACTAGTTATTTAACTTGTCCATTGGAGTAACAACAACCAACTAAATAAGGATGTAGTAAATGAGTGTCTAGTTGAGTGATAAAATGTTGGCATGACACTCTAACATCTTAGTTAACTAACATGTCCATTAAAGATATTCTAAGTAGTTGTTTAGATATTGTATGTGGTAATATGTCATTCATCCATCCATACATCTTAAAAAGGGCACACACACTAATGGAAAGATGTACGGAATATTATTGTCTATTTTTTTTTGTTAGGATCATTTTGTGCATTATTATGCACCTTGTGAATGTTGTTAAATAAAATATCTACCGAGATGCTTGTATATTATTATCCACCCTTTTACATTGTTATTGTATCTATGTAGGTTGTTAAATAAACTAAACAACAAATTGTTTTCCAGGATGCTCATACACTATTATTCATTATTATAAATTATTATGTGAATGTATATTATTACAGTGTACATTGTTAACTTATACCCCGTTTGAAAAATGGAATAAGCGAGTATAAGGGTAGTATAAGGGTGGTATAAAAATGGATAAAAAAATTGTTGTTTGTTTGCATGGTATAACTTAGTATTACTAAGCCAGTTTAAAAGAGTATAAGAGAATATAACAATTCTAAGTAACCCCTAAGATAAGTTATACTCAGTTTATCTATTCTCATGGGCCCATATGTCAAATCAATTTTTTACATCTTATCACATCAAATCACATATAAATACATCAAAAGGCTCACATGTCAAATCAACTTTTTTACACTTCATTTATATTTTATTCTTTATCAACCAAATAACTCAACATTTATTCTTACGTTTTCCAATGAGAATAAAAAAACACAACCAAACAAAAAATCTCTCATTCATATAGATTTATTATCTATACTAGCATAGTTATCTATTCAGAATAACTCAATTCCGCTATCCAAACGGAGACTTAAAAGTTTCAGAGAGAAAATATTAACAATATTTGGCCAAAAATTAGAAGTATTTTTCATATATATTATAAAAAGTTGAAGCATAAAAAGGAGAATTCACGAGTGACTAGAGAAAAAATGCATCAATGTGTTACTCGCACGTGCAAATACTGAGGGTCAGCATCTACTATTCAGACAAGAGCACTATTATAAACAATCTTTTTACAACCTTACTTTCAGTCTCATGTATTTTATTAATCACATGTATTCACTATAATGATTTATATACCTAGCCTGTTAAAAAAATTCTATTTTTTAATAAATGAGTTCATAAAATTAATAAGACTAGATTCATCTTTTATTTAAAAAATTACCCTTAAATCCTTTTTAGACAGAGACATAAATTATTCGAGGATTAATAACTATTCTAGTATAGATAAAGAATAAGTCATTTTTTGTCTATTTGTATATTTGAGTTATTTTCGTTAAAAAATATAATAATAATTTTTTTATTGTTTATTTGACCATTAATAATTTTTAAACGGAATGTGAATAAGAAATAAATAGGGAATTACAAAAGATGAAAAAATGATTTTGACTTGTGGATGTCTGATTTATAAGAAATGATGACATGTGATTTGAGATATGAGAGCCCTTTTTATACCAATATAAGTGAAATATAACACAATTATATGGGCATCTTGGAATACCAATAGCAATTTATTCTCATATATTCTGACATATTTATACTCATTTTGTTAAGAATAAATAAATTCTTAGACTTATTCATCTGTATTCTACCTATTCCTTGTCGATATAACTACCCAAATATAATTTCTTGTATTATTTTTAAAAGTTAAAATGAATATGGACTAGAAGTGGACAAAAAAGAGTAACATTATTTTTCATAATGTTGTTACACTTAGGCCTTTTTACGGTCTCAAATGTAGTTTTATATAACTCGTTAGTCATGTATGCTCACCATAATGAGGTATATACCTCTTTAAAAAAAAATTTATTTTTTATAAATAACACCATTATAATTAATTAAAAATGGAGTCTCATATACCTAGTTAGCTATCTCTTTGGATGAGGTATATGTCTCTATAAAAGAAAATTTACATCGGATAAAAATGAGTTCACTCAATTTGAAATGAAGCGATAGATATTTTTCATCAAAATATCTACCTGATTAGATAGTTCAGATCTAGTTAAATCTGATACCATCAGCACCATCAGTATCGAATTGCATAATTTATTAATCAAACTACACAATCTATTAATCGAACTACACAAAGAATAATATTATACCTAATATTTTGTCATGCAGTTCAATTCATATACAATGTAGTTCGATTAATAAGTTGAGCAATTCGATAGTAATGGTACTGATAGTATCCAAACCTTATGGGATCCTTATCCCTAATTAGACAATGTTTATTATTTTAAAAATGTTAAAACATGTTGAAATTGTTCTATCCATGGAGCACATGAATCTCTAACATTGTTTTTTGTATAAAAACTTTTTATAATATATTTGATTTAAAAAAAAAATGGAATTGTGTTTCTGACAGTAGAAAAAAAAACTAACTTTGACTAGTTTGGCAAGGGGTTACGGTTTTGAGAAAAAATTGTCTTAATTTTAGAAGATAATAAGTTTATCAATTTTGTTCTTATTTACATTTGTCAAAAAATTGGGATAAGAAGTTGAGATAAATGTTATTTCAGTATTTAGGTGAAAACAAATTATCTTCATTTTTATTTCAAAATTAAGACAATTGTTTTCTAATTATATTTTATCAAATGAGAAATAATCTATTATTTCACTCAATTATATCTCTATTATTGTTATAAAATAAGAGGGTAAGAGATGGAAACATAAAATAAATATAAAATAATTTGGGGCACAAGAAAGGTAGAGAAAGTATTCTTCAAGAGATTTCTATTTCATTTCCATGCCTTTGATGTTTGAAAAGCACTCTATTTATAGGGGGACAACAACCATAATATCTCATTCATGTATTTATAATATACATGAATTTAAAATTAATATCACGCACTAATGTATACATGTATCAAGAGGTCATCCACAATTACATGCACCTATAATTACATGCACATTCATATGCATGTATGTACAACTCCCCTATATGCATGTATTTACAACAATCCCCTTGGATGACATTTACACAAGAATATGCCTCGTTAAAACCTTGCTAAGAAAACCATGTGGGATAAAAATACAATATTCTAGTGTATGTTTTCGTACTGCCTCATTAAAACCTTGCGAGAAAAACCAAGTGAAAAAATCCTGTTTTGAGAATGAAGATCTTTGAGTCAACGCATTCCAATGTTTTGCTTTAGTTTCTTGAACATCGCGGTTGGTAATGCTTTGGTGAATGGATCTTTGATGAAGCTTCCTTTAAGTCATGCTATACATATAATACTATCTTCACGATGAATGTTGAATTATTTTTTAACCATTAGAAAATCATTTTAAATAGAATAAACCCATATTTGTTGTTTTACAAAAAAAATGTGCTTTTTACAATACCAATGTTTTCATGTAAAATAAAACCTGACCAATCCAGTTAGCTAAAAATATAATGTCAAATTTAATACCTTGTGTGAAATATAATAAATAACTTATTGCACTTATATTATTGTACTAAGATATGTTATTTTAAGACCAAGAAGATTCTTTTGGATGAAAAATTAGCCCTTATTTGGGTCAAACGACCTCATATTTATACAAGAACTTAAAGAATGAATAACGTGCTTCAAAACATTATGAATTATACATTGTTTGATGGACAAGGGTTTTACTTGGGTTTTACTCGATCTGCAGGTCGAGACAATGTTTTATTTTTCTGAGATTTATCATTTCAAATTCTTTCTTTTAAAACAATTTTTGTAAGTTCTTCTAGAATCCCTAACAGATTCAAATCATCAATATATGCTACAATAATATCAAATCCGGATTCTGATTTTTTGATGAAAATATAAGGGCAAATCAGATTATATCCTTGTTTCAATACATATTCATTGAGGCTGATTGTACCACATGCGCCCAAATTGCTTTAACCCATATAAAAATCCTTGTAGATTGCTAAAATACATGCTTCCGGATGATTTATTTACTTCAGACATTTTAAATCCTTCAAAGTTCATATATATATCACTATATTGTTTTCCATATAAGTATGCTTTATCTGCATATCTAATTCTTCTGAGACTGTCAAAGTAATAAAACAAAATATGATTGCATCATTTACAAGAGAATATGTCTCTTCATTATATACCAGGTTACCGTGAGAAACCTTTTTCCACAAGACATGTTTCATCTCAATTTTTCATTTTTGTCATTAGGCATTCATACAAATACTTATTTGTATCATGTATATTTTACATATTTGCTTGTTTGGACTACAGGTCCAAATACTTCACGTTTCGCTAGTGAATTTAATTCAGCCAGTATTGCCTCTTTCTAATTTGGTCATTTCTACGTCTATATTTTTCAACGTTTTACAGTTTAGGATCTTCATAATATCAAGAGCAACATCATATGAATATACATTGTCGACAATGATTTTATTATAATTCATATTTCTTCTTTATTATTTATGATATCTCATTGTTTTTACATGCGCCTTCTTAGGGGCTACCTCTTCTGGAGTTATATTTAGAATGATGAAAGTAATGAATTTCTTATGTTGCTTGTATTGAGGTCTCTTCATAAACACTAGCCTCTTTATTTACCTTTTCTCGTGCCTTTCTTTTCTGAGAATTAATTATCTTTTGCACTAATCGATCGGCCATACTTTTGGCATTCCTTATAATTACACGCTGAATGTTGTTCTAAATCATGATTTTAGCAGCTATAGCAAAATATATCATCAATAATCACTTGTTTGCGATCCCACGTGATCTTTTTGTATTTGTATAATTGATGGAATTTTCTCATTTTCATGTATATTCTTTGGGGATGTGTCACTTCAGGGACATGTGTCTTTTCAGATATTTTATCTTCTGCAAGCGTTAATAATATGGATCTTACAAATGTTTCAGGCTCTTCTAGAGCACTATTTTTCTCCTTTAGAAAACATAATAATCTTTTGAACCTCTAGGTCTTCCATACTTCAGGCATATTTTGTGAATTATTTAATCGGCATACTGATATTTTTTTTCAATTAGAACTCCAATCCGAACTGGAGTTTTTACAGTCGAAGATCTGACCTTGTCACTTTTCTGTATAAGTAAATGCATCTGATATTGATGTTCAATTCTCTTATGATGAAATGTTCTAATAAATTTCACGTCGTTCTTCAAGCGATGGATTTCCTTCCCCTAACGATGGGAATCTTGTCTCATCATAATGATAGATCACAAATTGTATGGTAGAAACATACTCATCACTGGACAAAAGAAACTTCTGGTTCTTTGTAATTGAATTTTCAACTGTTTGAAGCATCATGATATACCTTATGGTCATATAATATTTGCTCTTCAGGAGCCTTTAATCAAATTTATAGTACCAAAAATAATACCAATATTAAACTCAAAATAATAAGATAAATATAAAAATAAGAAAATACATTTCAGATAACAAAAATAAATATAAAAATATAAATACATATATGACAAAAATCTAATCGTACATCAGGTACGTGGCCATTTTTTTTAAGCATCACATAAATAACAATCTTTTTCCTTGTGTTAGGGATTTGTTCTACAAATATTTTCCCTTTAATTATGCTTCTTTCAATAGCAATTCACTTCCAATGGTTTGAGATGTTATACAAACTCTATGATTGTTGTGCTTTCAATTAAATAAAACATGATCTCATCATTCAACTTTCATGACTAAACTAAAATGCATTTGCTTCGGGCAGAGATGTTGAGCAATTGAATTGTTATATATATGATTTTTCATCAAAAGTTCATTGTTGATCAACGATAATACATGAAATTGATGAATAATTATTGCTTTTGTTATTGCTTCTGCTGGAGCACATATTTGAAGCATAATGGTCAATTGACCTTTCATAATGAGGTATTTCTTTTCAAATCCTCTTATGATCATAGTAAAAATTAACCATAATTTTTACATGTTCCTACTGGGATATATAAATTTTTTTTATGATCCTTTAAGGACCCAAAAAATATCATCATTTTTCCTTGTGCCTACAGGGACAGAAGTAGCGACCATATATTATATAGTCCTTCAGGGACAAATTTTTATTTTTAATATATGGTCCTTCAGGGACACATTTTAATTATATCTTATACATATAGCCATAATATTTGTTTAGTCCTATAGGGACATATATGGTCTTCATTTTTACATAATCTTACTGGAACACATGTTAATCATAACTTTTGCATGGTCTTTCAGGACTCATGAAATTAATAAAAATTGTATGGTCCTCCTGCATGGTCCTTCAGGGACTCATGCATAATTTTTAAATATCAAAATTGATATGATAAATAACTAAATAAAAATAATGTTAACACAAGTATTGTTAATTAAGGAATAGCAAAACAAAATGCAATTAAATCTTTCTCATTTGGCAATCACGAAATTTAAGCATGGAAGAGTTCTAACAGAACACCACTAAAACAACAATATTAGTTCTAAATGATGAAACATTTCCTTCAATGATTTAATTTAACAGATGAAGAGAGTAAATAAAACATGATGACATACCTCCTGTAGATGTTGGACCGTCGTTAAAAAAAATTGCATTATCAAAACAAATTTCTAATATTATATTATAGATGTAAACTAATTGCATGATTCCAGTAGAAACCAACACCTATTTTGTAATTTTTACATATGAAACTTACAGTAGTTCTTCAAAAAAAAAATTTTCAATTCATGGATATAATTACATATAACATACAAAATTCAATATTTGTACAAACGCATGCATGATATACATACCCCAGGAATAACCAAAGAATTTATTGGATAGATAAAACTAAATTGTAATGAGGCTGCATATAAATCAATCATGATGCTATATCAATCCGGTTGCAAATAAAATCACTTGGCAAAAATACAGTAATTTGAAGACATGCTTTTCATAATTGACAAAAATCAAGATTGATGCACAACAGCACAAAATAATTTTTTTTTTAACTGCAAATTGTAATCATCTAAATCATTTCAGCCAAAAACATATCTAGTACTCTATCTTTGCTTCATGAAAGTATAAATTTTTATCCAGCATATCTATACAACATGTACTTCTATCTGGCATATTAAAATTATTTCTTTATACTACTAGAGATTCAAATGATCAATTCTATGTGAAGAATAAATACACAAATACTTTATAGTTTAAGGAAATTTTAATCCAACTCTTTTAATGACCTCGAAGTGGTTATATTATTATATAATTAGAAGAACCACTTGTAAACAGTGAACAACATATACCAAAAGAAATATTTATTTGGTGATCGAGTAGAGAAATAATTTGTATTATCATAAACCCACCAAAAATTCAAACTTATCTTGTTGAGAGTCTTCTCGTGCTGATAACGTGTTATAAAATAAGAGGGTAAGAGATGGAAACACAAAACAAACATAAGATAATTTGGGGCACAAAAAAGGTAGAGAAAATATTCTTCAAGATATTTCTATTTCATTTCTATGCCTTTGATGTTTGACAAACCCTCTATTTATAAGGGGACAACAACCATAATATCTCATTCATGTATTTATAATATACATGAATTTACAATTAATATCACACACTAATATATACATAATATATACATGTACCAAGATGTCATCCATAATTACATGCACCTATAATTACATGTACATTCATAATGCCTGTATGTACAATTCCTTTATATGCATGTATTTACAACAATTATTATATTTTATTTCACCACTTATTTAATTACCAAACGAGCTTGACAACTGTTTATCTTATCTCAGGTACAGAAAAACACCCAAAACCCCTCCCCTTCCCCTCCCTCCCCCCACTTCCCTGAACCCAACTCCACAGAGAGAGAGAGAGAGATGAATTTCCTCTCATGTCATCCGAAATCAACCCTCCCTCTCCACAAAATCCCATCAAACCCACCTCCTCCATCTCTCTTATCTCTCCCCAACAACCCCCACTCCCTCCACTTCTCCTCTTCCACGAAATCCACCAACCCAAATCGCCTCTCCATCAGATGCAGGCGCTCAGAATACTTTGAACCCCAACAACCGAAGTTCAACACAAACCCAACCTCAGAAGGTACTCTCTTTCTCTATTTGTTGCTCTTTTTTCGATAAAAACAAAGAATGGGTTTGAATATAAATCAAGAAATCAATTCGCAGCTCCATCGTCGAAGATATATGTTGGGTATTCGATATACAAAGGGAAGGCGGCCCTCCAAGTTGAGCCGAGGGCACCCGAGTTCGCACCTTTGGATGTGAGTCTTCATTTTCATTTTTTTCTTTTTTTTTTTGGGTTTGCTTTTGTGTTTTTTGATGTTTGGGTGTTGTGGGTTTTTGGGTTATGGTGGGTCAGACGGGCGCGTTTAAGCTGTCGAAGGAGGGGCTCGTTTTCCTGCAGTTTGCGCCGGCAGTTGCAACCCGGCAGTATGACTGGTCTCGAAAGCAGGTAGTTTTACTATAAATATGTTTTTTTTTTATTGGTTTTACTATGAATGTGTTGTTACTGTCATTTTGATGTTTCAGTATGAACCCATCTGTGAATTCCCATTTTGTTGAATTTCAATGGTAGATAGTTGGCATCAATTATGTACCTTTTGATGCTACAAAATGCCTGTTGGATTACATTTTGATCAAAATGTGAATTTGGGAGATTAATTGTTTGGTGGAACGATTGTTTATGGGTTTCCTTTCTTGACTTTCGTTGATGACATCTTGCTTCACCTTATTTTGTAAATTGAAAATGTTGGGGACAGTCATTCCTGTGGTCCCTTTTGGAGCCCCCAACATGTTTAATTTTTTTTTTAATTTGGATGATTATAATTGTCTAATGAAGTACACTCATTTACAAAAAAAAGAAAAGAGTGAAGTATATACTTGAGGGAATTGATTACATATCTTTTGCATTTTCCTAACAAAATGTATACTAGCATAACATAGTATATAGTAGGTTGGGGGAAGGTGGGTCTTGCAATAGGGACTGCAGGAATGATTATGTGTATCAACACCTAAATTTTAACTTCAATGAACACCTGAAGTCTGGATAAACAGTGGAAGTGATAAGAAGGTGAAAGTAGTCAATCATTAATATCCTGGTTCACCTTTTTCTATGTTTATATTTGAAAGAATATCTATATATGTTGCTTGTAGACTTTAACCAGCACAGTTTTCTTAAGAGCTTAGTTTTTTTTTTTTTTTTCCAACGAGGTTTAAATTTGTTTTGGTGGTGCAACACGTGGACTTCCTAGGAGGTCACCCATCAGAATGCCTAATATACTGGAATTTGAGTCGCAGGAATGGTAGAATTCATACCAGCTCTTTAAAAAGATCACTTTTTAGTGCAATCTAAACATAAGACTTCAAGGTTGCCTCTATAAAGTATACCATTGTTTTCCTTCAAATAATATCCTTTTGTCTATCTGAAAATTGCTACCATAATTCATGTTAATAAATTGTATTAATATCCAATGTGTAAAGAAGAGACACTTAAAATTTGGCATTATAATTGCTTGGTCAACTAGTGGACTTAATGCACTTTTTATAAAATAGTTTACCTAAGTTCCTGCCACTTGCAACTTTGTGCCTCTCTACATGCTATTTACTGTCGGATTCAATGTTGTAGTAATTTTGAACATTCTGTCTTATCACATTTTGTGCAGTAGATATTGTAGTGCATAACTTTTCTTACTCAAACATAAATTGGTAAATGTACTCAGAAAGTGACATCAATTTTCATATTTTTTTCATGTAATTGGTTTATATCATCTTTGACACCTCAGTTTATGTTTGTTGTCTACTTGGCTAGGTGTTCTCATTATCAGTGGCTGAAATTGGAACTCTAATAAGTCTTGGTCCAAAGGATTCATGTGAATTTTTTCATGATCCATTCAAAGGAAAAAGGTCCATCTCTTATGCATAGTTTTCTTTTACTTTGACTACAACAAAAATTAGCTTCTCAACAATGATATACATTTCTATTAATTTTCTTAGAAAATCTGGACTTCCAGAATAACTGAAAATTATTATTTCTATTTTATAATTCCGTGATGGAACATATTTCAATTCTTTTGCATATTGTGACATCTGGTCAAGTGATAGGATTTTACTTTTATACATTTAAAACAGTTCTCATCCTTAGCTGCATTGAAATTTTTTATGTGTTAATGTAGCTTTTCGAGGTGAGTGATGGGATGTTTCTCATAATATAATAATAACAATATGACTATGTAGAAAATTAAAAATTAGGAAGACAACCCCACACAACCAACCACATAGCAGTAAATTTCCCAACATTACACAATTATTGAAGTATTGCGTGCATTTTTGAGCTGCCATTGTTTCTGTTTGGTACTTAGCTTTAATTATGGATAACACCGCTGGTAATTGTTGTTCACTCCGTCAAATATGTTACTCCTAGTCCACCACTGAATATCATTTTGATTGTTGATTTGCATGTAGAATGATCATCTGCATAGCTTGCATCAGACCAAACATGGATTTCAAATTGATATCCTTTTTCATTTATGATAGTGCATTACTTTCGCACTTTAGACCATAAAATCCAATGAACTGCTTCTAGGTGTTGCTTTCTTGGCTTGCTGTAGTTGCCACATGGGTTATGCTATGTTAGTGTCATATAGGTTACTTCAAACTAGATATTGGTATACTGTAGTGTCCTTTAGAATCTATCTGTCTTCTTTTTATATTCATCCATTATCTCTGATTGAAGTTGTCATTGGCTTGCAATCCATCATGCCTAACTTTTCTAAGACATTGTTGAGTTGTGTTTCATCAGTCGTCACTCGGATAGTCTGTCTGGTTTAGATCACCTCCTAACCAAGGAAGTGTTTGAGCACCCCTTAGATTTTTCTCCTGAATCTCATAACAAGATGCTTGCTTATGATATTTCATCATTGGCGTCTCCCGTGACAGTGAAATCATCAACATATAAGGGGACAACTGTAAAGTGTCCCTTTATCATTTTTGCTAACACGCTGTAGCCTGTTGTTGCCACAATAAATAGAAAAATTCGTGATAAGCCTATCGCTTATTAATGTTTGTTGAGGTTTCAAAAAAGGTTCATGTTAAAATTAGGAGGCTAGGATTCTGTTTCTGTCTAGAAGTCTATATGAATTAGACTGTATGGGTTATCTGGGTGTTTAGTAATTCTGTTTTATGTTACATAGACTCAAAATATGGGTTGTCTACTAAAACTCTCCATGTTTTTGTACTTATCAAGTTTCAATGCGTTTCTGTAGAAACATATTGCTAAGATTTTTACTGCATTTTCTTCCAGTGCTGTTTGCTTTTCCTCATCCTAAATCCTAAAATCAAATATCTGGAAAGACGTGAATTGAAGACAGAATTCGACCGTGAGATGATATTGGAACGGCAATTGAGAATCCTCTGTATCATCATTCTTCTGAAGCAATGCCACTAATCATTGTCAGATGCCAATTCACACTTTCGCTGAACTGTTTTATTAAAGGGTATCCGCATTGATAATTAATTTTCTGATCAGGCCTTTAAAAGAAATCACACTACCGATCCTAAGCTTTTCGAAAAAGCATTTTCTATAACTAGAAAAGAGGAAAATTATGAGAGAAAATATGTTGTGAAGCTACCTCCATTGTGGGACGAAAGGGGGACACCCAAAAAAAATGCACATTTTCGAATATTATGATTTAATAAGAAACAAATGGGGAGATTGGCGAAGAAGTAATGATAGAATTTTGGGGAGGTTTTCCATTTTGTTGTTTTGTGACAATAGGTGCCAAAGAATGAAAAGGCACATATATATGAATAAGTTGTGCATAGTTGTAGTGAGAATGTTAAGATTGATGCATGGTATACTAAAGCGATCATAGGAGTTACTTCTTTAGCAGATAAAATGGCAGAGCTTCATCATAGGTGATATAGACATTTACAGTGATTGCCATTGGCTTGATCTTTAGAACTGGATCTTTTAGAAAGATTAAGGGTGTGAGAAAGCATGATAAAATATCAAATGACATTTGGCTGGAGACAGGAGTTCATGGCATAGTAGAATTCATAAAATTGACCTCAAATGGTGGTGAGGGCTAGAATTAGGTGAGTTGAATTAACCTACATTTGAGCATGGATAGGACTTTATAAGTTATAAAATATTAGCACAGCAAAACAGCTTGTATACTCTTCATTTCTTATATATGTATTATTTTAATTGCTTGCAGTTCTTCAATATTTTGTTTTGCACCTCAGCTAAAATTGCAACTTATTCAAGGTTCATGATGATCGATAACTATGAATAAAATCATTGTTGAACACACATTCAGGAGAGAGTTTATGATGGGGATATTAGCTACTGTATGTTTCTGCTTAATCCTTTAGGGCTTTTCTTCGTTGAATAAATGATGGGCACATTTATCATTTAACTCTTTTTTTTCCTTCCAACATTTGGTATGGTTAGTCTTTGATCATCATCATATAAAAGAACAAATATTTGTGAAATTCCTTCTGGGTTTAAATGTGAATGTGATTGACTGACATCTATCCTACACTTTTCTCAAGATTGAAGAGATTTTCTTGGCTGAAATTGTACACTACTTTTCCATTGAATTCTCCAATGAAGACTAAGAAATTGAAAAAAAAAAAAAAAGGAAAGGAAAAAGAGATTTTCTCTTGGGTGTTCTCTCTCTCTTTTTTTTTTTTTTTAACCTTCTCTGTATTACTTGATTCTCCGTGTTTCAGTATTATTTCTACCAGAATGTGAACATATTTTATCTTTCTGCTGCATAGCGAAGTTCTCTGGCAAAAACTTTGTTTTCTGCAGTGATGAAGGCAAGGTCAGGAAGCTTTTGAAGGTGGAACCTCTTCCAGATGGAAGTGGTCACTTCTTTAATCTAAGTAAATCCCTATTCTATAAACTGCTGTGATTTGCTGCTACCCTTTTTTCTTCTGAGTGAAGAAGCACAACATTAACTCAATCACAATAACATTATTCACTTTATATGCTTCCATGAGTATGGAATGCATATCCAAACTTGTAGGCACCCCAGGCGTAATGGTGTCACTTTTCCCTAGATACGGTTGGGTTTATAATCAAGTGCACCAGTTTCTCACAAATCCATTTAATCGAATGTCATTATGATTGTTAAAAATTGTAAATAAGAATGATATGAAATTTTAATGTGAATCTTAGATATGCATATAAATAGCGTCTGTATAATCATCATTCATCAATTACAATAGTAACAGAAGAAAAAAAAAAGTGTCATTTTGTAGGTAGGATATGTTATAAGGTCATTGCTTCATGTAATAATACATGCCAAAAAGAAGTTATAAATATGATTAGTTGATATTAGGTATTCAAATAGAATGACCTCTTCTTTATTTCTCATATTTTGAAGTGACGAAAAATCCCTGTTATGTATGTGGATTAAACTTATGTGAATGAACACATACTTATTACTCGTAAAACACAAATTTGCGATACAGTTTGTCAGCTGAGATTTTCTGCAGCTAATTATATTAACAAGCTTATGGATACTTCTGCTCATAAATTAGTACTTAGAAAAATAACATTAACAGAATACAAAGGGTTTGTGTCAATGAATGTCCTGGATATGTAAATGAACAATCAATCATCTTCTATTGTGGCATTTTAGTTTACTTTCTCGTCTTGTGAAGGTGTTCAAAATCGTCTCATGAATGTGGATGAAAGCATTTATATCCCAGTTACCAAAGCAGAATTTACAGTTCTCAACTCAGCTTTCAGTGTAAGTTAAAAATCTCATCAGCTACAATTTTTTGCTTCCTTTTTTGATTGTCTATCTGGTTTTTCACCTTTTGTAAATGCTTATATTTTGAGCTAGTATAACTTCATCCTTCGTTTTGTGAAGATCACTTGTAATAAAAGAGTCCCATGTCAAATGTGATTCTCCTAAATATCCAATTCATGTTAGATTAAATTACACTTATTATGTATGATCCCCTTTCCTGCTCTTCCTGCACATCATCTGTGGATTCTTGCACAATAATAGAAAATTGAAATATTTGAAATAAAATTGCCTTCCCTATCCGAAGTGTACCTGCAGGCCCATTGATTGCGTATTTCAATTTGCTAAATAGTAGTAGTTGCTTCTTTTTTTAAATTTTTTCGTTTTTTCTGTTACCCAGATTATGGGATTGTTCAGACATCATTCTAGATCTAGATTATTTAAAATTTGTCTGTATTGTGTTATTCTTGTTTATTAACAGCTCCTTGTTCATATTGTTGATTGGATAGCATTGACGTGTCAAATATATGATATGGTTTCATCCAGAACTCGCTTTTAAGTGCCTGAATGCTGGTTATCCCATGTAGAAGGTCGCTACAATGACTTTGCCTTCTAGAATAATAACCTGAACATTGAACCCCTGATAATGGTCATCTGTGTTTTATTTTTTAAATATAGTCTAATATACTCTGAAGTAACTCCAGACTTGTGGGATACCAAATCAAAATAATTGGATACTCCTTCACATGCTTTAGGTATGCCTCATGGTTGATTGTTTCAATTTCTATATTTTGACCTGTGTATATACTAATGTCTATTTCCAACATTACCCTGTTATTTCCAACTAACTCTTCAACATGAACTACAATTTTCATATATTTTACATCTGTGATGTGAAGAAGCATTCCTTTTGAAAATAAATGTTAATTTTATTAACTATCATCTGTTTATGCAGTATATCTTACCATACCTCATGGGTTGGCATGCTTATGCAAATTCAATCAAGCCTGAAGACAGTACAAGGTTGAACAATAATTCCAATCCACGATCTGGTGCCGATTTGGAATGGAGCAGATAGTGTAAACCAAGATGGTAACACATGGAGTGCCTCATTTTTGATATATTCTTACACAGAGGATTACAAGAACTGGCCATCCTCAGTAAGAATTGTGGAGCGCACTCGTAAGGAGATTTTGGAAGTGGATGATTCTAAATGGAAGGTCGGTCACTGTCATAAAAATCTGAGGTTTTTTATGGTAGATTTTTCTGCTTCTGTTAGAAGTACTGTTTGGTGTATTAGTGGTTGTATCAGCTGCTTCTGCTTACATAGGACATTAGTAAATTTACATGTTTTGAAAGTGTGCTTTTAACAATTCAGAGGCCCTTTTTAATCCGTTTTGCATCCATCATACACTGATAGTGTACGTAGTGTTGTGTTATCATAGTGTATGTGGTTCTATCATAATGTATATAGTAAAAAAAATATTTTTTTCAAAGAAATATTTTATTGTATCTTAATATATATTTTATCATGTACTTGCAAATGGGCCATATCATTCATATCCTTTTAAAGGTCAGTGATTTTCATTATTATAACAGTGGTTCTTTCAATTCTGTGGCAATGCTTCTCATGTGTGGATGTGCATGGTTTGGTGTATAGTGGGTCCGTATCCTTTAAGAATCCTTGCATGGGCTACAATGTCTTACATCCAATGGCTGGCTGACAATCAAGAGGCTGTGGATTCTGAGTCTCAATATTTATCTACCAACAAAAATGATAATCATTTTTAAACAAAATATCTTTAACTTTAATTAATGTAAAAATCATGTATGTCAACATTCATTAAACCCTCCCACAATCCATTTTGCAGTCCTGTAGCCCCAGACTATGATGACAAAATTACGTGGTGCTATTGTAGTATATGATGTTTTATTATAATTAATATATGGTGCTAGAAAATATTTACTATTGTACTTTTTTTTTTTGCTAAACTTTGAACATTTCTCATTTCAAATAACTTCACAATGGACTATATCCGAACAAAATAAAGAATGAAAATAAATAGAATAAGCAAAAACAGAAGCACGCGCGATACAAAAGGAAAGGATCTCGAGAACGTAAGAGAATGTGTAGAAAAGGCTTTGACCCCTCCCCAACTCCGACCCCCCCCCCCACATATAATAGTAAAAAAAATTGTGTGGACGGATGGGGTTGCACAAGGGTCTGTTCCTGAGTATATACATATGCAACATTTACAGGCAGTACATCTGTATGTATATCTGTAGCATGTAATACATGTGTGCTCAATGGTCACATAATTTTACCCTAATAAATTAATAAATATTTTATGTTTTGAAATGGAATTTTTCTTAAATAAAAGGGCATCGTTTTGTTTTAATAATATAATGTTGTATTAGTATTATGTTATATAGGACAGCACTATGCATATAGAATTACATTTAAATTACCAATTAAAATGATCTATTATTTAATTAAAATCTCTCATGGCCAAGCCCCCAAACCTCTTGCACAGGTTATAATGATTATCATGAATAACATTAGCCTAGATAAGTTTTTTTCTTTTTTTGTCTTTGGTAGATAAGTATGTTCGGAATATTGTCTGGGCTTGGTTTTTGGCTCCGGCCATCCCGGCCTTGGCCCTGTTTTCACGGGCAGTGCCGGCCCGGCCCGGTCCGCTGCCAATGCCCAATCTCACCATTCTTAACTGCAAATTTGTTTGAATATATTCCCTACCGTCCACCGTAAAGCGTGTCTTGTTGGCAAAGCGGATATGTTTGACATGATAATGTTAGTTACCAAAATATAAGAAATTATTTAATCCTCACTAGCCTGGAGACCATTTAAATTAAACGATGTTAGTTACAAAAATATAGGAAATTATATGAAAATTTGTAAACCGATCTGTTGGACAGGAGATTCCTTCATAACTCATTTGACTAATATTGTTAGTTGCGAACACACAGGAAATTATTTAAACCATCCAATAGCATGGTAGAGAATAATTCGTTTAGATTCCACTAGCTAAACGAGATAAACGGTGCACTCAAACTCTGTAACCAACATTACAATTAATATATACACAGAGCATTATATATAGAGTTTCTTCTAATTCATCATATATACCTGAAGCCAGATTAAGATTTCATATTGAAATTTAAAGAGGTGAAACTCGTTCAATCAGTACCAGGTCTGTTTTTTTAACTCTTATTTGCTTTAACACCATATCATGAATCTTACATTGAAATTAACATTAATTATAATATTAGATGTTTTATATTTCCCAAATCTTACATTTTTTTGCCCAAAACTTACATTAATTGTGGAAATCCAAATTTAAAAAATCATGATTGAATAACTAATCAAAACATATAAAACCTTCATGCATGTACAGGACAATCGACATATTCACTTATAAAACCAATTAACATGTCACAACCGGACTGGAGCGGCCTACATCTCCTCGCCAACACCGGGTCGTGCACGAAGGACTCGACATTCATCGCCCCTCAAAGAAACCAAACACCAACAATCGTCGTCACTCTAATCACAATGGATGGTTGGATGCGGTCAACCGGATGGGCATCAATGGCAATCCTCCCCAAATGGTGATGAAGAAGAACATGACACAGAGCGATCGAAACGAGGGCCTCAATCGCTTCATGATACCGAACGGGGACAGAATCATCGAAACTTGGGTGAACGATTCGGAGAAGGAGATTGTGGTGGGAGGAGCGGATGGGTTAGAGGTGACTGTCCTGGATAGGCTTGGAAGGAAGTACCAAATGATGTTCAAGAAATGGAAGAGCGGGGCCGTGGTGTTCAACGGGGCGGCTTGGAAGGAGTTTGTACGCAATAACAAGTGGACCGTCGGAATCCCTATTGAGCTTTTGGTGTTTCGTTACGGTGCGGAACGCCATCTCGGGTTTGTTTTGTTGGATGTATAAGAGGGAAGCAGGGTTTAATTTCTTGAGAGTTACAATTTTTTTTTTTTTTGTGTGCGCGCGCGCGCATGGGTTTTGGTTTAGATTTGTTGTGATGATTTTAAGGTTTATTGAACGTTAATTAGTTTAGGTTTAGACTTGATATGTCCAAGGAAACTTTTCTTTGGTAAAAGCCATTATTTGTTGTGATGAATGTTTCCGTTTGACGCAGCAAACGCATCCTTAAATATTTTGACCGATGAAATTACATTTTCTTCGATAAATATTCCCCAACGAAACATATTTACTTGTATATTTCCTTGGTAAACGTCTATTTGTAAAAGATTATAGAAAATTAGTATTTACAAAGAAATATATTTTGTTGACAAAAGTTCATATTTACTAGTAAAAATATTCCTTGGTAATAGGCAATTTCCCTTGCTATAACAATTAATAGCAAAGAATTTTTTTTGTGTGAATAGTTGATGTACACTATTATCTAGGAAAACTTCCTTTTTCTGAAAAAAACCAACCATTATAAAAACATAATTGTGTCCAAACAAGGGATAATCTTGAGAAACAACGTATAATTAGATTTAACGATACCAAATGTTCAAATATTATCCATTAAAAAAATAGTAAATCTCAATTTGATCAACACAACAAAAAGAACCATATCATGGTAATTATATATATCAATCATAGTTCACTAGAAATTGTGCAAAACATAAATTGGTAAAAGTTTATTAACTTCCGTAAAAAATGCTACACCTAAACACACTTACTGGAAAAATTCACAGCCACACCAAATAGTTGTGAGTGACACTCTCATTGGGAAGATAAGCTATTTTTACATGATAATAAATAGATATTATTTTTTTATGCTATTTATTATGGAATTAAATTTTCTATAGCAAAGTTCAATCAATATGATCATATAGTTTTACAAAGATGACACATTTTACAATATGGATCTAGTAAGTACTAGATATCAATTTATTATTATCCAATGAGGGTTGACACTTGTCAAAAAAAAATCTATAAAACCTTTTAGAACACATGTACACCGCTGATTAAGCACCGATAAAAAATTAATTATGGGATAAAATCTCATCTTACCATTATTAATGTTTGAATATATTCCCTACCCGTTTCTTGTTGGCAAAACGGATATATTTGACAGACCATGAAAGAGAGCGACCGCAGTCAATCCCTCAATCGGTTCGTGATACCGGACGGGGACATATTAATCAAAACTGTGGTGACCAATTCGGAAGGAGAGACTGTGATAGGAGAAGAAGTTGGGTTGGAGATGACTGTTTCGGACCGGCTATCAAATCCAACAACCCCTGATTAACCTAAACTAATAACAACCAATGATAGTACTTCACAAAAAATTGAACCCCCCAAGAACCCCTGTTTCTTCATGGCTTCAAAACCTCCCCTTCCTTCCTATCCAACAGTACAAACCCAAGACGCCCATCCTCACCATAACGAAACGCCCAAAGCTGTACGGGGAACTTCCCAACGGTCCACCCGTTATCGCGAACGAACTCCCTCCACTTCGGCCCGTTGAACACCACGGCCCCGCTCTTCCACTTCTTCAACCAGAGCATGTACCCCCTCCCGAGCCGGTCCAACACGAGCACCTCCAACCCCTCCTTCCCCACCACCATCGACTCCCTCTCCGAGGGGATCATCAAGTTCTTCAAGACCGCGTCCCCTTTCGGTATCAAGAACCGGTTCAAACCCTCGTTGCGGTCGCTCTCCGTCATGGATTCTCCATCACCGTTTTGGATTGCCCGTGATGTCCATTCGAAGACCGCCTCCATCCACCCCACGTCACGACGAAGAAGGGCTTCGGATTGGCTTTGTTGGAGGGCGTCGATCTTCTTGCCTCTTCTTCACCCTCTGCGATCGGTGGTTGGGGTCGCAAGCGACTTCGACGAGCAGATGCAGGTTGCTCCAGTCCGGCATTTCTTCTTCCATGGTTTTTGTTTTTTTTGGTGCATAGTGAAGGGTTTGAATAGGTTGAATAGAAATTAATCAATTAAATTGAGATTTTTGATTGATTTGAAATCAATCAAAAATTTAGTTGATTGTATATTTATTATCTTTATTTCCAATTACAGCATTCATATTAGGAAATACTGATATAATTGTCAGCCACGACTTTTTGTAGCAATCAATACATCAAGTTATAAATCAATTTGAGAGTCCCTAATTTAATTTGTAAAATCAATCAAATATTTAATCATATTAGCTAAATTCTGCATTAGTAAACCCTGCTTCACATCGTTTCTTTTTATGTATTTTAGGGTTCCTCTAAATATATACTCTTGAAGTTCGTGCTAAATATTTTATACCACTATAAATAACATAAATTATCTTTCTAATATGACACAAAAGTTTTTAACTTTTCAACTATGAATGTAACACATTTTTATGTTTTTATTTTTACAAAATTATTAAAACCTATTCTTATCCTAAACCATTGTTTTTTTTACTAGTTTGAATGTACATTTTAGATAAATTTTAGATAAGTATTGTTATTAACGAATGAGTATATTTTCATTTTATTTTTATGTTATTTTGTTATTTTGAGGGTGCATGGGGTTTTTTTTGGAGATTTATTAACATATCATATTATTTGGTAAGTTATACAGTATGAATGAGTTTATTATTATTATACTCTATTTTATTTAATTATGAGAAATTTCTAATGAATTTTTTTTGAGTAATAGGTAACCCGTTTATAACTTAGAAAATAAAGTAACATTGACCCGTCCGGATAGCAGATTGGGTTGAGTTTTGTGTTCTCAAGAAAAAGAAGATCATGATTGCTGGATTTTGAGTATTATAAGAATTATTTTGTGTAGTTCAATTCACAAATAATAATAATCTAATATAGGTTGGGCTAGCATACAGGTCAGATTTTAATCACAAAACCCAACCCCATCCCATCTAAACACATGTCTGGACTGGTTGAGGCGGATTTAAAAAGCATGATTGGTGATTTGAAGAGTCATTGAAGAATTTAAAGAATTATTGTTATTCCCTTCAAAATTACTAACATATAATTTCACTTGTTAAACATATACATGACACTAACCAATCCTTTATAGAACTCATTAAATGTAAGTTATGCACTTGTTAAACATTCCGGACTGGGGGGATCATAGTAATTCGACGTTGTGGATGAATCCCAGTTTTTTTTTTTTTTTTCACTGGCTTTCTTCAATTGGTCAAACTCAAAGAACTTCAACCAAAGAGGTGTGTAGGGAGTCTGGACAATTTTGGCCGTCCGATCTGTGGGAGTTGAAGATGGGGTGTATCTTAGTCTGGACAATTTAAGTTCATGCTAAATATTTTATATTGACTACAAATAACATAAATTATCTATCTGATATACCACAAAAGTTTTCAATTGTGCAACACATTTTTACGTTTTTTCCTTACAAAATTATTAAAATTCATTCTTATCTTAAATCATTTTTTTCTAATCTTATATTAAGATTCTAAAAATGGTAGATTTTATAAATTTTATATATTACTATAGATTCTTTTATAAATTAATTAAAAAAGAATATATATTACATATTCAACCAATCTCATAGTTTCAAAAAATTTATAATTTTAATGTACATGTTATATAATTTTTAATTTAGATAACCATTGTTGTCAAAGAATGGGTATATTTCATTTTAATTTTATTTTATTTTATTATTTTGAGGGTGGGTTATTCTTTTAGTCCCCGTTTAGATAGCGGAATTGAGTTATTCTTGATAAATAATTATGCCAGTATAGATTACAAATCTACAAGAATAAGAGATTTTATGTTTGGTTGTGTTTTTTTTTTTTTCATTGGAAAACATAAGAATAAAGGTTGAGTTGTTTGGTTAATAAATAATAAAATATAAATAAAGTGTAAAAAAGTTGATTTGACATGTGGGCTCTTTGATGTATAAGAGGTGTTGATAGGTGATTTGATGTGATAAGGTGTAAAAAGTTGATTTGACATATGAGCCCATGAGAATAGATAAAGTGAGTATAGTTTATCCTAGGGGTTACTTAGAATTGTTATACTCTCTTATACTCGTTTAAACTGGCTTAGTAATATCAAGTTATACCATGCAAACAAACAATCATTTTCTCTATCCATTCTTATACCACCCTTATACTACCCTTATACTCGTTTATTCCGTTTACCAAAGGAGGGGTTAGATTTGTTAACATATCATATAATTATTTGATGGATTATAGGGGATATGGATGAGTAATTCGTTATTTCATTCTGTTCTATTTTATTTTGTTATAAGAAAATTCATCCAATGAATTTTTTTTTTTGAAGAATAGATAAACCTTTTATAATTTATAAAACGAAGTTGCATTGATTCGAAGCTTAAAATAAAGAGTAGAAGGAAAACACGTGAGAGAAAAGTGTGGTGATCCAAATACATGAGGAATGCGTCCGGATCCAAGGTCTCACATCAGAAAAACATATAGCACAGAAAGCTATGAGATGGGGAGAAGCAAGGAGACTTTCTCTGGCTAGGTAAGTGCCAACGAACATCACCACCACCGAAGAAGATTAAATTAGCCCCTGCCAACGTGCATTGCCACTCCATGATCCGATATGATGCGAAATGAACTTTCATAGATTCTCAATGTGGAACCTTGGACATGTGAAGAGCAATTGTTTCTAACGATCCATATCAATCATTTTGGCGCTGCTAGGATCCGCATCTGCGACACCCTTCCTTGCGCACTAGCTCGTCTCTTTTTATTTTATTTTATTCTATTCTATTACAAAAAAAAGGAGCTTGCCATCGTCCAATTTATTTAGAGTATATATGACTCAGATATTTGAGTATACATTTAGTTATCTGATATCATAAAATATTTTTACGTCTGATTCACCATTATCAAATAATATCATATTACAAAAGCTTATTAATCCTCATCTCCTCAACACCAGCCTCCCAATTAAAGAAACTCTTTATGTCGTAGTCTCATGAAATTTAATCTCTCTAAATTATAACAAGGCGTGGTACTTTTGAGGAGTGGGAAGCCTCCCACATACACGGGGAGGGCAACGCGCCAGCAGATCTGCTCGCCTCCTTTCAGTCTATTCGGGGGGAAACAAATCTTCTTGATTTTGATGTATGGCCTGAATTAAGGACCGCACTTGAAGCGGACAAATCACAACTTCCCTTTGTTCGTATAAGACCCTAATGTAGTCTTCTTCTTTTTTGTGGTGCTCTTTCAATTTTTGGATCCTAGGGGTAGACTGATTAACACCAAAGGGATGCAGGTCGATCTGGTTCGTTCTTCCCTCCTTGGGTGTTAATTAATTCTACCCATTGAATCCATGATTATGTACTCTTCTTTAAACTTTTTGTAAAGTTCTCATATATAGAAATACAAAATTGATTTACCAATAAAAAAAAAAAAAAACAAGGCGTTGTACTTGGGGGGGGGGGGGGGGGGGGGAGCTTAGTCATTGGAAAGTAGTATATTTTGTATTTGTTTGGTTCCTCCCTCTCATTCCCTCCTTTTATTTTATATTTGAACATCTCAATCTCTTTTAATTATAAAATTGAGGCCGACTGCTTATCAACCTTGTGCTTTGTACTTTAAGTTGGGCATAATTGTTTTATATATAATATGAAGACACATGTCTATTATTTCATCAAAAAAAATACACTGCCTATCATTTCTTAAAAATATAATAATAATTAATAAGAAGTCAAATAAATTTCACAAGGCTTCCACAGGTGCATTTTCTTCTTCTTCTATGTTTTCCAATTAACTCTTGTGAAGCAGCAACAGCAGGTAAGATTGTCAACGGAGCCGATACGGATTGGATGGGCCCATTTCTGAATTAATATCTGAACTGGATTTTCAAAAAATATATGTACCGATATCTAATGGATATTTAAAACAAGTATTTGTATCCAATCTGAAAGGATAATCAAATTCAAATAATTATCTGAAATATCCAAAAAAATGTAAATAAATATGGATATGATTCAAATATCCCAAGATATAATATCTAACAATAAAAATCATATATCCAATACCGAAATATGTAATAAAATTCAATAATTAACTCAAACATGAAAATATTTAAAACATATACAAATAAAACATTACATGATTAAAATAAATAACGATAAAAAATTCACATTAATCATAAAAATATTAATATATTAATAAACAAATAATAGTATAATAATATTTGAGATAGTGATATTTTTCTGATAAGATACGATAAAATTCTACCTACAAAAACTTGAAATTATGATATAGATCAAAATCTTATATTCTTCAATTCATTTTACTAAGATAAAAAAAGGATACGAAATATTGAAATTAATCTAAAACATCTAAAAAATTTACAAAAGTTGCATGAATTGTTAAAAAGGAGCTTACAAAAAATTAACATGCATGCCCTAGGCAAGGAGTATTGAAGCAGCAAGAGTTTGGATTGACTCGGATTCCATCACTGCATTGGCTTGGCTGTGTGGTAAAGGCAAGGTTCTCTGGACAGCTCTCAGATCCCTTCGAAGCACCCATCATGGACTGGCTCAAATGGAAAATTGGAAGGCTACTCACATCCATAGAGAAGATAATACACTTGCAGACTTATTAGCAGTTTATCAATCTATCAAAGGAGAAACAAAGGTGCAGCCCAATCAGTTATGGCATGAAATTAGCAAAGCAATAGCAGAGGATAAGCTTATGCAAGGTTACTCTCGTATTCGGTAGTCTACTGAATCTATCTATGTTGTTGAAGCAGAGTAATATAGGTTCTGGATTGAGAATTTCTCTGTAAATTTCTCATGTCCTAAGATTATTATCTCTTTTTATAAAAGCTTATACATTTATAAAGAAAATAATCTTATAAAAATACAACATTTTGATTACCCATAAAATAAAATAAAAACATGCATGCCTTCTTAATTAAAAAGTCCGTTTGACAATGTGGTGTGGGAGGCCCCGTTTGAGAATTTAACCCGCGGTCTAAAAAATGTTGTTTCACGGCATTTAAAAACTCACCCAAAAGTACACATGTAAAGCAATTACCAACATCCAACGTAGAATGCCACATTTTTGTTTGGTTATCATCCCTCGTCCTCCAACTCCACCACCAACAGAATGCAGTGTCAAATATTATCTAAAAATAAAAAACCATGCATCAGCACCCAAAAGGTTATTGTGACCCGTACGATCAAGGCAGGCCGGTCGTGATAATTAAATTTTATAATTGAATATCATGTGAATTTATAAAATGGGGTCTATATCTTTTTACAAAAAAAAATTTACATTGTTATGCATATGGTAAGAAAAATAACGAACAAATCTTTACAAAATTCAATTGAGAAAAATTTATTAAAAATTTTAATTTAAATTATTAAAAATTGAATGCATTGAGAAGATTTGCTTAAATCTAATTGTCACCAACCGGCCCCTTGAAGCTCATCCCAGTTTTTATTCTTGTATCCTTATTGAACTATTTTGTACCAGCTTGAGCTTTATACTAAATGGACTATCATTTCTCAAAAAAATATTAAAATTTGAATAAATAGTGTAGCCCCCTCCCCCCAAATGCTACCATACGCAGTGATAATCCCGATTTAAATGAGGTGATAAAACATTTATTCAACTTTAAATTCAAATTTAATTAAAAAAACATGATTGAGTCCATTACTTAGTTAGATTTGTCTTTCCAAATCAAAGGAGCTGAGATCCAAATGGATTCACTGTAAATATAGATAAAAAGTTATACACACATCCACAGAGACCGAACAAACGGCAGAGGGATATCAATAAAAATTAGAAATAAAAACTATATATATATTATATATATATTTATTTAAGAGTTAGAGGTGCATCGGATTACGAAACCCACTAACTGGACCCAGCTCAACAACGGGACCCACCCAGCTCAGTCAATAATTTTCACAGTTATCCTAAGGTGGACCCACCACTCTCACATCCCTTATAAATCCACCCCCCTCTCGTCCCCACCAACCACAAACCCACTTCTCTTCTCCAATCCAAAAATGAAGAGGAGGTTCTCTCTCTCGCCACCCCCCATTTGCATTTCAGTCCTCCTGCTCCTCCTCCTCGTCGGAGCCAACGCCGAAGGCAATGGCGACGACGACGAGCTTGGCCGAGGACACTACGACACTGGCGGCTTGAGCCGGTCGAGCTTCCCGGAGGGGTTCGTGTTCGGTACCGCCACGTCGGCGTATCAGGTGGAGGGGATGGCCCATAAGGACGGACGCGGCCCAAGCATCTGGGACGTGTTCGTTCGCATCCCCGGTAACAATTGATTGATCTCCGCCGTCCATTTTCTATGTGCCTCTTCGTTTGATTTGTTTTTCGCCCTATCTTTCACTTTGTTTCCTCCGCCCCATAACACGTGAAAGCCTGGAAAGGCTTGGTCGTTTTTTTGTTTCACAGAGCACTGAACGACTTCCTTATTTTGACCGCGGGTGACTGTAATCACTTTTGATTTGGGATATGTTTTCGTTTCATCTTCGGTTTTTTCATTTTACATTTTTTTCTATTTTTTGTTTTCTTTTAAAAAAACATATCTTTATTTATTTTTATAGTTATCTTTTATATTTATTTCTTTTTATTTTAATTGAATTTTTATTTTTATCTCTTTATTAGAAAAAAAATAAATTTGGTACTCTTAATTTTTTTTAGTACAAACATATATTGAGAGCCTCATTATATAAGTTTATTTAGGGGTCCAATTTGATATGATTAATCTGAGTACCGGTTATTCTTATTAAATAAGATATATTATTCTTTTTTAAAAAAATATATAGATTGGAATTGAGATTAAAAAATTGATTGTCTATTTTATGGCATGAACTCAACCATTCAAATAGTGGGTTTTCTGGGCTTTGGGGACCAAATATAAAAAAAAAAAAAAAATTCTGATTTTGAATAATATGTGGAACAGGGACTATTGCGGGAAATGCCACGGCAGACGTTACGGTGGATCAGTATCACCATTACAAAGTACGTACTCTGATTACAAATGGGTTTGGTTATGTTTATTTGTTTGTTTAAGTATTTATGTTCTTTGATTAATTTTGTTCATGGTATATTTTTAGGAAGATGTGGATTTAATGAAGAAATTGAACTTCGACGCGTATAGGTTCTCAATCTCCTGGTCACGGATCTTCCCAAGTAAATAATAAAAATTGAACTTTGAACATATGGATTGTTTTTAAAATCCTTTTTTGTGAATGGATTTTTATGTGATCTTGGACTTTGTTTGTGTAGATGGAATTGGAGAAATTAATTGGAAAGGTGTGGCCTATTACGATAGGTTGATCAATTACATGTTGGAGAAAGGTAAACAATGAATTAATCGCATGTCAGTTTTTTTTTAAAAAAATTATTTGTATTTTGAGAATAATTGTTATGTGGGTTGATATATTACCAGGAATCACTCCTTATGCAAATCTATACCACTATGACCTCCCGGAAGCTCTGGAGAAGAAATATAAAGGATTACTGAGTAGACAAGTTGTGTAAGTATTATGTTAATTTTAAGATACACTAAATTTTCATTGTATCAATATGTTATTTTTTCTCTTTTCAAATCTAACATGTATGTCATGTCACTCTTTTATTAAAGATTGACGAGACTTGATAAAATTCAGTCATGACTGATAAGATTTAGTCACATGTCAATCTCACGTATAAAAATGACAAGATTTGATAAGATCTAATCCTGACCAAATATCATCTTTAGCCAGTCATTTTTGACAAAAAAAAACATTTGTTCTAGCCATAAAAATATTACATAGAGTTATTTTTTTAAGGTGGTTGCATTTAGATGTCATCATTTTAAGTTTGAATCAACATTCTGCAGGGATGACTTTGTGAACTTTGCGGATTTTTGTTTCAAAATATATGGCGACCGGGTGAAAAATTGGATGACATTCAATGAACCAAGAGTGGTGGCCGCTCTCGGATACGACAATGGCTTTTTCGCGCCCGGGAGATGTACCCCCCATTCGGAATTTGGAAACTGTACAGAGGGAGATTCCACAAGGGAGCCTTATATTGTTGCACATAATCTCATTTTATGCCATGCAGCTGCGGTCCAGAGATATAGGGAGAGATATCAAGTAAGAAATTGTCTCTAACATTCTATAACATCAATTGTCATCAATATATCTCACATTATCATATGCATTTTTATCAGCCATACCAGAAAGGGAGAATTGGCATTCTCTTGGACTTTGTTTGGTATGAACCTCTCACCGACTCTGTTCCTGATCAAGAAGCTGCTCAAAGAGCGAGGGACTTCCATGTTGGATGGTAATTAATCTTTATGCAACACGAATGATTATTATATGACATGATATAGATTTGCTTATGATCTTGTTTAATAGGTTCTTACACCCCATTGTGTATGGGGAGTACCCGAAATCGATGCAAGAAATTGTTGCAGATAGGCTGCCAAAGTTTACTGAAAATGAAGTCAAGTTGGTGAAAGGTTCCATAGATTTTTTGGGCATCAATCAGTACACCTCCACCTACATGTACCACCCAGGGACAGTTCTTCCCCCAGTCAGGGACTATCAGATGGACTGGCATGCTGAATTTGCACGTAAGATTATGAATCTTGTCCTGATAATGTATTGATGAATAAATTACTATTCTATTTTTTTAATGAATTTAAACTGATGCATTTACCTACTACATGACAGATGCGCGACATGGTTTGCCTATTGGACCAAGGGTAAGTAAATTCTGTTTTACAACCTTTAACTTGTCCACTGGTGGAAGCTAAAATTGCATCAAAGCTAAAATTTCATGCTTCATTAAATGAAACCTTAATTCCATTACTGCAGGCATATTCATATTGGCTCTACATAGTACCATGGGGGATGTACAAAGCTATGACATACATAAAGGATCACTACGAGAATCCTACCGTCATCCTATCTGAAAATGGTTATATTTCATGTGTTATGTTTTCTATGAATACGATACAAACTAATTGTCCCTAAGTAACCTTTATTTCATGCCTTATATTTTTTGACAGGCATGGACGACCCTGGTAATGTGACCCTTCCACAAGGCTTGCACGACACGATGAGGATCAACTTCTACAGAAGCTACTTGGTCGAACTCAAAAAGGCGATAGACGATGGTGCTAAAGTCATCGGTTACTTCGCATGGTCTCTGCTTGATAACTTCGAGTGGCGTTTGGGCTACACTTCACGGTTTGGACTGGTTTATGTGGACTACAATAATCTCAAGAGGTACCCCAAGATGTCATCCTACTGGTTCAGAGAGATGCTTCGCAGGGAGAAGAACTGAGATTGCCATTTTGTTGATTTGTCATTGCTTTGTTAAAAGAATAAAGTTATGTACTGTGTTGTTGTTGGGGCTAAGTGATATGGAATGGTTAGCTTTTTATTTGTTTTTTGAGCTGTGGACTTTTGTTACACAGGGTTGATTAAACTATGGGCGCTAATACATGCAGTCCTTTTTACAGACCGTTTTGCATCCCCATACACTAAGATAGCATACTATATGCTACGTTATCTTAGCGTATGGGTCCTATCATAGTATATGACCCAATTTGTTTTTTCATTTTTTCATTATGAAAAAAAATGCGCTAATGTATCTTAGTATATACTTCATTTCATATAATAGCATACACTTCAAAATATTAGTGTATGATTTTTAAAAATATCATGGACTGCAAAACGGGCTACAATTGGGACTGTGTGTATTTTTTTCCTTAAACTATAACTCTCTATTTAGGGTGTGATATAAGGTTATTCGTCTTTGATAATTATACTGGGATAGATAATAATCCATGCTGAATAGGTAAATTTTTGTTTGGTTGTCTTTTATGTTATTCTCATTGAAAAACGTAAAATTGATCTTTTTATTGTTTGGTTCACCTTGAATAAAGTAAGGATAAGTGATAGATAAGAGATGGATAAGAGTTCATGATTTTTTTTTATTGTTTGGTTCACCTTGAATAAAGTAAGGATAAGTGATAGATAAGAGATGGATAAGAGTTTATGATTTTTTAAATGACAATTATACCTCTGCATAAATTATTTGTGTTTGGGAATAAATATAAGAGATGTGTGTGTGATATGATAGATGTGATAGTTTTGGAATGTGTACAGAGTGTTAGGTTAAATGCATTTTTAAAAATGATAGAGATGAGTATTTTTATCCATTGGTATAGATAAGCCCTGATAAATAATTCTAGTCTTTTCTGATAATAGTTATCAGACTTTATCGTAGTTTATCCAGATGTAGCTATCAAGGTTTATTATTGTCAAATAAACAGCTGTTTGGAGACTATTCTACTGTATTCTCCATATCCATTGTTTATTCTTCATCCCAAACGGGGGGTAAAAGTTTTCCCCTGTCATAAAACAGGAGTTGTTTATTTTCCTAGTTCTTATGACATGAATTCTTCTTGGTAAATGTTACATCCAACCATTTATGCAATCACTTTTAAAGTTCCTTGAATTTTTTTGAAGTATAAAGTAAAATACATGCTCGAAGAATTAAATCCATACTTTTTATATATTTTTTCAAAGTGTATACTCACATAGTAGAGTATTATATATATTAAATTGACTGCAGAAATGACCGAATATATTATAACTTTCTTCTTTGCTACTATGTTACTGGGTTTGGTTCAGCTGGCCTAAACGAAACAAGATTGGATCGCTAGTAGTGTGTCACAAGGGTATCATACATGCTCGAATGAATTTTGAGCTTCACTTCGCTGAATACTCTTCATCTCTGCCATGAAAATGTTTTTAAAATACAATGTGATACATTGTTGTCAACCATTCATTTTTGTTCTATCTTAAATTTTCTAATTATTCCCCACCATATTTCTTCAAATTCATCATCTGAAATTTCTGAGTCATATACTATACACATGATTTGAAGAGCCATATATGCATTATTTGATTAGATTTGATGTTTTATTGTGTAGTTTGGACATGTTTTATTGTAAGTATAAATGTATTACTCTTGACCGTGAGTCTTTTATGATGTGTTTAAATACATATTAGAAATTCATATTGTGATCAGATATTTATTTTTATAAAATATGAAATATATTATAATTAATTATATGGGATCATTTGTAAAACATGCAAAAAAAAATCTATAATGCAGGTCCCTAACGAGATACACAAGACTATAAATAGGACCGTCAAATAGACTCCATGTAATAATGCTCAAATGTCATTCCTCCTTATAGATTCGAACCCCCCGTATGGCGTTGAACATAAGGCAAGAATAAGGAATAATATATGAAAATAACTCAAAAAAGTTGTTTGCAATTTTTGCAAATTCTCTTTTTTCGGCCATGTCCCTCTCCACCAAAACCCTCTGAAACCCCTTTCGGCCATGTCGCCCTCCTCGAGGGCGGAGGAGGACCCCCCTCCTCTCCTTCCGTCCAAGCTTCCCTCTACCAAGCCACCCCTTCCCAAAACCAACATGAAACCTTCTCCCTCTCTCCCTGATCGCAGTGCCTCCCCCCTCACCCATTTCTCCCCCATCTCTTCCCCCTCTTCTTCTTCGTCTCCCTCAGGTCCATTGTTGGCACCCTTTCCGTCTATTTCTGCTGGAATCCCTTCCCTTCTTCCCTCTCCCCCCCTTTGCCCTGCTTCTTTGGGCCTCCCTCCCTCCTTGGTTGCTCGGGCTGCTGCGATCAGCTCTGCTGCTATCCCATCTGCCAACAAGGATGCCTTTCCCCCCCTCCCCCATAAGGGGAAAGCTATCGTTGATTCCTCTCCGCAAGTCCGTGCTGAGATTTCTTTGAAGGGTCTTCTACCTACCCCTGTTCCTTCTCAGAGGGGCGTTGCTCAACCCAGCAGAAAATCAGAGGCACCTCGTCTTGAAGGCCCTCGTCTAAGAAGGCGTATTAATATTCCCTCTCCAGAGGTAAATGAGGAGGCTAAACTTTGGTCTAGCCTTTTCACTGCATCTTCTTCTAACTCCTTCCGGCCTGCAAACTCGGTGGATTTCTTTCAACCCCACATGGATGGTGGTCAGAAGGTCGCTATTATTGAAGAAGAGGAGGCTGTGGAAGCAGAAGAATCGTGGGGTCATATCCTCGTAGGCTATGTTTGGGGGAAAAATCCAGTTTATACACCATTTATGCAGTTTCTCCACAGACTTTGGAATCCTAAGGGGGTATTCACTCTCTCCATGCAAGGTAATGGTTTCTTTATGATTCGCTTTACTTTAGAAGAAGACCTTACAAAGGTTCTTGAAGGAGGGCCTTGGTCTATGGACAATAGGCCATTTGTTATACAGCGATGGACTCGCAATACCAAAATGGAGTTTGAAAGACTCTCCTCTATTCCGGTGTGGATAAAGTTCCCAAATCTACCTTTGCACTTTTGGTCGAAAACCTGCATTGGCAAAATTGCTAGTTTACTTGGAAACCCATTATATTTGGACACCCCCACTGCTCTTCAATCAAGAACAGCTTATGCTCGGGTGTGTGTGGAAGTAGAGGCGGGCAGCAACCTACCTGATGAGGTTTTTGTTGAAATTCGTAATGGTGACAGAGTAGCGGTTCGTGTCACATATGATTGGAAGCCAATGGCATGTGAGCACTGTAACACCTTCGGTCATGAAAGTTCCTTTTGCTGCAAAAAACCCCGTGGAATCAAAGTGGCTGCTCCGGCTGGAATTTCAAACTCAAATGTCACAGCTATGGTTCATGACACTATGTCTACCAAGGATGGATCTGTTGGAAACGGTGGAAATACAAAGTCTTCACCCACTTCTCTACCTGGGGAGATTGAAAAGATTGCAATGGGTAGTCAAACAAAGCATACAAAGGATGGATCTGGTGGAAGTGATGGATATACAAATCCTTCTACTAGTTCCCTACCTGGGGAGACTACAGAGATCGCAGTGCATAGTCAGACAAAGCCCCCACTTGTAGAGACCGCAACAATAGCACCACTGGAGGTAATCTTCCAACATGATGCTAGCCCTGATGAAATGTGTTCGAATGTTGGGAAGGCCCCCTCTATTGTTTGTTCCCCATTTGAGACCTTGGAAGAGGTCTCCCCATCTATTGCCCATCCTGATCACAAGGGGACCGCCCCATTGTTACAAGTGGTGCTCCGTCCAGAACTTCCTATTGAAGTGTTGGCCTTGGGAGAGGGGAAGCAAAAGAAAAGTAAATCTGCAAAGCAAAAACAGAAGAAGAATAAGAAAGAGATTCACTTGGAAGAGAAGACGGATTCTAATATCTCTTCGGATTCTGGGAATTCCTCTAGCCACTTGCAGGCTCTGAAGACCTCACGAGGGTCCTCAAAGTCTCGAGCCTAGTTTTGTCCTCCTCCAAATTTTGTGTTTTTATGGATTGTGCATTTTGGAATATCCGGGGTACTAATAGCAAAGAGAAACAATTGGATGTGAAAACCTTTTTGGGGAAGCATTTGCTCCCAATAATTTGCTTGGTTGAGACCAAGGTGGATCACTCAATGGCTGGTCCCATTAGAAGGTCCATTTTACCTCATTATCAACTCCTTAACCCATCTCCTGGTGGTAGGATTTGGATGCTCTGGAACCCCATTATAGTTGAAGTGGATGTCATCTCATACTCCGATCAGTATTTGCACTGCAAAGTTTCTCCATTGAATCCGCAGCATAAGCAATACTTTATCACCGTGGTCTATGCCTCTAACTCCTCCTCTAATAGACTCACTCTTTGGCAGAATCTTGAAGATATTGCAACTACTATTGGTTTGAAGAAATGGATAGTTGGTGGAGATTTTAATGAAGTCCGGTATTCACATGAAAAATTGGGTGGTCGCCCCCTTTATCCAAGGAGGATAGCCAAATTCAACAATTGTCTCTCACATTGCAATTTGCAGGATCTTCGTGCAACGGGTACTGATTTTTCATGGAGTAACAGACAGAGTGGAAAGATTTTATGCAAGTTGGATAGAGTTTTGGTGAACCATGAGTGGATGTTATCTCATCCTGATAGTTTCTACCAAACTCTACCCCCTGGCTTGTCAGACCACTCAATGCTCAAGGTCTCAGTGTCCCCCCCCCACTTCCTCGGGTCCAAGACCATTCAAATACTTTCAGGCTTGGGAGCTTCATCCTCACTTTGAGCAGCTTATCTCCACTTCATGGTCCACATCTTTCTATGGCTCGCCTATGTTCGTATTGGTCATGAAGCTCAAGCACCTCAAGGGGGTGTTAAAACAATGGAACAAAGACACTTTTGGCACGGTGCAGAGTTCACTACAGCATAGTCGGTCTTGTCTTGAGCAGGCTCAAGTTGCTTCTCTCCAGGCCCCTCTTGATTCCTCTCTGTCAGAGATCGAATCTATTGCCAGGGATTCTTATCTCCATACCCTTCGTATCGAGGAGTCTCTTCTCCGACAAAAGTCACGGCAAACATGGCTAAGGGAGGGTGATAAAAACTCTAAATTTTTCTATTCTTCTATCAAGTCTCGTATTGCTCAAAATTGTATCCGGAATGTTACACTAGAGGATGGCTCCATCGTTTGTGAGCCAAATCAAGTGAAACAATATGCAATTCATTATTTCGAATCTCTCTTAAACAGGCAGCACCACTCTGTAATTCCTGACCTGGCGCCTTCTGTCACTCTCCGGGAGGACGATCGTCACCAGCTCAATAAACCAGTCTCAGCTGAGGAAGTTCGTCTGGCCTTATTCAGTATGAAGCCACTCAGTAGTCCGGGCCCGGATGGCTTTTCGGCCAGATTTTTCCAGCATTTTTGGCACATTATCAAGGAAGATTTCATCTCTGCAATTTGCTCCTTTTTTCACTCAGGATTTCTGCTCCGCCAGATAAATCACTCTTTTATCTCTTTGATTCCAAAGACCAAGCATGCTGATTCCTTTGATTGCTTTCGACCGATCTCCCTTTGTAACACGATCTACAAGGTGATTACCAAAATATTGGCTTCAAGATTGCAAAAGGTCTTGCCCCATGTCATTCTCCCGCATCAGTCTGCATTCATCAAAGGACGGAATATTGTGCACAATTCTCTCCTTGCCCATGAACTTACAAGATATTTGAATGCTCCCTCCCCCAATGGGAGATCTTGCATCAAGATTGATCTCAAAAAAGCGTTTGACAGTGTTCGTTGGGATTTTCTTGAGAAAGTCATGCAAAGTCTCCTCTTCCCCGAGGAGTGGATCAGGCTGGTCATGCAATGCATACAGACTGCTTCTTACTCAGTCTTGATAAATGGCTCCCCTGCCGGATTTTTTTCTGCGACTTGTGGTCTGAGGCAGGGTGATCCTCTCTCGCCCCTGCTCTTTGTATTAGTCATGAATGCCCTGTCTGAAAGGATCGAAGACGAGGTTATGGCAGGAAGGTTGGGAAGATTCATCAACTCAAAGTTAAATGTCTCTCACTTGAGTTTTGCGGACGATTTGATCATCTTCTCAGATTGTTCTCCTTCTTCAGCAGCAGCTCTTAGGCACTCTCTGGACTCTTTTTCGGAGGCTTCAGGCCTATATCTTAATCACTCCAAAAGCCAATTATTTTGTTCCTGCAATGTGGAGACCTTGTCCTGCCTTCTGGGCATTCCGGCGTGTTCCCTTCCCGTAAAGCACTTGGGTCTTCCTTTGCAGGCAGGGGCTCTCACAAACTCTTCTTGTATGCCACTTATTGATAAGGTTCGTAAAAGGTTACAATCCTGGACTGGACTTTTCCTTTCTAAAGCGGGAAGGATGGAGCTCATTCATTCGGTCCTCTCCAGTTATAGTCATTATTGGATGGCTGGTTTTAGCCTTCCCAAAAAAACTATTAAAACTTTGGAGCAAATCTCTAGTCGATTTCTCTGGGCTGGAGAGGAAGGTAAAGCAAAGCAACATGCAGTTAGCTGGGCTTCAGTATGCTCCCCAAAAGAAGAGGGTGGTCTTGGCTTCAAACGACTAGGTGATTGGAATAAAGCTGCCATGGGAGTCCGTTTTTGGGAGTTAGCCACTCTTCAATCATCGCTTTGGGCTGAATGGATGAAAAAGAGATATTTTAGAAATGGTAGTGTGTGGACTGCCTCTGCACCATCCTCGGGTTCCAGTCCATGGAGGAAAATTCTCCTCTCGGCCACCTGGATTCGCAATCAGGTTGGTTATGTCATTTTCGAAGGTGCTACAATTAACTTATGGACAGACCCATGGTTACATGGGTATGGGCTTCTTCATCACTTCTCTGGACATGGCAGTTTTCTTTGGGGACCCCCGAAAGCTACCTTTGTTAATTCTTTTATTCATCATGGGAAGTGGATGAAACCGGATCGTTGGCCATCAGAATATGATTCATTATGGGAGGAGATTGAGCAGATGGATGTTGGAGGATTGGGCAAGGATATCCTAATTTGGAAGGGTGAAAAAACAGGGACAGTGACTTATCGGGCTGCATGGAACTATGTCAGGAGTATTAAACCTCAACAAGACTGGACGAAGGCGTTATGGAACTCCTCTCAACCTCCCCGTTGGAGCTTCCTTTGTTGGCAAGCTGCTCTCAACAGGTTACCAACGCTGGATCGGTTATGGAAGAGGCAAATTGTGCAGTCCAGCCAATGTGCTCTTTGTTCAGCTGAAGAGGAGTCTGTTTTTCATCTCTTCTTCAAATGTTCGTATGCAGCCTACATTTGGGCCTCGCTCTTTCGCCGCCTAAAGATTAGGAGGCAAAGTTTGAATGGAGTGTGTGAGTTGTTATCTTGGTTTTTCTCCTGCTCTCACTCTATTCTTGAAAAAAGAATTTCTCTCTACCTTTTGGTCAAAATTTTTTGGTCCATTTGGTTAGCCAGAAATGAGAAAATTTTTAATCACACTCTCACTCCCAAAACCAAAGTGCTTGCACACATCATTCACTCCACAAGGAAACGGTTTGAAGGAAGCGTCCTAGAGGAATCGGGATCTCCCTTGGCTGTTGACTTGGCTGCCCTTCTTGGGGTGGAGATGAAGGAAAAACAGGACACTTCTGTGGAGGTTAAATGGTCCCCTCCTTCCTTGGGTTGGCTGAAGATCAATTCGGATGGGTCCCGTGGGGACGATAGATTTGGTTATGGTGCTCTAGTGCGCGATTCTCAAGGTGACTTTCTCCGTGGTATTGCTGCAAGAACAAGGGCTGCCTCTATCAATGTCTTGGAGCTCAAAGGAATTGTGGCAGGACTCCAGCTTTGTCAGAGCATGAGTAACCTGTATGCATTGAAAGTTATTTCTGAGACAGACTCTACTACAGCGGTAGCTTGGGCTAATGGAAAAGGGTGTATTCCTTGGTCGGCTTTTCGTGACATTCGTCTCATCGGCCAGCTTTCCTGCCAGCTTTAGGATTGGAGAGTTCGACATGTGTATCGCGAAGGAAATCGTGTAGCGGATTGCCTAGCTGCAACCCGGTCTGAAATGGGGGTCACTTTGCTCGAGTCCTATCATCTATGGAATGAAATTAGGCTACTGATTTCAGATGACAAACATGGAGTGTTGCAAACTAGGATATCCTGATGTGTTAGTTGACCATCCTAGTTTAAATACTCTTCTATCCTGTATCTCTTTGAGTAAGCATCAGTGTATCTCTTGAGGGAACCCTTAGTTTCTCCTCAAGGTTTTTTTTTTTTTTTTTCTCTTTTGAACCTGATGTATAATTGTAAGTTTCTAATATAGCAATAGATTTATTTACCAAGCAAAAAAAAAAAAGTTGTTTGTTTTGATAGAATAAACTCCGATAGTGATGTATGGATAAGTTATGATAAAGCATGATAATTATTCTAAGGAAATGTTGAAATTTTTTATCAGGGCTTATCTATGCCAATGGATAAAAATATCTTTCTCTGTCATTTTAAAAAATTTATCTCACCTAACAGTTTCACACAGATTCCCAAAACTATCACATCTATCAAATCAATCATACATCTCTCACACTATTCTCAAGAGGTATAGTTATCATTTTAAAAGTCATAAACTTTTATTCATCTCTTATCAACCATTTATCATCACTTTATCTAAGGTGAACCAAACAACAAAAAAATCATTTTTACGTTTCTCAATTAGAATAACAGAAAAGATAATCAAATAAAAAATTGCTTATTCAACTTGGATTGTTATCTAATCCCAGTATAGCTATCAGAAACAAATAACTCAATGTCACAATCCATACGAAAGGAATAATCTAGAACAAATCACATGCACCCTGGTGATCCTCAATCAACCAAAGTAATTAAGTTATGAGTCATATCGAGTTGTAACATCTGTAATTTGTTTGTAGAATTATCATTGAAGATGGAAGTCGAGCTCATTCAATAAACACACTTCGTTCTGTTCTTCTCTTCCGGTCGGTTTGGCTCAGAGATGGGGACGTCCACAGTATTTCAACACGGGGGTAGACAAGCGGTATGGGGAAGCAGTGTTACGTTTCACGAAGTTGGCCAATGCAAGAAAAAAATGAGGGAAATGCAAATTCGACAAGGGGTATTTGGTTCGCCGTTATCACAGCAAAAAACGTGTTTGTGTCCGAGGTTGCGTCCACCAGTGTTCACTAACACCACCTCTCCCTATCGCCTCAGCCAAACGAAACATTAAACTTCATCATTTTCTCGGGGGATGAATATATTATATTTTGCTCTATTTTACTTTTTATATTTTGCTTTAAAATTATAAAAGGTGGCATTGTACTTACATAAAATCAAATATTATTATTGATTTACTTCTCCAATTCCTTTCTTCTCAAAGATATAAAAGACGAAATCAAATACTTAAAAAAAATCCATCAGAAATGAGAACTAAAAAGTCTGCATAGAATTAATTAATCCAGCCAACATAACAAAACATCCAACCCAACTAAATCAAAACAATAACAACTGTAATCACAAAAATCCAAAACCTCAGAACCAGAACTCCCACAAAGAACAAACAAATCCAACAACCATTAATTAACCTAAACTAATAACAACCAATGATCGTACTTCACAAAAAATTGAACCCCTCAAGAACCCCTGTTTCTTCAAGGCTTTAAAACCTCTTCATCCTTCCTATCCAACAGAACAAACCCAAGGCGCCCATCCTCACCATAACGAAACGCCCAAAGCTGGACGGGGAACTTCCCAACGGTCCACCCGTTATCGCGAACGAACTCCCTCCACTTCGGCCCGTTGAACACCACGGCTCCGCTCTTCCACTTCTTCAACCACAGCATGTACCCCCTCCCGAGCCGGTCCAACACGAGCACCTCCAACCCCTCCTTCCCCACCACCACCGACTCCCTCTCCGAGGGGTTCATCACGTTCTTGAAGACCGCGTCCCCTTTCGGTATCAAGAACCGGTTCAAACCCTCGTTTCGGTCGCTCTCCGTCATGGACTTCTCCATCACCATTTCCGGATTGCCCGTGATGTCCATCCGAAGGACCGCCTCCGGCCACCCCACGTCACGACGAAGAAGGGCTTCGGATTTGGCTATCTTAGACGGGCGACCCGCGTCGATCATCGTCTCGGGTTGTCTCTTCTTCTCCTTCTTCGATCGGTGGTTGGGGTCGCAAGCGGCTTCGACGAGCAGATGCAGGTTGCTCCAGTCCGGCATTTCTTCTTCTTTCATGGTTCTTTTTTTTTTTTTAAATGTATAATGAAGGGTTTATATAAGTTCAGTAGAAATCAATCAATCAATTATTTGAGATCTTAAATTGATTTATTTCCAAATGTAGGTTTTCATATTAGGAAATGTTGATACAATTGTCATCCACGACCACTAGTTGCAATAAATACATCTGGTTAAATCAATTTGAGAGTCCCTAATTTAATTTATAAAATCAATCAAATATTTGACCAATTTAGGAAATTCTGCATTAGTAAACCCTGACTCGCATGAAATCTTTTTATGTATTTTAGGGTTCTTTTAAATATATATATGCTCTTTAAGTTCATGCTAAATATTTTAATTTTAATTTAATTTAATTTATTTTTATTATTTTGAGGGTGAGTTATTTTTAAATATTTATTAATATATCATATTATTTGGTGGATTATAGGGATAAATAATGAGTTCATTATTTATTATATTATATTATATTATATATTTTATTATAAGAAAATTCATCTAATGAATTTTTTATTTTCTGTTTGCGTTGAAACAGTTCTGCAATTCCCATCTTTACAAAACCAAAAAAGTGGCATGAATTATACAAAACCAAAATCTATTGATCGGTTGTAGTTGAAACAGTTCTGCAATTCCCATCTTTACAAAGATATAAAAAAGGAAATCAAATACTTTTAAAAAAATTCATTAAAACTGTTAACTAAAAACAGTCTCTGCATAGAGTAAATCCAGCCAACATAACAAAACATCCATCCCAACTAGATCAAAAGAATAACAACAACAGTAATCACAAAAATCTAAAACCTCAGAATCAGAAGTCCCCCCCTAAAAAACCCCAAGAACCCCTGATTGGGCTAAAAATTGAACCTAATAATACTTCACAAAAAATTGAACCCCCCCTGTTTCTTCATGGCTTCAAAACCTCGCCTTCCTTCCTATCCAACAATACAAACCCAAGACGCCCATCCTCACCATAACGAAACGCCCAAAGCTGGACGGGGAACTTCCCAACGGTCCACCCGTTATCGCGAACGAACTCCCTACACTTCGGCCCGTTGAACACCACGGCCCCGCTCTTCCACTTCTTCAACCACAGCATGTACCCCCTCCCGAGCCGGTCCAACACGACCACCTCCAACCCCTCCTTCCCCACCACCACCGACTCCCTCTCCGAGGGGTTCATCACGTTCTTGAAGACCGCGTCCCCTTTCGCTATCAAGAACCGGTTCAAACCCTCGTTGCGGTCGCTCTCCGTCATGGACTTCTCCATCACCATTTCCGGATTGCCCGTGATGTCCATCCGAAGGACCGCCTCCGGCCACCCCACGTCACGACGAAGAAGGGCTTCGGATTTGGCTCTCTTGGAGGGGTCTCTTCTTGTCCTTCTTCGATCGGTAGTTGGGGTCGCAAGCGACTTCGACGAGCAGATGCAGGTTGCTCCAGTCCGGCATTTCTTCTTCCATGGTTTTTGTTTTTTTTTGGTGTATAGTGAAGGGTTTGAATAGGTTGAATAGAAATTAATTTTTGATTGATTTGAAATCAATCAAAAATTTAGTTGATTGTATATTTATTATCTTTATTTCCAATTACAGCATTCATATTAGGAAATACTCATATAATTGTCAGCCACGACTTTTTGTAGCAATTAATACATCGGGGCAAACAGGCGGAGGTAGCTTTCCCAACTCGACCGTAAGGTCAGCCACGGAGAGTCCCTCCAATATAAAAAAAAAATACATCAAGTTATAAATCAATTTGAGAGTCCCTAATTTAATTTGTAAAATCAATCAAATATTTAATCATATTAGCTAAATTCTGCATTAGTAAACCCTGCCTCACATCGTTTCTTTTTATGTATTTTAGGGTTCCTCTAAATATATACTCTTGAAGTTCGTGCTATATATTTTATACCACTACAAATAACATAAATTATCTTTCTAATATGACACAAAAGTTTTTAACTTTTCAACTATGAATGTAACACATTTTTATGTTTTTATTTTTACAAAATTATTAAAACCTATTCTTATCCTAAACCATTGTTTTTTTTACTAGTTTGAATGTACATTTTAGATAAATTTTAGATAAGTATTGTTATTAACGAATGAGTATATTTTCATTTTATTTTTATGTTATTTTGTTATTTTGAGGGTGCATGGGGTTTTTTTTGGAGATTTATTAACATATCATATTATTTGGTAAGTTATGCAGCTATGAATGAGTTCATTATTTTATTATACTCTATTTTATTTAATTATGAGAAATTTCTAATGAATTTTTTTTGAGTAATAGGTAACCCGTTTATAACTTAGAAAATAAAGTAACATTGACCCGTCCGGATAGCAGATTGGGTTGAGTTTTGTGTTCTCAAGAAAAAGAAGATCATGATTGCTGGATTTTGAGTATTATAAGAATTATTTTGTGTAGTTCAATTCACAAATAATAATAATCTAATATAGGTTGGGCTAGCATACAGGTCAGATTTTAATCACAAAACCCAACCCCATCCCATCTAAACACATGTCTGGACTGGTTGAGGCGGATTTAAAAAGCATGATTGGTGATTTGAAGAGTCATTGAAGAATTTAAAGAATTATTGTTATTCCCTTCAAAATTACTAACATATAATTTCACTTGTTAAACATATACATGACACTAACCAATCCTTTATAGAACTCATTAAAGTACGTTCCGGACTGGGGGGATCATAGTAATTCGACGTTGTGGATGAATCCCAGTTTTTTTTTTTTTTTCACTGGCTTTCTTCAATTGGTCAAACTCAAAGAACTTCAACCAAAGAGGTGTGTAGGGAGTCTGGACAATTTTGGCCGTCCGATCTGTGGGAGTTGAAGATGGGGTGTATCTTAGTCTGGACAATTTAAGTTCATGCTAAATATTTTATATTGACTACAAATAACATAAATTATCTATCTGATATACCACAAAAGTTTTCAATTGTGCAACACATTTTTACGTTTTTTCCTTACAAAATTATTAAAATTCATTCTTATCTTAAATCATTTTTTTCTAATCTTATATTAAGATTCTAAAAATGGTAGATTTTATAAATTTTATATATTACTATAGATTCTTTTATAAATTAATTAAAAAAGAATATATATTACATATTCAACCAATCTCATAGTTTCAAAAAATGGTGGAACTTCCCAACGGTCCACCCGTTATCGCGAACGAACTCCCTCCACTTCGGTCCGTTGAACACCACGGCTCCGCTCTTCCACCTCTTCAACCACAGCATGTACCCCCTCCCGAGCCGGTCCAACACGACCACCTCCAACCCCTCCTTCCCCACCACCATCGACTCCCTCTCCGAGGGGCTCATCAAGTTCTTCAAGACCGCGTCCCCTTTCGGTATCAAGAACCGGTTCAAACCCTCGTTGCGGTCGCTCTCCGTCATGGACTTCTCCATCACCATTTTCGGATTGCCCGTGATGTCCATTGGAAAGACCACCTCCATCCACCCCGCGTCACGACGAAGAAGGGCTTCGGACTTGGCTCTCTTGGACCGGTGACCCGCGTCTACAATCGTCTCGGGTTGCCTCTTCTTCACCCTCTTCGATCGGTGGTTGGGGTCGCAAGCGACTTCGACGAGCAGATGAAGGTTGCTCCAGTCTGGCTCCATCGGCATTTTTTTTTTTTATTATTAATGGGGCGATCGAAGTGTTTATATAGAGCTTGACAAGCAATTAATGTCGCTGCTAAATCAAATTTAGATTGCTAAATTGATTCTCTCAAACGAATCAAATATTTGCTGATTAATTGGAATTTAGAGTTGAATTTATTTATTTGTACACAAAATTTATTTTAGGAAATGTTATACGCTCCACGACTTTGGTTAGCAATCAATACAACTCAACATAATTTATTTACAAAATCCATCAAATATTAATTGGAGTTGTGATTTAATATTTATTTCCATATAATGTTATGCATAATAGGAAATGCTGCATTAACCCTGCTTCAGACGAGATGTTTTTATGTATTTTTGGGGTTCTTTTACATATCCACCATTTAAATACATGCTAATTATATTGTTGTATATCACTACAAATAACCCAAATAATTGTATACTGTTCAAATATTTTTTAATTGAAACTTGTGACATTTCATAACTTATTTTATCAACAAAAACTAACTTAACTATGGTTAACCCTTGACTAATGAAAAAATTTACAAAAATAACTCATCCAATTATTTATAATAATAGAATAATCTTAGTCATAATGTAAATAATTAATTGTGTACACCCCCTCGTCTTAACTTCCTAAATCCTTATAGGTAATTTCTAGTGTCTTTATGACCATTGTAACTTTTGAATCAAGTTATAATATGGACAATCTTTTCTATAAAAAATGTAAATAGTTAATCTTTAATAATATAAGTGATTATTTTTTGTAATTAATTGATTTTAAATTAAATAAACATTATGAATTTTTTTATAATATATGCATAGAGTCTGCGACATGGGCCCAAAATTTAGGCTACATTGAAAAGCTCCAATATTTATCATTATCTCATTGGTTTCATGTTTAATTTAAAAAAAATAAAAAAGGAAAAACAATATTACCAATCCTCAGTTTTAACAGCATATGTTACAATCATACGATAAATGAGTGTTGACATCACTCCAACATAACACTCCCTTATTAATTGTCATTACCGAATTGCCTCCCAGTATAAAAATTCTTTTTTTACCCTCCTAAGTCATCTGCCACTTCAAAAATTCATTCCCGCCTGTCTCCTCGTTTCCGACCAATGACTCCACTTTTAGATTCCCCTCGCCGCCCTCTATCATATAAGAGATGATTCGACTACCTTGCGAGTCCTCCTTCGACCTCCGCCTCCTTCGATCTCCACCTTAATTTGAAATTCAAATACAGTGTAAATGTATCAAATTTAAAAAAAAACAAAATTTGTTTAGCAACATAAAATATAATGCATATAAAGATCAATTACATTTAGAATGTAACTGAATTTTAAGATAAAACAAGATCAAATAAAACATGAAGTATAGTGCATATAAATATCAAATAGATTTAGAATGCAAAAGAACTTTAATGAAAAGCTTAAACTGCATAAATGTACAAAAATTTCCAAAATTATAATACATATGATATTCAGATTCATTTTCAAAAAAATATATCTGACAAACAAATATTGTTCAACATCATACCCTGTTAATAAGGTAATAACAACTCTCTCGCACGTATACCTTAGAGAAGTCTAATTTGTATAAAAACACCTCTTCCCCGTCTGCTTTGGCCCAGATGTAACTATTTTGCTAGTTGTGACTATTTTGCTAGTTATATAATGGACTATCATTTCGTCAAAAAAAGAAGGCAACACAGTAATAGCAGCATGTATATATGCTATCTATAATTTTCTCTGGTTTATTTGTCTAGAAAGGAACAACAACATTTTTAGCGGTAAGTCTGTTCACAAGAGGGGGAACACTAAGACAAATATATTATAATATGAAACTTCTCTCAGACTTCAACTCTCCTCCCTCAAAGCTGCCCTAAGTCCAGACCTGACTAAAACTGCTGAGAATTTCGGCATCACAATTTTGGCATTCTTTAAGGATTGAAACTCGATCTGAATTCAAGTAGGATCTAGAATTTGGTTCGAATCTGACTCATCCACACCTATTGCTTGACTAAAAAGAAAAAAGTTCACCCCCTGAGACAGTTAGACAGCACTAAGGATGCACAAAAAGATTCAACAAGGGTTATTCTACCTTCACTTGTGGAAGGCAATGCATATACATCGGGAGGATAATAGTGTAACATATGCCTAGCGTCTCACAGAACAAGTAATGGAGAATCCTTACTGAGAGCAAGATCTTTGGTGCAACAAGTGGGGACTATATACACAAGAAAATCTTTACTGTTTGGGAGACTTGTTAATTTTTTGGCTTTCCCTTTGAACTCACTCTGGTGAGGCTCCCAACTCTTTTTTGTAACTTCAGCTGTGTACACCTTGTACATTTTGTTCAGCTGCAGCAATACAAATTTTCAAATTACCAATGTAAAAAAATAAAAACAGCAGTACCTACATCAGGCATCTCATCCTTTCTGCGTGATGTTTTATTTCAATATATAATTTTTTTGCCCTGTTTTATATTTTTAAATTCTGCCTAAGAAGGAACTTGACATGACTGATATAGAATCAAAATCATGTAATCTTCAGTTCATGCTTTATAAATATATATCACGAGAAATCTAATATTGAAATTTATCAAAGTTATCTAAATTATAATTTTTATTGGTAATAAAATTTGTATTAACTTTTTTAAAAAGTGATATGAACTATTACAAAAAGGGGGAAAATCGATATAACTCCCTGTAAACTTAGATAAATTGGTTTTAGTCCCTGTAAAATTCAAAAATTGTCTTAAGTCCCTATCTTAATAAAGAAATATCTAATTTAGTCCCTGCCGTCTACCCCAGTAAACTAGACCTACAGTTAGCCTAACCAGCTATGTTTGATTACCATTGCACCCTTCTCTCTCTCTCTCTCTCTCTCTCTCTCTCACACACAGTCACACACACACACCGACCCTTCACTTCCAGTAAGAGCAGTGAATGTTTGTGTGATTGAGAGATTCCATATTTTCCATTGATGGACTGATGAGATAGAAGGGGAGAGAGGCCACCATCACCGGAGCAACCTCTTCATTTGCTTCACATCCATACCCCCTCCCTGAAGACCTCCTCCAAGTCCACCATCCCGGGTCGGCCCGACAAACCCACCTCCTCCTCCTCCCTCTCCACTTCCCTTAGCCGTCGATTCTCGGTTTCATCGCCCCAAAGGAAGAAAGGTGACGCCTTTGAAGCCCTCGAGCCCTCCTCGCCCAAGGTGACCTGCATCGGCCAGGTCCGGGTCAAGACCATGAAGAACCACCACCACAATAACCATTTGAGATCTAGATCCAGGAGGAGAGGTGGGGAGGTGGGGAGGTCAGCTTTCGGAAGGAGGAGATGGTGGAGACGACGACGGAGTGTCTGCCGAGTCGAAATCAGAGGTGGGTCCATCTCCCTTTGAGCATTTGTGAGGCCTTGAGAGCTTTTGGGGCGGAGATTAGCTGTTTGTTCCCTTCTTGTGGTGGTGGTGAAAGGAGGGGTCTTTGTGGGTCTGGGTGGGAGAGGGGAGAAGAAGAAAAGGAAAAGGAGGGGTTTTTGGGTTGGTGGGGGGTCACGTGGAGTGAATCTGGCCAGATGGTTGATGGTGGTGGAGGAGGAGGAGAAGAGGGTGGAGGAGATGGGGGTGGTGGTGAGGCGGAGGGAGGAGGAGGATGTGGTGGAGTTTGTGGAGGAGGAGGGGATGGTGGAGTTGGTGGAGGTTGTGGCGGCCCGAGCCCCGAAACGCCAACACGAGCGCGTCACGTGCCTAAAAACCCACCATAATCTTTTTTTTTTCTAAAACAAAACATCGAAATGTCCACCCTATATAATCACATATGATAACAACCCTGGGATAACAGATAATCAACAAGATATGTATAATCACCTATATCACAACACACCTAGGAAAGTTTAAGCAGTCAACAGAGCAGCTAACACACCTCCTATACAGTCATCCATATATACAGAGCATTTAACATAGGCATGATTCGCTAGACCAGCCAATACCAAAATAATCATATACAGATCCAAAACATTAAACTATACACATCTATATATACCTATCACCAGCTGGACGTGGCACCAAAAGAAGACTAAGCCAACGTCCACCAACCCCGCCTCTACTCTGCAAAGTAAGAGAAAATAGAATGGAATGAGCAAAAGATGCTCAGTAAGTAATCCAGACATTCCACGCACAAGGAAAACAAGAATGACATCCAAAGTCAAGCTCAGTAATCTCAATAAACACCAGGTCAAAGTATAATGACAAATGGAATCACTGTATAAGCATCAGCGGAGAACAATAACATCGCTGATATATAAACATAGGAATGAATAGCCCAAACTAACACCTCACCACTGATAAAGCCAATGAATATCATCAAGATGTATCACAATTGGACTGAAAGCAAGTACTCTGAAATTACACATCAATCAAAAGGATGTTAATTAAATCACTGATGGCCCTGGAAATGTCACAATGCTACAAGAATGATAAGGAAATCACAATTCTGGTCCCCAAATGTCCAAAGCGTAGGATTAACCATCTGCACGACCCCACCATCTTGGCCCCTATGTCCAAGATATCCACATACCTCGCGTGTGGCCCTCGGAACGTCCACCGCGGATTCACTACCTGGCCCTCGGAACGTCCAGGCACGGCAGGGTATTCTCAAGTCCCCCTCGCTGGACCGTACGTACTTATGCGCGCTAGGGAGGCAAACCTCAACCCTCACTATAAGGTCTCTGGTCATCCAACTCCAAGTACACAAGAGGAATATAGAAGCAACGATGTCAATCACACTACAAGGCTTCATGGTCAAACAACACGAGCATATAGATCATAGGTTCATAGAAAGACACTAAGATGAATACATATCATGATCAAAGACAGGCTCACAATACTAACAAGTCAATTATAAGCTCACGAGATATAAATAAGGAAAGTAAGCTGGAATCCAATAAAGAATAACTCCGAGATACCAATAGACCAATTATAGAGAATAACTCTAAGATATAAATAGAACAATTATAAGAATATTTTAGAATCTCAAACAACCACAGTCTAACAACAATGAAGGAATATGTCTCAATAATAGGCCATTTAAATGTGGTACTCACAATCAAAATCATATGGATTATCAAAATAAAACTGAATAGCCTCAACAACAATAAAATGTGGGGTGGAATGGAATAAGTAATGTCGAATCAACAATACTACGTGGAACGGAATTGAACAGATAATGGAATTGAACGAAACAAGCAAATATCGATTAGGTTACTTACAACAATACAACGTGGAATGAAATGGAACAAGCAAAAGTCAAACGGGTTACTTACCTCACAATTCACAATCCAAGCTGGACTCACCCTAACCCAGCTCCTAAATCACGTAGACAGGAATCCACTGATAAAATTATAACCTCAATCAGATACTAAAATATAACCCCATTAATCAAACAATTCCCAAATCCACCAAGACAAAAATGACATCCCCACTACAAACCCTAAAATGATACTATAAAATCAACCATCAAATACCTATTTATTCAGCCCAAAAAAACATAATCATATTCCAGCCCCAAATCACAAATTTGATTCAAAACTGAAATAAAACAATCCTAGACGAAGAATAACAATGAAAAGAACTAGAATCCTTACCCAATGTATCGTAAAAAATGCTCCACAAAGCTTTTCCCAATTTTTCTAATTTTTCCCCTGATTTTCCCCCTTTTTTTCTTCAGATAGAGTCTCGGTGACTCTCACTCTCTCTCTCTCTCTCTCTCTCTCGCAATATATACCAATACCCCCTCCACCGACTCACTGTTTATTAAAAACTTTAGGTTTCACCAAATTACATAAATGCCCTTCCATTAAAATCTGCGCAGCCTTGACTCAAACAGCCATATCTTCTCGTAGGGAAATCCACTTCACATGAAACAACTTCTGTTGGAAAGATAACGAAAATATCTACAACTTCTATGTTTGAGCAAAGATCAGAAGCAGCCTCCAACTATATTTAAAATAACGACGAATAGAAGACCTCGCGATTTATTCTTCTAGGGGCATAAATGGTAAAACAGACATAACTTTTCTAATATAATTCCAAATAACACCAAGCCAATTTTATATGAAAGGTAACTCAAAAATGAAGACTTCATATGTTGAGCGTGAATCCCGAATATGCCTTGAAGGTACTTTTCAAAAATTAAACCAAATGTATGACTTCAGGGAGAATAAAAAATCAAAAGCACAATAGCATAAAATTATCCTCTCCTGTACACCAAACACGTAAATATTAGCATAAACCAGCATAAGAGGGTCCCGGCTATTACATCCTACCCCCCTTAAATAGGATTTGGTCCGCCAAATCCGCAAAGCATACCTTATGATGAAAATAGGTGAGGATAACGCTCCTGCATCTCTGTTTCACGCTCCCACGTTGCATCCTCAGAGGTCTGATGTTGCCATAGGACCTTAACCAATGGAATGGTCTTAGTCCTCAACTGCTGCTCTCGACGTGCTAAAATACGGATGGGTCATACCTCAAATGTCAAATCCGCATGAACCTCTAAAGGTTGATAATCGATGATGTGTGACGGATCCGGATGATATTTCCTCAACATGGACACATGAAACACATTATGAACGCCTCTCAATTGCGGTGGCAATGCAAGACGGTATGCCGACACACCAATCCTCTCTAGGATCTCAAATGGACCAGTATATCTAGGGCCCAACTTGCCCTTCTTCTCAAACCTCATCACCCCTTCTGGGATCGAGGTAAACCGCACACGAAATCCATAGTGACATGTTCCCACTTCCATTCTGGCACCTCCAATGGTTGCAACAGGTCTCCCGGTCGCTGGTGTTCTGCTTTGACCCTTTGATAGGTCAGACATCTCCCAACGAACTCCGCAATATCCTTCTTCAAAAAAGGTCAGACACTCATAACTTCAATAACTGTTAGGTTGATGATTAGACTCATTATCTACAAAATGTAGGTAATTAAAAACACATTTAACTATAATAAAGTAGGGCGGTTACTATAAAACTCGCCTACTAGCAGCCCTTAAATGAAAAAACTGTTACAATGGCTGTAGGGCTAAACGAATCTTATAAATAGGAGAGGTAACATCAAATAAAGGCATGAGTTCTTCTGTTAACAAGCCACATTAAAAATGAGATTATTCTTCATTGAATTCCCTTATTGACTTAAGCATCGAAGTCCCATTGACTAGTACTACACCGGTGTCTCCTCTATTTTTTTTTTTTTGAGTGCATGATTCATATTCAATTGGCTCCAGGTTGAAGGAGGATGCTTCGTCCACTTACGTTGATTGAAAGGGAAAATTACATCTTCAATAGATATTGATATATCCGACCTGTATCCATCTCGTTCATAGACTCAAATACCACTAATATATTTGAACTTTGGAATCTCCTATTCTCACAGACAAGAAGCTCAAAAAAAGAAAAAAATAACAGTTTTGTTGCACTCAATTTTTTTTACTATTTGAAATACAATCATAGTTGTATACTTACATTAACAAGGTATATGTCTCATTAGAAATTTCTTACATTTTTTTTATTATAAAAGACACTATTTGATTCAATGAAATATATATTTCATCTTTTTTACAGAAGTATATATCCATTATATAATATTTATGATTTTTATAAAAATAAATCATATGAGGTCAATAAAAAGAGTTTGGATTCAATCAGGACTAGTTTTTTTATCAATCCTCTCATTATTAACTGCACAATCCTTTAATCGAACTACACAACCTATGAATTGAACTGCACAATTAATTATTTGGTATCTATTCAAGTCTCTTATTGGATCTAGTCAATTATTGGATATCACAAGAATTTTTTTTTATCATCAGTATCCAATAAAAAGTGAAAATGTATGGAAAGAGAATTGATCAAATATTAGGAGTACCGTTCTTCAAGAAAAAAGAAAAGTGACTGTACAGTTTGATTAATGAACTGATGCTAACGTGACCCCATCCGGACTCCAGTAAAAATGACATAGGATTACATTTTTTTTAAAAAAAAATAAACCCAAGCCCTCTTCAGTGGTGCAACCAACCCAGGGAAATGCCGTGGCATCAACATAGAGATGACACGTAGGCGGACTAAACTCTGTATGCATTGCAAGGTTTTTGATAACTTTAAGGACCCGTTTGGGGTGTGACATAAGGTTATTCACCCTTGATAGCTATACTAAGGTAGATAATAATCCATGTTGAATAGGTAAATTTTTGTTTGGTTGTCCTTTTTGTTATTCTCATTGGGAGACGTAAAATTGATCTTTTTGTTGTTTGGTTCACCTTGAATAAAGTAAGGATAAATGGTAGATAAAAGATGGATAAGAGTTTATGACTTTTCAAATAACAATTATACCCCTGCATAAATTATTTGTGTTTGGGAATAAGTATGAGAGATGTGTGTGATATGATAGATGTAATAGTTTTTGGAATGTGTGCAGAGAGTGTTAGGTAAGATAAATTTTTTAAAATGACAGATAAGGGTATTTTTATCCATTAGTATAGATAAGCCCCGATAAGCAATTTTAGCTTTTTCTGAGAATAGTTATCAGCCATTATCCTAACTTATCCAGACATAACTATCAATGTTTATTCTTGTCAAACAAACAGCTGTTTGGAAGTTATTCTACTGTATTCTCTCCTATCCGATGTTTATTCCCCACCCCAAACGGGGGGTAAGATAATAAACTCAAAATAAATTAAAATTAATTAGAATAACTTTGCTATGGAAGTTTGGATGACCGGTAAATAAGAAATTGTATGTCAGAATTACCTAATATAAAGTGGTATAAGAATTCCATCCACATATTATAATTAAATTATTTTATGCTATTCTAATAATAAAAAATATGAGTCCACCGTGAAATCAACTCTCATCATCTCTAATAAATCAATTGTTAAATCAGCTATCATCATTTTTTTACTTTGTACACATCCTTATTCACCATTTATTTATATTTTATTCAAATAATAAAAATTTTATTATTATTTTCTATAAGATGAATAATTTAAAAATAAACACAAAATAATTTTATATTTATTTATATTAATTAAAATAATTATAAATTTTGTATAATTTAATTTTCGAATCAAATATGGTCAAGTGTTTGATGCAGCACACTATAAAACTTAATATACCGCCTACCTGCCACAGTAACATACATGTCAGTGTTGCGGTCCGACCCCCCTTTCCATTTCCCCCAAAGGCCCAAACCCCCCAAATCACACAGAAAACCATCCCCTCTAAAGAAAACCCTCACACTCACACAGAAACACAGATGCCGATCCACCACCACCATCTCCCCCTCCTCCTCCTCCTCCTCTTCCTCTCCTCCCACACCTCCGCCACCCCCCTCCACGCCCCAGGCCTGGACGCCTTCCTCCTCACCAACTCCCTCCAGGACCCCTCCGCCTCCAAGGACACCTTCCCCACCCTCCCCAAACCCCTCAAACACCACCTCCTCTCCTCCCCCCTCCCCTCCCCTCTCCTCCCCTCCCTCCTCTCCTCCCTCTCCCTCTCCATCCCCCTCAAAGTCATCCTCGTCGGCCCCTCCTTCCTCCCCTCCTCCCCCTCCCTCCTCCGCTCCTTCCTCTCCTCCGCCCTCATCTCCTCCCCCTTCCACTCCCACCACCTTCCCCCCCTCTCCGTCTCCCACTCCCTCTCCCTCGACCCCTCCCTTGCCCTCCCCCCTCTCTCCTCCCGCCTCTCCGACGCCCTCCTCTCCTCCCTCTCCTCCTCCCCCACCCCCCTCCACCTCTCCTCCCTCCACTCCGTCCCCTTCTCCGTCATCGATGACATCGTCGCCGACCACCACTCCTCTCTTTCCGACCCCAACTCCTTCTACCTCTACCTCATCAGCCTCCCTCGCCCCCCGAGACCGTACGCCTACTCGTACTCCTCCGCCCGCCGCGACCCGTCTCCGGCCTTCTCCGAGTGCCTCGGCACCCTCTACACCTCCGACCGCCGCTATCTCTGGGTCGACCTCACCGCCGGCCCCGTCAATTACGGCCCCGCCCTCTCCGGTGACGGCCTCCTCCCCCGCGGCGAGTCCCACCCCCTCGCCTCACTCCAGCACGACCGCCCCCGGTCGGAGAGGTCCGTCATCGCCGACGTCGCGTCGCTCGTGGTTTCGGCTTATAATTCGCTCCTCGTCCCTTCCCTCCGCGTCCCCGTCTACTACGACAACACGCTCACCGTTCAGTTCGTCCACGTGTACGGCGGATCGGGCCGTCCGGATTCGTCTGGGCTTGATTTTGGGTCGATTGAGAAGACGATCCGCGATGGGGGCCTTCTTCTGGAGGGTCAGAGTCTGAAGTTCGAGACACGGAACGTGAAGTTCGACGACTGCGTGATCTGCACGTACGCCGTGTCGAGGTCGATGAGCTCATACACGTCGAGGTTCCTCTTTGACAACTACACGTTGATCGTGAGTGAGTATCTCGACTCGAAGAAGCTGCATCACGTGCTGTCGGAGTCCGCCGACGAAGTGCGTCGATCGGTCGGCTTGAATACGCCAGCATCCGCCGAGAGGATGAGGAGCTCGCCGTCCTCGGGCGGACCCTCCCGGTGTACGTCTTTGACGTGGATTTTGACAGGATGCTTTTGCTCGACCGGTACCACCAGGCGGTCGCTTTCAGGGACATGGTGGTGGCGGTGCGGACGAAGAGCGTGCAGACTGTGAGCGATTACAGCTGCAATGGACGGCACGTGCTTGTCCAGGCGCGGAATCTGGAGCGTCCGATCGTTGGGGCAGTCCTCCAGAGCCTCTGGGGGGTGTCCCCGACGCATCTCGCATGGAGCCCGCAGCACAACCATACGACCGTCGACTACACGTGGAGCGTTGGGCGGACCCCCTTCGGTCCTTTCTCGGACTCCATGTCCGTATCGTTTGTGCAACGTGATGCGGCGAAGCGGAATGTCTTGCTGACCTCGTTGAATGCGAGTGTCACGAGCGCGATCGATGTGGTAGGTTCGATGGATGGGCATGGTGGGGATAGGAAGCTCCTTAGCAGGAAGAATAGGTACATTGAGTTTGTGCAAAGGTGGAATCTGTTCAAGTACAAGATCGATAGGGTTGTGTCGGTGATGTCGCGCTTGGATTACGATAGGGCTTTGTATTTCTTGAGATCTTCGGACCATGATTTGTTTGCGATGCACACGCTTGTGTATGAGGCATCACAAGAGCTGGAGGCATCGCTGGTCTGCTTTGAAGACCCGCCGATCCCCTGGCTTTCTGTTTCCCTGTTCGGGGTGGCTGCAGCCACATTTTTCTATGTGGTTTTGAAGAGGGACAGGATTTTTAAGAACAAGAGGAAGCAGTTCTGAGTGGGATTTGGTAAGCGATATACATTTTCTTAGAAGTCAGATATAGGCTACTAGAAATTTTTAATTTAATGCATGTTGCTTTCTTTTCATGCAGTCTAAATTGCCCTCCCATAAGGGGGTGTTTCTAATATGAATGGTTTGTTCTTGGGATTGTCAATAGTGATGTCTGTTATGAGAGTTTTGTATGCTAAGGCTACTGTGGATTGATCAAATTGAATGTTTGTTTTGTGAGAGCTGATGGTTGGTTGGCAATCTTACTGGGGAGTTTGGATTTTCCCTTTTAGGTGCATTTTATGTTACAGAGCATGATGTTTGTTGTCGGTATGATTGATGTTACAAACTTGCAATAAAAAAGTTACGCTGCTTTCAAATCTTATATAATTTTATGCCTGATGTTCTATTGACACATATTAGTCATTTTCTACTATGATGTCCATCCATTTGTGTAAATTGGATAGTGGAAATTATTGCTAAACTGTGTTCATTATGTATCCCTAGCAGACTATTAGATTTGAAAGTGCAAGTTAACCACTGCCATATCTGTGTTTTGTTTGTGTGTGATTGTCCTTGTGTTTCTCTATGGCCTCCCCTAAGATTTGCATCCCCGCATAAACTCTCTATTTCATGTGATAGTGCATATGACAATGTTTAAATGTTTGAAAAGGAAGTTTATGCTTTATATTTATCCAAATTCTTTGCAAAAGAGGATTAGCCATTGCTTTTTTACTCTGTCTTGATTCAATTCTCATGAGGACTTCTTCTTCTTCTTTTGAGGAAAGGTCTGACTACCTGTAACTATATTTAAGAAAGAGGTATATAGAGGGGGACATTACGGCCTTAGTGCATACTATGCATTACTTCCAAAGAAAAAAGGGGGAGAAAAAGCATCTACGAGAAAACATCAACATAAACAGCAGCAGACTTCAAGGCCAGCCATATACCTAAATGATTTCTCTCGCTAAAACCAGAAAACACCATCAGTTTTTAGGTTGATAGCTTCAGCACCAAGTTTTTGCTTTACACCATTCCTTTTTTAACTTTGAGACTAGGAAGCACGGACATGGCGACACGACAATTTTTGAAAAACTAGAACACGGGTACGGCTAGGATACAATAACAAATAAATTAATATAATAAATATATATTGTATATCCATATGAAGTTAAATGTTTTTCATACACCACCATGTTTTAAATTGATTGTTTTGGGTCATTTTAAATGGGTTGGTAACTTGTGGACTGTTTTAAATGGGTTTGGGTTAATGTTTTTCATACACCACCCCACACACACACACGGGGTGAAAAAAAAAAACAATTTATTACACCATAAAATAAAGAATAAATATAAAATTAAAAAAAGAAGAAACAAAGCATATTTAAATCCCATTTCAAGTCCGCTCCCATTTATCTTCCCCTCCCCAAGTCCATCACCACCGCCTTCACGTGCCGCAGCAGAACGTGCGTTTGAGGGTGCCTTCGCAGCCCCTCCATCACCACCACCTTCACGTACGGCATCCTCTGCAGGTCCTCCTCCACCACCTCCTCTACTTCTTTCCCAACCACACTCTAGACCTCCACAGTGGAAAGAAGAACAACAAGCAGAAGAAGAAAACGAAGAAGAAGAAAAAGAAGGGATTGAAGAAGAAGAGGCTGAGAGGGGGCGCCGCGAGAGCAGGTGAGGAGAGTCTGACTGGGCTTTTCTTTTTCTTTTCTTTTTTCTTTTTGGGCTGAAACTGGACTGAGCCGTGTCCCCGCCATGTCCCAGGCGTGTCTTGGACCGTGTTCAGACACAAATTGCAGCCCATATCAGTGGACATGGCTGGAGACGTGTCCGACACGTGTCCATGCCGTGTCCGTGTCCGTGTCCGACACGTGTCGGACATGGGTACGGCCTCCAAAATGGCGTGTCGGTGCTTCCTAGGTTTGAGATGACACCATTCCATATATTCTCAGTGTAGGTCATCTTGTGTTGAATAATTGTCTCACTTATTGATAGTTAGATGACCCAATACACTGCATGGGAGATGATGTTATATTCTTCCCCTTCTTAGTCTTAAAATCACCCTCCATCTGTTGAGAATGTATAAATGAGTTGTTCTTCCTCAAGCACATCGATGTTTTCTCCAGATCTCCTTATGGAATATACATTTGACCAACAAGTGCTTTGTTTATCAATTTGCTCTCTTCTATTTTGTCATGAGTACTCCAACTCTTGCCTTCCATTGTCAAATATTAATCTAAGTGGTTGTATGTTGAAACTACCTGTTATTTTACTTCCTCTTGATCGACCTAAGGTAGGTCATAAACTCATAGGTGATGAAAGAGTATTGGTTTCCAATGCTTGGCCATAGATCATAATCCTTTCTTTAATATCTGTCTCATCTCCCAAGTATATTCAAGGGGAAAGATAACGGAAAGACTGATAGAAGTGACAAGAACTATGATATTTTATTCGCTAATTATTTTCTCATATCTACTTTGGATTTGTTGTGTTCCACTATTGCACATATGAGATTCTCACAAACTTTTCTACCAAAACTTATCCTCATCCTTTTTTTGGTGAGTTCTTGATTTTGTTGAGGAGGTATTTTTCAGTGCAAATGATGGAAACCCACCCAACCCATTTTTTAAAACTTTCAAAAATTATATAGGCAAACCCACCCCATCTCACTTTTTTAGGGTTTTGAAGCTGCAGTTCATGTGATCAAGTTATCTTCTACCCCTTCCTCTCCTCCCTCGTCTTTTGCTCCGCCACAGAATATCGTGACCTCTCCCTCTCCCTTTTTAATATTTCATGCTATGGGAAAGCTCGAGGAAGGGAAGAGGTGTTGCACCTTTGTTCACATGAGGGATTATTAGTTCTGTTGCAAATTGCTCACCAATGAGTTGGGGATTGAACTAATTATTTTCTCATATCTACTGTTGTTGATGAATATTTGGATTTGAATTTATATTTTTTGTGTAATCTTACCTGTATTGAACTGCATTATGATTTCCTTATATGACACAAATCATGAAGGAGTACCACCAACCTTACTACCAAATCCTGGGTTTTAAAATTAGTTCATAAATTGTCATAAGCTATCAACCTATTTTTTTTGGTGAGTTCTGGATTTCGTTAAGGAGGTCTTTGCTTCTGGCTTCTAGGGACAATTACAATCATTTTATATGTCCGGTATTTGATTGTAATGTATAATATTAGTCTGTTACTAACATCTTTTAAGTGACCTACTTTTAGTTTTAGTTGCCGTCCGTCAAGTTAAACTTTCATATGTTCTCATACTTCCTTTTGTCTTTTTGAAGAAATGTTTTCATACTTCAAATAGAACATGTATGAAAACACTTGATGAGAAGTAATAACACATTAACAACTCCACCAAATCACTAGATTAAGGAAATACTAAGCATATCTTCATCTGCATTGATAATTGAGAAATGTCCAAGTTCCGAAACCACATTTTTTATATATTGCAGCCTTTCTTCCATTGTCATTGGCATATTTATATTAAAGTTACACAAATCATAGGTCTCCGAGACACACACATTACTCCTTTTTTTTATCTGAACTTGAGAATATCATATTAATTAGATGATTATTCCAAATGAAAACTGGAGATGGGGCATCTCCATGAGAAAACCAGAAACCAATAAAGAAAGGAAAAAAAATAATAAAAGGCCCCGGACCACCAAATAGAAAAGAACCTCTTCTCTACTGAATGGAAAATGAGACATCTCTGTTAGAAATCAGCGTTATCCCCCACGTGGACAATCAATCACTGCATCCCAGATGTTCTCAACATAGAATTGTCCTCCTTGAAAGAGCACTTGTTCCTTCATGACCATAAATTCCAGAAAACTGCATGGGGGGTTAATTGGGTGAATATTTGGCGTTTCTATTTCCTTCTTGTTTGTTTTGTAGAGGAATTTCAAACATCCTGAATGGAATCAAATTGAACTGTTATGGCCAGGAACAAAATCAATCTCTTTCAATATCTTTTTGGCTGAGAAACATGACACCATAAGATTCTGGTTAGCTTCTTGTATTAGAGAGCGCACGCATAGTGCCTTTGTCACCCACACTCTTTTTTTCTTTTCTATTGACTTCCTTAGGATTTTAACCAAATATACAAGCCAATAAAAGGACTTGACTAAACCCTGAATGGGAGTCGCCTCGCGTTTTTCTTTTGACGCCCTATTTTGTTGTTTTTCCTTTGTCTTTATATTCGCCTTCTATTCTTTCCCAGTTCAGGGTTTGTAATTAGAAATTCAGAAATGAAATCGGGTAGTAAACACCTACCTTTATTCAAAAAAATAAAAATAAATCATCCCACTACTTAGTCAAAGCCTTAGTGGAAGGAGTAACGAGGGAACCGTTTGCCCTTGCTATGAATCCAACACATTATGTCTTCATTTTTTGAATGGAGACCTGTTGTGGCCTATCTAGCAAAGCTTCATTTTTCAAGTAGCTCAATCTATTCCAAATTACTTATCATATTCTATTCCAAAATTACTTATCATACTTGCGCATATACACCTGGAGCATCCTTCATCTGATGAGCCTTTCGAACAGATCCAAATTTGTCTGCATCCACTCAAAATAAGTTGGGGAATGCCTTGGCTAGTGTGAACCCTCTTCCACATATCAAGTCAAAAGACAACCTCTTCCCCTATTTGCTACTATGAATCTGATTTCCAGCTTGAACTCTCTCAACATGTTCATCATTCCCTTCTGGAATGTTGATATTATTGTATGTCCTCTGTGGTCTAAATTCAAGCATAAGCCTGCCACACTCTCCATGGAACCAGCTTTATGGAGTTATGTCAATCTATGGCCACTATATCAGGAATTCAGGATCAATTATTGCCAAGGATGTATGTAGTAACATGGCGTTGAATCCACATGAGAAATAATTTTATATTGCCATTCTTTAGAGAATATATGAGAGTACCGGAAACCTCATGAAAATCTGGGCTTTGCACAGCGTAGGAAGAAACATTAGAAATTGAGGAATAGCGGCTGGGCTGAACTGAGGATGTAGTTGCTGTCCAATATACTCCTCTTCTACTGCTCTCTTGTTTTCTTGTTTTTGTGTTCTATTTGTTTTTGCTTTATGGCATTGTACCCCAAAGTTTTAGGATGAATGAAATTTGGTGGTTGGATCCCTACCACTTGTTTTGGAAAAAAAATAAGTTTATACACATCTCCGTGCATTTTCACACATCATACCTTTTTTTCCTGTGTATTAACCCCTGATATTGCTGATAAATTGTATCATGTTTATATGCTGTATCAGCTGATAGCTTCAGGTGTTGGGCAGTATGTAAATGTAGTGTATTTGTAGTTTTTTCTAGTTACATTGATTTTTTCATTTGTGACAAAGTAGCATTTTCTAGTTGCATCAATTCTTTTATGTTTGTATTTATTTATCTCCTGCTTTCCTCTCGCAATGAAACTCATGTAGTATTTGTCCCCACAGCCAAATGGTGAGGGATGCTGCCCCTTGTCCCCCAACCCACCCCCACAACCCCAAAAAAAAGGTGAAAAAATGTTGTTTTACAACCCTTTGGGCTGGGCCATGTTGGGTTTGGCCAATTGTCTATTTTGGGCCCATGTTTCCCTAATACTAATAGTGGATCCAACACTGTAAAAAAAAAATCTCATGCAATATTTGAGGCCCGAAAATCCTCTTGAGATCAGGGCGTTTTTGTGGCTAGCATACATGAATAGGCTATTAACCCAGTCGTACGGGGCAAAGTGGAGTACGCAGGAAGACCTCACATGCATATATGCTAGGCGGACATGTGACAACCGAACACCTATTGATATCTTGCCCAGTACATTTGGGTGCTCCTTAGGGTGGCCGCAGGCCCGCTTGACAGAGTTTCCTCACTGGAGGGTATGTTGGAGGTCGGAAGAAATCTCAGGAAAAAGGGGGATTGAAGCGCAAGGGCTAAAATATCTCAATCCTTTGTGCTAGATGCTGTATAGGCACTATGGATTGTGAGAAATCACCTCCTGTTGAGAGGAAAAAAAGCTCTATGTGGAAAATGTGTGGGAGATGGTGGTTTGTCAAATCCAAGACTGGAGATGCTTCTGCGCCGGTGCTAGTAGTGTGTGTTTTGTAAGGGGCAAGTTAGTTATTGAGGAATAATTCTGAGGTTTTTTTATTTTGTATCAGGCAGGTGGTGGTTGGTAGAGACCCCTACAAAACCTCATCCCATGGGTGGATCCTTTTGTACTTTCATTTCATTTTTTTCATTCTATGTATTGCTCTGGGCTTTGTCCTCTTTCACTGGATCAAGGTAAGTAGCCAGCCATTCATTCCAAAAAATATTCTTCTGCAGGCATTATATTCTAAATTCATATTCAGTATGAGTTTTTTTGTTTTGATTTATTCTCTCACATGTGAATGTGTCACTCTTCTTACTCGGATTTTCATTTCTTGGTTGTTTTTGTAGTGCACATTGAATGCTGATTCTGCCATTATGATTTACGAGGTATGACTTTGCGGAGCTTGATGGCTTGTATATGTTTTTGAGGGTATGGAGATGAATCTGCAACGTAGTTGTTGAATAAAGTTCAAATGTATTTGTTCAATCTTATATTTTGACGAGAAAAATGTGACTTAAGTTGAATGATTTCTCTGATTTGGCAATTGAAGCTCTCAGACATTGACAGGAGGAAAGTGAAAAAAGGGACACATGCCCCATAAAGGCTGTTGATTTTCTGAACCAAATATGTTTTACAATACATATCTGTTCTCCATTTGTGACTTCTCTAGTTGATTCCAAGCTAGTCAAATATTTATCTTTCCTGTTGACTGTGCATATATGAAATTACAAGTTTCTGTTTGAGCTAAACTGAAATGTAGATTTTTATCTGTTCTACAATGTGATCACGCCCTATGATGAGTGTTGTTTAGGTCATCCATCCAAAATCGGTCTGTGGTCGTTTTATTTTTAGATACCAAGTATTCAAATCACAGCATCTAATGCAAATGTGTTTATTGTGTTCTTAGCAGGCTCTCTCCTCCATTGATGCGGTTCATTGGAGTACAACTGAAACCATGTATATGTATATGTTTGTGTCCACTTATTGAGGTGGGACAGGTTTCAACGTTTTGGTGGCCCCCATAAGGGATTGATAGACCCAGTTTTATTTTTAGTCTAATTACCACATCAAAAGTTATATTTCATCATTTGGAAGGTAAGTTGGGATTATATATCTTACAAATGAAAGTGTATAATTTTTGGGTGGTAAATTGGATGAAACAATTTCTTTTTTACAATCAACATGCGACTTCTTATGTTTATGCAAGAATGCCAGTTGATGTGTGGGTGTCCTTCTTCAATGCAAAAACTGATCCCTACAATTTTGGGATGTGATCAATATGTGTCCTGATAATTAATCATACAATGACGTGATGGTCTTAAGAATGATTGAAACTTGAACCCCGTTTGGATTGAGGAATTGAGTTATTTTGGATAGATAATTATGCTAGTATAGATAACAATTTTACAGGAATATGAGATTTTTTGTTCGGTTGTGTTTTTTTTATTCTCATTTGAAAACATAAGAATAACTGTTGAGTTATTTGGTTGATAAAGAATAAAATATAAATAAGGTGTAAACAGTTGATTTGACATGTGAGCCCCATTAATGTATAAGAGGTGTTGACAGGTGATTTGATGTGAAAGTATAAAAAGTTGATTTGACATGTGAATCCATGAGAATAGATAAACTGAGTATAGTTTATTCTAGGGTTACTTAGAATTGTTATACTCCCTTATTTTCATTTAAACTGACTTAGTAATACTAAGTTATACTCTGTAAACAAACAATCATTTTTCCTATCCATTCTTATACCACCCTTATACCGTCCTTATACTCTTTAACCCGCTATCCAAACGGGGTGGAAAGGAAAATGTTACACTCAAATCTTTCATACAGTTGCAAATGCAGTTTTTATGTGTTTTGAATTTTTAAAAATTATATACATCATCTAATGAGGTACCTATTTTTATAAAAAGTGAAATATATATTATAATGAATCGAATTGTGTCATTTATAAAAAAAAAAATTTTTAATGAAATAAATATTTCGTTGTGACAAGTATAATTGTTAGCGAGCTAAATAAAATTGCATTTGAGATCATAAATTTTTTATTTAAAAGAGTCTTGAATTTCCAATTAATATAATGAGATTCAAATCTATCTCCTCGTTCTCCACTTGATCATCTCCTACTCGAAGTCTTGATATATGATTTAATCTTCTTTTTGGCTCGCTATTTTATGAAAGGGGGTGGATATACCCACACCTATAGGCTATAGTTGAGTATCCCACAGCCTAAAAAATTTTAAAAAAAAAAAACAGTTACTCTGTTACTCTATTATTGCAAAAGCAGCAAACCACCCCATCCTATCCCACCCCATTTAAATAGTGTCCACCCCATGTACTTTTCACCCCATAAGAATTCATAAGACCACCCTCCCCGCACGCAAAACTCAAATATACAAAAAAAAAAGGAAAGAAGAAAAACTATTCTCAAACCCACTTTGCGCATCTCTGTCTCGCATGACATCTCTCCTTGTCAATCGGTTGGCTGACCACTTTTCCGGTGATTACTTTCATCGTCCCTTCCATCCACCTTCATTGGCGATCTCTACGATGACCATCGAGTTGTTAGCACTTGAAGAATGAAACTCTAAATGTGGCCCATTTTGTATAGATGGTTCAAATAGAATATTTTATAGATATGGTGCGTTGTGTAGATCTTTTTAATACAAGATACATTTTGTAAATGTGGTTTAGTTAAGTCTTACAAGTCTTACTTATCATTTGATAAGTTCTGCACCTGGTTCGACTTATATTAGTCGATCCAGATGGATCAGAACGACCAATGATAGTCATCAATGCATAAAGATGGTGGTTGATAGAATTTGGTCGAAGTGTTCCAGCACCCTGAGTAAGTTCTGGATCTAGTTCGACTAAATTATGTCGTCTTCAACGTCCTAGTTCGATCGAATCCTGTCATATCTATAAATGATGATTGACCTTAACCCATCGAATCAGTTCCAAACAATTATGAACCTGGTTTGACTGACTTTAGTAATTTGAAATCTTCCTGGGCGACCTTGGTCAATCGTCCACAATGGTTAGGATTGACTAGAGTTGGTCGAAGTGATTCCAGCAGAACCTTTGGTAAGTTTTGGATCTGGTTCGATTAAGTCCGTTGATTTTCACCTCACTCGGACCACACGCCTCTGTTGATCTGGGAAGTTGCAGATGCCAATTTTCTCTCAAACGAGGTCCAATAAAGATTGTGGAAAGAATTTGACTTATTCCAGTAGACCCTAACCTACTAATTTGTGTCATTGTGTTAGTGTGCATTATAGCACAAATCCAGAACTCAACCTAGGGGCCTAAAAAACCTACCACATACATTTATATACACAACCAAATAATGGTGGTCTCCATAGTACGCATTACCACTCTGAACATAACATTACCACTCTGAACATAACAATGGAAAAATGAAGGTAAAATGAACATCCTAAAAGGCTATATAGAAGCTAAACAAACCATCAATGAAGGTAAAATAAGCGAATTTACTATCATAGTCAACCGGGCCAAAAGGACACAAAAAAGCCAGTTTACTTTGCAATTATAATAAGGAAAGCCATGTTTTCAAGGTTAAAGATCAATTTTCGCTACACCATAGGTCAAACACAAAATAGGACAATCTTCAATCCATGGCAAAAAAGTACAAAGCATTATACATTGCTCTTTTACGGTAACTAATAGGTCAAATCTTGTGATCATGCCTCTGCTTCGACCTTCCCTGTGCTATAGATGCTTCAGGGAGTGGTGTCCTGTCTCAGAGGAAAAGGTTGAGGTCTTGAAGAATATCTCTCTACGCTGATGTGAAGAAGGCATTTCTCCTACCAATGTACGATCATTACAATTTAGTCAAACCAATGCTAAAAGTCAATCAGAATTCATCAAAAGATTCAATTAATTCTCAATTTAAAAATATCACATAATCAATCAATTTCAATGACCATATTTTATTTCTTCATGTATTGTCATTATTAGTGTATTATTCATTAATTGTTTTCATTCAATCTTCGCTTAATTTCATTGTCATTCTATTACGTGATCAGCTCATCTTTATCTATGCGTAGGTGATCGGTGAGTTCGTCGATAAGGGTGATGTTTTTTAAAATGGAGTAGTGGTCCACTATTTTTCATTGGAAGTAGGTGTATGGTTTTTAATGGATCTCTGGCCGTTTTGTTTTGTTTTGTTTTTTTTAAATTTGATGGGTTGGTGGCTTGTTTTAAGAAAATATAATAGAAATTAAACTAGAGGCTTGTTTGTTTGTTTTTTTTTTTAAATTTAGTGAGGTCAATTGACCCCACCACTCACAACATGGCGCCGCCCCTGGTAACACGAATGGTGATAGAGCTTCGTGGGTGGAGATTCCAACAAAAAAGGTGAAATATATATTTGAATCAATTTAAATGTATATTTTTTTTATATTTTTTTAATCGAGTATGTACTGGTCTAACCTAGTGTTTTAGGGAGTACATAAAATGAACCAATTGTAACATCACCCTAAATAAAGTTATAAGGCTTCTGATCTTTCTTTCTTCCGTTGAATACTCGAATGACAATCTACACCATAGAAGTAAGTTTTAAAGTTGATGTATCTGTCACCACCCACTCTTCTACCAAGACTTATATATAAAACTCCATACACCTTATTGAAGTTAATTGACCACACACTATTTTATTCTACTATGCTTCCTTCAATATATGCCTCATGAACACTCTTGCTCTCCTTGAAATCAATATATGCAAAGCGTGAAAAGTTCTTTATAAAGGGGCTTGTCAATGGAGAGAAAAAGATCAAGAATAGTATTTAATTATTGTATTATATATATCTTAGTATATCAAAATCAATTTTTGTATTATGTATTAGACCGTCCACCTTAACTAGCATTCCCAAAGTGATATTACACGTAGGCTCGGAATTGCATTTTTACTTTATAAAAGGTTTTGGGTTAGCTATATGCAAATTAATAAATAATAATGTTACATATAGTCTTTTTTCCTGCTCCAATCAGTCTACATGAATTTTGAATTTTTTTAAAAACAATATACCTCATCTAATGAGGTATTTACTTTTATAAAAAATGAAGTATATGTAATAAATAAATTACATAAATATATTTATAGAAATATAAAGAATTTCTATTGAAACATATATGTTATTAATATGAATATGTTATATGATGATTTTATATTGACAGATATGAGACTGGAATTGTGGTTGAAAAAAAACTGTGTGAAACAACGCTCTTTAATAAATTACCCTATGAAGGAAAGAAAGGACTCAGAGAAAAGAGAAAAGATATAAGCGAGCAAGATTTTCCAGAGTGAATTTATTGGAGAAATCCACATTCTTATTTTATCCTATTATAATTAATTTTAATTAGAAAAAACAGATTGGTATGGAATCATTATAGACTCAGTTTGCTTTCAAGGGAGTTAATCAATAATTAAATAATAAATCCAAAGTTCAAAGTAAGCCTCTCAATGGATTCGATATTGATCACATATACTAATGCTCATATAGTCATATCTATTACTAATTAAATCTTCTTGGATTAACAAATATATAACATACACAGGATGAGAGAGAGTGCCGGTTGAAATCAGGATTTCAAGGTGGGATTCTTATCTCTTTTTGAGAAGGGCAGAAAGATAGCGCCACGGCTATTTGAATTTTAAGGAATATTATTCATTGATCATTTAAGAATTTTTTGTTTCATATGTACCATAAAAAAATATGTCATTATTTTTATACTACCACAAATAATATATTTATTTTTATACCATGAGAATTTTTCTTAATGCAAAAATGTGCCCCTCTGATATCTTTTTTAACTAATATCGAAACCTAATTATAATTAATTCTTAACCAATAAGTGAAAATGAGAAAAACAATCACACACAATATTTTTCATTGTGTAAATAATGAAATATAATAATCTAATAACTCTTGTTTTTTCCAAATCAACCATGCGTCATTCTCCCTCTCGCCCATTATCAACCTTACCCCCTTCTTTTCTTTTGTTCTGATTAAGATCTAGGTTTTTTTTAATTATTTATCCTTTTGGAGTATATATATATGTATATATATGATTAATTGTTCTCAAACTAATCCTTTTCAAATATACTAATATAAGTATTAATAATTACCAAGTCTTTACTAATAAATAGTTTTTTATGGTTAATGTTTTTGGATTTCAAATGAAACTTATCATTTTTATGTTAAAAGTAACAATTGTTTTTATTTTTTCATGGTATAACAATAAATATTGTATTTGGTAAGAAAAAAATATTCAAAATAAAAAAATAAGAGTATTTTGATCATTTTTTGAGGACTTTAACTCTTTTAATAGAAAATTTGATAGAAGTTAAATAGGATATTAAATATGCATCATTTCTAAATATTCCAATGATCTAAGAACATATAGGTTAATTGGAGCGGTATAAAAATAAATTGCATATTTTTTAATGGTATATATATACAAAACCCTTCGTGTATATAATACAAACACATAATTTCATAGCAAGTATATTGCTATCTGTAGCTAACCTGAAGATTGTAGGTCCATAGCATATGGCACAGAGGAGATAGATTGCAATATTATCTTATTGAGTCAATAAATACCTATAGTGTATGTTTTCTAATTGAGATATTTTTCAACACAGATATATACCATGACATCCATGCTCACTTTAATTTTCAACACAGATACCTTGATATTAAATTAATCAAAGGAGGAAAAACACCCATTTTGCTTTACATCGCATTTCTTCTCTCCCTTTCATCTTCTGTGGTTTTGAAACTAAATCCACAATATAATTCACCATCTTGAACCACTGCCTCTAATTCTCTACAAATTTAGGACCCTTGTATTTCGCCCCTACGACTATAAAATCCTCTGGTTTTTCCCTTTCTTCTAGCCATTCGTACCCTTCAGTATCTCCATCAAATAATTTAGCTCCACCTGTATAAATATAATTATATATATCAAGAACAAATTGAAGTGATTATGTACCAAGAAAAACATGTATTATAAAATTATTATTTTATTCTCTTGTATGGATGTACTATTCATATATTTATTTATTTTTGTATTATTTTATCATATTGTTAAAAAAAAGGAAACAATACTTTGTTGTTCTCTCAAAAATTAGATAACCATGAGAACCACCTTGTCCATTCAAGTATTATAAAATTTTAGTTTACATGTGATCCCTACTATATATTGATTAGACAGACCAACGAGACCAATGAGCAATCTTTGGATCCTCCAAAGCCAAAAATACATCTTGAAATAGTTTGGTGCAGCATGTGTGTGTGTGTGTATGGGTGCTTCCCTACCAGCCATACAACCAGCTAGTTTTTTGTCCTGTCCAATGTCAATTTGTTTGAAGATAGCCTCACAAAGCACTTTTTCCAACTAGGTGTCAAGAAAAACAAGATCAAGTACCCCTAGTTTTGTACAATCTAGGATATCCAAACAAGGAGGATCACCAAATACTACTGGTCCCCCACTCAAACAAGATAAATTAAACATCTTAACCTAATTATTATAGCTAGAGACTCCAAAGTACATGGTATCTGACATCTTAGCGCAGATATTCTATGTATGCATTAAAGAAGTGATAATCTAATGGATGGAATCAAATAATATTTAAAGATAGAATATACTTTTTTGTTTCCTTTCGGCTTCATTCATGTGTTTTTAGATGCAACAGTACTATTCAAATATTACAATCCTGATTATTGATCCATGTGCAGTATTCACATGCTTTAATTTTTATAAAATACATAATTAATATAATGAAACAAATATTTTCATATATATGTATATATATAAGAATTGAAGAATCACGTATATAACATATGTGAATTGCTCGTGAGGTTTTAAGTAGAACTATGTATAATAGCGCCTCTTTTTTCTAGTTGAATATATACTATGAACAAGTTTAAACTCTATCTGAGTGATGAGAGAGTATTTGTGCCAGTTTCGCAAATACTACAAATTGATTTCAATGTTGGGAGAGGGGGGAGATATACAAGGGGGGGAATTGGTAGGACTCACCAGAGAAGCTTGCATAAGGGAAGGAAGAGTAATATGTGCAGTGCCTTCCCTCTAACTCGCAGTATGGTGGGCCGAGGACATCTAGAACGATGGACGGCGTCGATGCGGTAAATCGATGCATGTTGCCTCCCTCAGCCGGGTATAGTATGGACGTATTGCACGGTGCGGTGTAGACCGTATCCGTCTTCACTTTCGCCAATTGAATTTTACGAGGTTGATCTATGATGACACAATAAAACAAGCGCATCTTTAAACAAGATCATCACTATGATTAAACAGGTTAAAACCATGTTTGAATTCGCATTTAAGTATGTTTTGCATTTCAGAATCTCAAAAAACCTGAATGCGAAATTAGACAACATTCTACTTTTGCTTCCCAAACTCACACTTTCGCTTTTACAGTGATAATAATAATATCAAAATGATTTTAAGGTGTCATTTGAAAAACACATTTAGGTGGGCTCTTGTTTTAACAAAATTAAAAAGTTAATTTGTTTTAGCGTTTAGTACAAAAGTATGATTTTTAAAAAGTAAAGTATTATTGAGTTACTTTATACAAAATTATACTTTTTAAAAAGGTTTACAAATAGATTTAAAAAATCATGAAATCTACATTTTTCAAAAACTAAATTTACAATCCAAGATTTAGGAATTTTTACTTTTCAATCTCACATCCAAATGAGCTCAAGAAAAGGGAGAATCATAGGCCTTACAATGTGATGATGATGGAGTTAGTGTTTCATCGGCCCCACCATGAACATCAACCCAATCATAAGACTTGATGTGCATTGAGCCGGATAGGATCTTGCTGAAGACAGTCATGCCTGGATGGTTGTGAAGGGGGATGACAGCATTTTGAGGCAAACAAAAGATGCCCATCTGCATTAGCATAAGCAATCAAGAAGAAGGTCCGATTTGAGAGGCTTAACGATGATCGCGATGAAGAATAGGAGAGATTTCGACTCACGGAGAAGTTATCGCACTCGTCAAGATGAATGTATGTCACTGGAGGATTCGCTTGCGATTCAGTGGACCTAAAGCATGGCATGTCTGGACTCAGGCCAACGTCGATCGGGTTCATGCTATCTGCCCAAATCATCAAAGGCGGATTTTCTACTCATAATATATCAACTGCATTTTGTGCTTTATGGTTTGTTGGGCTTCAATTAGCGTTTATGTAATGCTACATGCTCATGTAATAAGATTTGCTCAGTTCCTCAATAGATCTAAGATTTTAAAACACACCGTGATACGTAAATATAAGACATTACATTACGAATTAGAGCATGTACCTATAGCATAGTACAACATCACATCAGAACGTGTGACTCAATAATTAACAAGGTGAGGTGAAGTGAGACCAACGTTAGGGTTTAATTTTACATCGCTTAACAGGAGTTGATAGTCTTATTTAAACACATTTTTATGCATTCAAAATGTGTTTTAAAATAGTGAGCTCATTAAGGAAGACAAACACATGCAACATCTTGTTGTGTGAGCCAAAAACATTACAGCTGCAAAGTAATAATTATGAAGTACAATAATGATATTCCTGCAAGCTCACATGCAATATAGTTATTTTGTTTCCCTACTGTGCTATTGCACTTAATGACTGTTGGAGAAAGCTTGGCGGGTCACCAAAAGCATTCACCTTAATAAGAGGATTTCAGTATTGCTAGTCTTTGATGAATGAGAACTACAAATAAAACTCACCTAGAACGGAACGGACCCGTTCGATGTCGGCGGGGGATGGAACGGTCCCCGGCATCGAATCGTAGAAGACCTCCTTGCATGTCTGGTAGAGCTTCTGAATCAAAGGTGGCATTGATTTCTTGGTCGATATCAAAGGCTTCTTTTGGCGCTTCCGGGCCTTGTTTTTTGCCTTACTGAGGTTCTCCGTTTTGTTTTTTGGGAAATGACAGGCAAACGCTTATATTATAGAAGATTTTGAGAGAAATGACAGGCGCCTTATATTATAAAAGATTTTGAGAAAAATGACAGGCAAACGCCTTATATCATAGAAGATAAGCGAGTGCTTAAAGCATGCAAAAAGCAAAAAAATAAAAGTGTAGGATTCAAAGAGAAGTAGAAGAGAGATCTACAACGTGCGCCTGAATCCTATACTGAGGTTCTCAGTTGTCGCAAAGAGGCTGCTTTCACCTGATAAGTCTTCCTTGATCAATCTTTTATGAAGACTTCACATAAACTTTTCCACCCAAAATCCTCCAAAGAAGAAAGCTATCCATACCAATTGAATCGATTGGATTGTTGTGGACAACAAATGAATAGGAGGGGGAAACAGTTTATATGAGGACACCACGGAGAGAATTTTTTGGAGGTTTAAGGAAAAACAAGTGGTGTGGGGTGTTAAAAAACTAGGGGCCATAGCACGTGAAGACACGCTTTGTGCCTTTCTGTGGGCTGTTTTCCAACACAGTGAGGTGGTTTCATCTCACTTATATTATCAGGTGATTTGACTCGAACCAAGATCCCTACAATCCTACTAAGAAAATGTTCGGTTGATAACTTTGGAATATATAAATGAAAAGTTCTTTTTTTTTTTGTTTGAAGCATATAATTCTGTGGACGAGGAAATTTTTTATGTGGAACGTATAATAATGAAAATTGGGAATGATGATTTTCAAATACAATTTTCCTCGCCCTTCCGGCAATATGCAATTGTGAATAGACATCAAATTGACCCATTCTTGAATATGGTATTTACCCAATAAGTGGCATTTGAAGACATGTTTGAAATTTTAAATTTTTTTTATAAAATTGTTATATATTATGGTTATTATTATTATTATTATTATTATTTGGTTCATATGTTGATTATGCATGTGTTAAAGTCACTAAAAGAGTTATTTTATTTTATTTTATGAAAAACCGAGTCCAAAGCCCTTTATATAAAAAAAAGGTTGATTGAAAATAACTTTTATAAAAATAAATCTTTCAAAAATTGATTCTGAACGAAGTCTCATGGGGCTTTTGGAAATTGGTTGGTATTACTTTTGTAGACATCAGAAAAGTTGGTTGTGTTTTCAAACTTGACAAAACATTATTTCATCTTTTAAATAAAAAATATGTTTTCGGTAAACAAAGAAATTCAAACAAACAAAGAAATTCGGTAAACAAAGTTATTATATACAAGATTACACTTGATGAAACGGATTTTCAAATAGCCCGTGTCTGTGAAATTATGTTAAATGGGGAAAAGAATTTTGTACCATTAGAAAAGAAGTCAAAATGTTGAATGAGGGTTATTATATATTATCATAAAGCAAGTACACATTTAATACAAATTAATAGTGACATGGCAATGAAAACTACATATACCTAGTCGTGGTCATAGTCCCATAATAATGACATCTACATGACATACATGTACGTGTATCTCACGGTTTGTTATATTAATTAACCACTCTTTCTTTGTTTTTCATTTTATGTTATATTTTAAGTCCAACAAAATAAAATTAACTGTATGTCCATTTTACTGTGGTTAATCTTTTTTTTTTCAAATTTATGTCTAAAAACTATAAAAATGCATGTATAAATCATTATATGATATGTATCTAATTAAAAAGCAAATTTACATTAGTAAATTAAGCGGACGAGGAGTAGATTGAATCGCAACCATTAACCCGTGATACCGTACCTAATATATATATATATATATATATATATATATATATATGGGGTCGATTAGGTGCGGCGAACGGCAGGTGCGGCGTCGATCGTGGGCCGTCGATCACGGGTCCATCGCATCGGACGGTCGGGTACGATTCACGTCGACCGTTGGATGCGATGGACCCGCAATCGAACGGCCCACGTCGCCGCCGCACCTGCCGCACGCCGCACCTAATCGCCCCCGTATATATATATATATATATATATATATATATATATATATATATATATAGGGAAGTGTTTGCGTGCGGCGGATGCGGCAGCGACTACGGGCCGTTGATCACGGGTCCATCGCATCAGACGGTCGGGTGCGATTCACGTCGACCGTTGGATGCGATGGACCCGCGATCAAACGGCCCACGTCGCGGTCGCACCTGCCGTTCGGCGCACGCAATAATTTTCATATATATATATATAGTCATGATTACGTGCGGTTTGCGGTCGGTGCGGTGCGCGATCGCGGGCCGTCGATTACGGGTCCATCGCATCGGACGGTCGGGTGTGATTCACGTCGACCGTTGAATGCGATGGACCCGCGATCGGACGACCCACGTCGCAAACCGCACTGACCACAAACCGCACCTAATCGGTTTACTCTATATATATATATATAATTCATATTTTTCCGAATCAATGTTAAAATTTACCATGATTACCCAAATTAAAACTATAACATCATACCCAACTATGTATCATATTTAAGAAGCCAATAAATCAATATGTCATTCCATGCAATCGAACAGAAAAAACATATCTGACTCTCAATCAAATAACATAAAACAATATATAAATTCCTTTATTAGAGGGAGACGAAGGAATAAAACTCGTTTTAGAAGATTTCCAATGCCTAAGATATGCATCAAATGCATTCATTGTATATTATTTCTTTTTTAAAGACATATTTCATGTATACATATTCAAAATATAATCAAGACAGTTTAAGACTTCAAATAGTACTGCAAATGAAATCATCCCTGGTATATATATATACTCCTGGAATCAGTTGTCCTTTTCCTTTATTGGAGGGTTGTGGAATCTCATTACTTTTGGTGGGTGGTGTTTTGGCTGACAAGTTGGATTTGCAGTAGGGGATGTCATAGATAATAATGTTTGTACCAGAAAGTGGGGTAGTTTTTAGTCCTTGTTTCAGATTCTCAATACTGTCCCGGTTATATTTCAATGTATTAAATAAAATATTTATTTTTCATGAATATCAATTCGGAACATTTTCTTTTTTCATGAGGTCGTTGTTGATGCACTCAACAATATAAAAAATATTGTAGTATGTAGGTTAAACTAGAATTTACTAATATTTTTTTAGAATGGGGATATGTTTTATTCTAAGATATATATTTATTTAAACATAAATAAGTATAAATAAGGATAAAATGATTGTGTTTTTTGTTATGTTTTGAATGATTCTCTTGGTAAACGTAAGAATAAATATTTTGTTGTTTGAGTAAAATGTGAATAAAATATGGATAAAGATTTATAAAAGGTAAAAATAATAATAGTTGATTTGACAGATGATTTATAAGAAGTGATAACAATTGATTTGACAGTAGACCCACATATTCTTTGGGTGGAATAACCTATGATAACTTTAATTCCGATGGTTGATTGGTATCCATATACCACTTTATAGGGTTTATTCTGACATACTTTATCAGGGGTTATTCGAGATAAATAAACACTTGAAAATTCTTATTCGGGGTTATCTGGGTCTTATAACAAAAACAAACGGGGAAGAGTATGAAAATTAATGTAGTACAGTATGCATTTGATTGATTCAAACATATATTTTATATTTTTTTTTTAAAGACATGTATTTCATCTGAAAAACATATACATTGGAGTAATTGTAAAAAATCACAAAAGTGACCTTTGGAATAATTGTCCCTCACATTTTCTTTGTTACAATATATAGCACATGAATCAACCACAAATCCTCTTTTCTACGTGCTAATCAATTATTAATAGGTAACTTTTAGTTTGATTTATTGAATGTTAAATGATAAAGGAAGGGTCAACTTTTCTTGTTACTTTTTTTTAAAAAACTAAATTAACTATGGCTCCCTATAGGACGTGTTCGTTTTGATTTTCTTTGAGAGTAATAACATTTTTTTTGGAGGGTGATATTGTAAAAGTCATATTGATGGGGCAAAGTAAATACAGAAAGCAAAAAAAAAAAAAAAGTAAATACAGAAAGCATATGCAGAGCAAAATCCTGCTTAAAATTGAAAACCTCCGAGAACTCTTGGTTCATTTTGGTCTAGGAGGGTGGGGGCATTTATAGGGATACACAAAGGGTTAAAATTTTATTTTTATTTATCAAAATTAAGATAAAAATTAGGATAAATGTTATTTCAGAATTTAATTGAAAAAAATTATATTTTTACTTTAAAAATTGTCCACAGTATATCTCAATTTTTTTTTTATATTGAATGGGATAAATTGTTCTCCCCTTATTTATCCCCACTTTATCATTTTATCACATGATTCTCATCACTTATTTAATTGTCAAACCAATCACTTATCCCCTTCGGGGTGGGGAGTGGAGGTTTTTGACGACACTATAACAGAATTGGTGGCGAAGTGAGCCTTTATTTTAAAAAAACAATAATTAAAAATACAGCCCTTATTTTCTTTCTATTTCTCTTTTTTTTCTTTATTTATCATCTCTGTATTATTTTATTTTAGACCAGTGGATGCACTGTAGAAACCATGACATTATTGCATCTGGGTTTTGCCTACAGGAAGTTTATAGACGTGTTGGTCGGAGGCTGTTCAAAGTGCTTGAATTTTCTACCAAAAAAACTACCCATGAAACCAAGGGGCTGTCTTCAGTGCCCCCACAAAATGAGTCTCTATCCTCGATTGTGTGTACATAAAATCTTAACATAAGTTCACATTTTAGGGGGGAAAAAGTTAAATAAACATTGCTTTATATCTATAAGATTGGTATAGATTTCTAGATTATTCCACAATCGTCTAGTATAATTAATGGTAAAACTGAAATGGTGTACTATAATATAATATCATATTCATCATCAAATACTGGCCTAACAGCATGAGAGATTTGATCAAGACTTGTATCATTTTGACCAAATGTTTTAAATAAAATAAATACGTACGCCGAACACCACTCCCTTTCTTTTAGAGATAAAATTGGTACTAATAAAAGTTCTAGTCAATGATAAAATTGGTTCATATAACATGATTAACTTCATATGTTTTTAAAGAGAAAAATGTATTAAGTTCATGAATATAATGTTATAATATTATACTGTAATCTTGGTAATAGTTAGCCCAAAAAATGTAACCAGTTGTTCAAGGGGCTTCAAGGTATTTTTTTTAATAAATAAAAAGTGGGACTTAAACCAATATCTCATAGTTCCCAAATCTATTGCCAGTCATATATAGGCCAAACCGGAAAGACCTAAAGAATTTGGTAATCAAGGATGCTTGGAATTGTAATTGAGAACAATTTTTCAAGATCCAAAAATATATATTTTGAAGAAGAGTGTTGTTAATGTAGAATATGATTCACACTTCTATTTTGAAGAAGAGTTGTAACCACCTTTTATCTATAAAAGTGCTGGTAGCAATGTCTACCTTTTTCAAAAAAAAAAAAAAAATGTAGAAATAGAAGTCCAGTCAAACTATGTATTCACACTGTAAAATGGTGCATATATCCTAATTTCATATGGTACATATGTTAGAAAAATTATAGATTTGTCTACATACAATTTTTTTAAAAGCACATGGTGCATTGATTCTCGAATTACGCCATGCAACAATTATTATTATTATTTATTAAAAGTAAGTGGTTTCTTGTGTTGATCAATGTCTTAATTATCAAATGATGATGACTTCATGTGCCATCACGATAACGAGATACACGAGAACATCGGGTGAAAGGTGATCATGAAAGTGATACACCGAGAAACCAGGTTTGTTTTTAGGTTGGTGTAAGTAAGAATTAATCAGAATAGTTTCGTAATAGAATAAAAAAATTGAAATTAATAAAAATTTGTATATCATAATTAACTGATATAAAGTGGTATATAGATTTTAGCTAACCATTGGAATTAAGTTATTTCAAGTTATTCAAATCAAAAGAATATAAACCTAATGTAAAATCAACTGCCATCATTTCTTATAAATCAATTATCATTATTTTTTCACATTTTATAAATTATTATCCACACTATATTTATATATTATCGAAACAATAAAAATTTTATTTTTATGTTTCCTAACAAAAATAATTTAAAACACAACCAAACAAAAAATCACTTTATCCTTATTATTTATACTAGAATATTACGTCATAAACCTCATAATAACTTAATTCTTTATCCAAATCTGAGGCAAAGTGCATCACTTGTTGTATTAGAGAAAAATGATATGTTCAATTTGCAGTCTATCTCATTTTTCTTTTCTTTTTTAAAAATATTTACTCTCCTATTGAAGTACAGATGATATACAAAATGAAATATATATTGAGATACAATAATTTATTTTTTATATGGGCATGTGAATTTTTTATCTTTATATGAATTTTTTTACTTCATATGAAATCTTATACATGGTAATAGTGCATTATATATTACAATATTATAGTGTATGAGATTGTAATATTATAGTTTCACTCTCTATATATTATATATTGTAGGGCTCATTTTTATGATGCAATCACAGCCTGGGACGTGTCTCCAATCTCCATAGGTCCATTATAATTATATTGTAATCTGTCACATGTCTTCATCAATCATTATATAATGAGAAGCCCAATCCATTCCAATAATTTGGGCCTCATTGAATCTCACGGGAAGTGCAGTAATTGTCATCCAGTTTTTTTTTTTTTTTTAAATCATACACTTCCATTTTGAAGTGCATGCTGTTATATGAAATAAAGTATATATTAAAATACATTAGTGTATTTTTTTTCATAATGAAAAAATAAAAAAAATTTGGGTCATATAATATGATATGACCCATATACTATGATAGTACAATATATATTACGTTATCAGAACGTATGAGACTGCATAACGGGTTGTAAAAAGGACCGCGTGTATCAGCGCTCAATCCTAAGTTATGGCTGGGTCACCGGCCCGAATGGGATTACAACCCACCAAATTTAAGGAAATGGTCCCCACGTATCTATTGTTTTGAATATGAAAAATTGTTAGACTCAGTCACATTCATTAACCAAAACTCAGACCTCACATGTTTTTATTTTTTTAAAAATATTAAACATCGTCTAATGAGGTATATACTTTGATAAAAAGTGCATATCGTGCCATTTCGAGTTGAATAAACTCATTTTTTATAAGTTGTAAAAAAATATTTAATATAATATATACAACATCTAACGAAGTATATGCTTCACTGGATTTTTCATTTGATATATAGAAATGTGTTTTGGACTGAGAAAAAACTAAGTGTAGTAGCACTCTTTGAATATTTTTAGACTATATATTTGGAAACATGCTTATGAATTTGAGATAGAAAAAGAATTGAAAATCAAATTTTCGATCAGAACAATGTGCCAAATGCCTACCGGTGACGGGACAACAATTCCCGTTGCGGTCAGGCCCATTTGGAACACGTTTGAAAAATAAGATTTTGAATAAAGTGACTAAATAGACTTTGATTCCTGAAAAGTGTATTTTTGACGCTTTTTAAAAAACAATTATTTTGCACTAAAAACTATAAGTAACTTTTTAATTAGACTGACTTTCTAAAATCCGTTTGAAAACACGTTTGAAATTTCTGCTTAATTAAAAGCAGAGTCATCATTTCAATTGCGTTACCAAACGGTAGTTCGATACCGTCCATATATTGGCCCAAATTTCATGATAACTCTATGTGGATTGGTTTTAATAGATCTCCATCCATATATTGGCCCAAATTTCTCTAATATTAGTTGTTATCACTATATCTTAGTAACTGTGTCGGAAAATGAAATGTTAAAAAAATTGACCTTGGTGAAAATCAGTGAAATCAGTGTTGCTCAAATTTTGGTGCGTGATGTAAATTTTGGGTTTCTAGACTTTTAATCACTTTACAAAGATTAAATTTGGGAATTTTATTTTTGAGATGGAAGAGCAATTCAGTATATTTGAGTGGAAGTGCGAGGAGAATCCTTCAAACAGATTTGGAGGGTGGGTTTATTTTTGTTGGTGTGGGGGTGTGTTTTAGTTAATTTGTTACTATGAATATTAACTTTTAATTGTTTAAAAAAATTCCTTTTAAAACAAGGGCAATGCTAAAAACCTAGTAAAGCCACAGATTCAAACCAATATGAAAACACAGCAAAATATTCTGCAAACAATTAAGAGAGGATTAGAAAACATATCAGTTTGGTGGAAGCGAGCAGAGACGCTCTGTCCTCGGTGAATAAGGCCCCCTCACGCACAGGGTTGACGGCTCCTACCACTGAGAGATACGACCACCAGGGTTATGTCTCCTCGGGGTGCGAGCTTCAAGGAGACCACAGTGAACGGCCGCGATCCTTTTAAATGCTCAGATCAGACAGGGAGAAAGAAGAGGGATGTAGACCAGCCTTCTGTAATAGAAAAACCAGAACAGAAGAAGAACAGAAAAGGAACAAGAGAAGAAGACTCGCTGTAGGTGGCTCTGGACTTGTGAGTTTCGCTGATGATGAATGGAGAGTCATACGACCTCTTTATATAGGCAGTCCAGCAACGTTTAAAAGGAAAACCGACGAATTAAACACGCCCATTAAAATTGTAGCCGACCACTTAATCGCGCTTATTAATTAAATTAATTCACGCAACCGACCAATTAATTAGAGCTGTTTTGGAAACGTTTTTGGACGGTTCTGGAAATTTGTTCACACGCATGCGGGCCAAGCCCGAGCCCGCGGAAGGGGCCCAGTTGGCCCGTGGAGAGGGATTTCCACCCCCCCCTGCGCGCGCATGCGGGCGCGCCCATGTGTGGCCCGCAGCCCGACCCGGCCCGGCCCGCCTCGTGCGAGCGCGCACGCCCGGTTAACTAGTTTTTCCACCAGAAATCCAAGCCCACGGGTTAATGGGCTGGGTCTCGTGTGCGCGCGCGTAGGGGTGAGGCCCAACAAGTCTCAATAAAGGATTGGTGTGTCCCAATGTATAAGGTGAAAAAAAAAAATGGATATAACCGATGTGGGACTAAATTGTTGGAAAGGGAAATGGGTATACCCAATTTTTGGTCAACCAAGGAATGGGCCATATAAATGGGCCCAATACTAACATTAATTTATGTTGGAAAACCAATTCGAGGAATATTTTTCACCACTGGATCTTTGGTAGTCTTTACCATGTACGGGGAGTGTACAATTTGATCCATTTGATTCGGTTTATTGCACATTTAAATTGAACTAAATTATAATCATATCTAACCTAAAAATCGATCCGAACTGAAAATCGAATTGAACCAAATTTGTTTGATTCACCTGAATTAAACCGAATGAACCGAATTGTTAAAAGATAAAAAAAAAATTTCTTTTTACTAGCTTCCTACCAATTTGGGTTGACTAGATGTTTTTTTAGGGGGGTTGATTTACAATTTTACATAAATATTTTAAAAATAAGCTAAGATTAATTATATAAATTAATGTCATTTTTATGAATATTAATAGTACAACAAAAGATATGTATATCATGCATGTATATCTTTGAGGAAAATTTCGGCCAGCCTACCATAATGATTGTCCTTTATAAAAACGTTAGACTTAGCCCCATTTTCAGTTCTAAGTGCAGTTCACACTTTTTTTTAATTCTTTTTAAAATAGTATATATTTTTATATAAAATATAATATATGTCAAATGAATTGTTTGCGCTTATTTATAAAATGTGAAAAAATTTATAATGATGTATATAACTTGTTATAGTTAGCGTAAGTGATTAACGACTAACGAAATACATAAAATGAATCTAAAGTTTTCCTCTATCATGGCCAATGGCCAATTTTCTTAGCTATTGGGCCTCTTACATAACAGTTATAGATGATAATAACTATTCGTTATTTGTTTATGAGGCCCATGATTCAGTTTTCATGGATTGATCCATGATGAAGGTTGGGGCTCCAAAATCAAGATACAATCCTCCACGTAGGTGACCTAAAAATCTCTATATAATTTTTTTTTCTTTTTAATTTAGAAGCAACAACTTATTACAAAAAAAAATTGATTTGAACAATATGTCTCCGTTTGGATAGCGGAATTGAGTTATTCTGGACAGATAATTATGTCAATATAGATAACAAATCTACATGAATAAGAAATTTTCTGTTTAGTTGTGTTTTTTTTATTCTCATTAGAAAATGTAAGAATAAAGGTTCAGTTGTTTGGTTGATAAATAATAAAATATAAATAAAATATAAAAAAATTGATTTGACATGTGAGCTATTTGATGTATAAGAGGTGTTGATAAGTGATTTGATGTGATAAGATGTAAAAAGTTGATTTGACATGTGGGCCCATGACAATATATAAAGTGAGTATAGTTTATCCTAAGGGTTACTTAGAATTGTTATACTATCTTATACTCGTTTAAACTGGCTTAGTAATACCCAGTTATACCCTGTAAATAAACAACTATTTTCTCTATCCATTCTTATACCATCATTATACTCGCTTATTCCGTTTTTTAAATGAGAGGCTATGAGATTACAATGGTTGATGGCAATATGCCCATCTGGGCGAACCTATGAGAGTCATTTAATTCTGGACTGAACGTACCATGGCGTGACATGATGAAAACTAGTGTTATTAAGCACAATTATATATGTTTACAATCTCACGCAAAGTTTCACATAGATACAATGATGTAGATGTTATTAATTTTTTTTAAAGAGAAACTGCATGCCCGTTTTATAATTGATTAAATATCAATTACAAAATGGTCCGAAACAAGGCACACAAAAAAAGAGGAGACAAGCTTCACCTCCTAACCCAACCGGGATAGGGTATACGAAATGGGGGAAGAGTAGAATATGATAGAAGGCCAAAGTGAGACTCCAATGACACAAGAGGTGCTATCCATGCCCCACAAGGCCCCTCGCATCGAAGGCTAGAAATATTTATACTGGAGCTACTCCATGCATTGGCGGGGGGGATTGACACACCTAAGGCAAGCTACAACAGAGAGGCCGATGGGCAGTGAAGGAAGAGATATTGTTCCACCATCTCCATCCCCGCTTGACAAAAGACACAAGAAACTAGATCCTCTGGACAATCATAAAAATATCTTGATCTTTAATGACATCTGCCACTTCCAAATTAGACGGGTCATGGATTCCATGCCTGGAACACCGGCCGTAGCATGACTGCTCCACCAAACATAGCCTTCCTGAACAAAATAAATTTTAATTGAATCATATAAATTTATTTATTTTTAATTCAGTCGATACAATTTATTGAAGTGTATATATATATATCGTGTTACAAAAATTAAATATTTAAAAAAAAATCAAAAGCATTTGAGAACCGCACATGGGTTGTAATCCAAGCTTTAGATAACCTTATCCTTCTCAATTGTGTGGTCGAGACGTGACCTCCAAAGTCATGTGAAGCATTGCAACAACCAATACAACAAATGTTTGACTTTAAAAAAAAAAAATTTAAGTGCATGCATGACTTATCATCAAAATTGTTTTTTTAGAATCATCAAAGTATATAAATATTTTCCCCCACTTTCATTATGTATTAATTTATGCAAATATTTATCTTTTTGTGAATTCTTTTCTTACATGCACTTTGGTGCAAATTATATTTGTATAATTTGAAGTATTCAGTGTTTTTAAAAGGGGGGCGATGTAACCCTTCAATTACGATTTAACATATACTACCTCACATTTTATATATATATCGTACAAGATTTTATGTCAATTTGGAACATTTAACAACCCCTCAAGGATTGACAAATCAATGATTCCAACCTTGACCAGATTCCATCTTGTTTTAAAATAATAATTAAAAAAAATTAGAACCCTGTGAATCAAACACTTAGAGCTAATTTAATAAGAGGTTAATGTTTTAAGTCGTCCTTACTTTAGGGAATAAAAAATTCATCAATTTTTTTTTTATTTAAGGAGACAAAAAGTTAAGATAAATGTTATTTTGGCCTTTAAGAGGAACAAAAAATTCTTATTTTTATTTTAAAATCAGGATAATTGTTTGTATTTTATGCCAATTATTTTTTATATCAAATCGAATAAGTTGTCATCTCCCATCATTTATCCCTACAATTACCATTTATCCCACTACTTATAGTTTTGCCAAACGAGCCCTGCATAATCGGTAGTAATTAAATTCATGGCACTCTACCAACTAGCAGTTGAATCATAGACTCTTGATCATCCACTAAAATTAAAATGTTGCATCAACTTATGATTTATCTAACTGTCTGGATCAAGGTATATAATTTTACATCGATTTATTGTGAGAGTCTTCTCTTTGATTTGATTGTGTTTCGGTACTAATTAAGACCCTAATTTGACTGACATAAAAGACTCTATGAAAGTGGTGATTATCTTAACTTAATTATATTAACCACTTGTATATATATAGTCATAGGTCATGTCACAGTGATATATATGATCTGCATTATTGTATGACTTTTGGATAAATAGTCATGATATACATAATATATATATAATATAGACCTGTATATTGGTTGACTTACATGTACTTACTTATAAGGAAGATGATAATCACACCTATATATATGGATCAATTGTCAAACAATCCACATATATTCAATTCATTTTATATTTGATTTGGTACGAACTAGTCATGAATACGCTGTATAGTAATATTTGGTAATCAGAGTTGAAATTTAAATCCAATATAATATGAACATTTCTTCTTAACAAAAATATGATGACGAAGGCCCTTGTAACATGGAACTTCATATTATATGACAATTTGAACCAGAGATCTTTTGAAGTCAGCAGGCCTTGAGGTAACATTTTCCACTTTAAAAAGTATAATATATTAATTTGCTTCATATATTACCTGGAAAATTTGTTTGTATGACTTAGACTACTTCCATGTCTGATATAAAGTAAGTTAGGTCTAATTCATTGACTTTGATGTTATTTTTAATTTCTAATTTCTATCTTATTCGGTTGTTAATGTTTGAACAGGTAAGTTTTGGTTGTTATTCTGATAAGTTTGTTAATGCATTTTTAGGTTAGCTTGTTATCTTAATGTGGCTTTTAATAGTGTTTGATATTAATTAATGATACGATACACACATGAAAAATAATAGGAAAATTCTAAGGCCAGGATTTGAATATGAGATCCAAATGTGAGCTTTCAGAAAATCTGTGTACTATTTTTAAAAGCATTGTTTTCGTAAACGCGACATAGATTGAGTTTGAAACGCATCAAAATACATTTAGATCCGTATGTGGATTTTGAATCACAAAATTAAATGTACCAAATACGTGTGAATTTTGAATCACAAAATTAAATATACCAAACGCGTATCCAATTAGGGTCTCACCTATTTTTTGACCCTATCAAAGAATATGCTAATCGAATTAAAACTTACAAAAATTCACAATTTTGGTGGGGCAAAACCTTTCAAATTAAATCCTTTATATCAATTGTGATTTCGGATCATGTCTCTCTTGTTATACATAACAGAGCTTAAATTTATCAATTAATATTTTTACCTTTTGAATAAATCTCACTAAAATTTGTACTTATTCTCCCACTGCAACAATCACTGTGCACATGCTGTAGTGAATTAGTACAGATGCTTTTATGATGCACAGCGCTGCTACATTCATGTGTACTGAGTTCTATGCATTGCATTAATGTAACATTTGCATCACAATACATCTAATGAAATGGAAGTATGTGATGCAACTCAATCCCAATGTACTGTTTAGTTGCATTAGCTGATCAACATGCATATGAAAAGCATTTTTGCAGTACATGTTCGACCCACGCACGTTATAATGCAAAAGAATGCCACTACAATTCAATTTGTTTTACGGTCTCAAATACGAGCTTAAATATCTTATTAGCCTATCTGCACTCACTGTAATGAAATATATATTTCATTGAATTTTTTTTATCATATTGTATAAATGATACCATTTAATTTATTAAAATAAATAATTCACATTTTATAAAAATACAATAAGGTATATGATCGATTTAAAAAATAAAAACAATGTCTGATTTGCTTTTTGGACTTCAAAATTGACGTGTAACATTTTCTTTCATTTTTTGGAAAATATTAAGACAATTAATTTAAAAGAAAAATAAAATAAAATATTTACTATAATAAATTGTGTTAACCAATTTACAACGCCTTTTTTCTATTAGGTGGGTGCCCATTTGGATGTGCAGTGAGTGTGGACACAGGCATTTCAAGAATCCAAGGATTCAAACCCCACATTTAAATATCAATATTATTTTGATTGCGGCTCTAATTGCTAAAAAAAAAAAAAAAGGTTAGAACAAGAGGTTGATGGTGACTGAAAATTTGTTTGGATCTACGATGATGTTTAATCAATTTTTTCACTACAAAATCCGCCCCATCAAAGATTTTAAAGAAAAATAATTCAACTATGGACATGACCCTCACCCAAAGAAGTACCAAATTTTTTTAAAATTAAGACACACAAAAATAATATTTTCTTATACGGTGTGATTCAACAGCCCCAAATTTTTTTTTAATTTTTTACACCATATCCAATTCAATACCAACTATTAATTGATTGTACTTAAAAAAGATTAAAATATATTATCTATGCGAAATTTTTTCTGAATATATATGGGTCCCCAGTTTAACATTGAGGCTTACTCACCTAAAAGCACAATTTTATTAAACATTGTTTTTTTTTTTATTGGTTTATTAAACATTGTTTGGATGCGTGAATGTAACTTATTGAAAATAGACAGTTGCACAGGCAGTTGTAATTGTTTACTTGAGAAGAGATTAATAAGAGTGGACTTTTTGAAAGTTGGTGTATAAGCAATAGGGCAAAATCTGTATAACTCCATGTAAAGTTTGCTAAATCAATTTTAGTCCATGTACAATTAAAAATTCATCATAGATCAATCCCTATGTTATTAGAAAAATATTATTTTAGTTCGTACAATCACCCCAACTCCCCCCAACTAACTAGGTATATAGTTAACCTTAACTGCACATTATGAATTATCAGAATGTCCTCACCCCTTATTTTTTTAGGAAAATCAATATAGCTCACTAAAAAATTATGAAAATCGAAAAAAATAATTGTAAAATCGATAAATCCCCTCAAGTCAATATTTTATTAAATAATATTTATTTTTGTCCTTAGTGTAATTGAAACTAATCATATCTGTGATTGAATCTAATCATACATGATAAATTACTGTAAAACCCTTTTAAAATTTACTTTTAAAAAAATTAATGTAACTCCCTAGAACTTATAAAAATCGGAAGAGATACCTATAAAATCAATAGGAGAATTTAAGCTATATTATAAGATATGAGATTTAAGAATTTTATAGGGACTTTTTCCGATTTTCAAAATTTTCCAAGGGGTTATATAGATAAGAGAAGATTTTTTAAGAAAAGACAGAGACATTTTATTTATCAAAATGATTAAATCAGATTTTTATATTTGTAGGGACTTATTTAAATATCATTTATTGGAGTTTTGTTTAATAAACAAAATATTATTGAAATATTTTTCCTATAAACTGACTTCAATCTGATTGAAGGACTAAATTCATTAACCATCCCTTTCTGAGGAGTTGGGACATGTGGTGATTTTTTAAATTTACAGGATTTAAAACTGATTTAGTTAAGTTTTCAAAGAGTTACTACCATCAAACATAAATCAATTAGGATCGTCTTTTCCCTTAATTTTCTGTCCAGATAACAAAGCAAAATCTTACTTGGACATGTTTACTAAAAGTTTCTGAATTTAATATAATGGGCTGATAAAAAAAACATTGACAAATGGATGAATAGAATACATGCAATTTGGCTGTTTCTCACCGAGAATCCATCAGAACTGTCAATGTCAATATATATATATTTCTGATAATATGCGGTCGTGCGGTCGCGATCGCGGGCCATCCAATTGCGGGTCCATCGCATCCAACGGTCGACGTGAATCGCACCAGACCGTCCGATGCAATGAACCCGTGATCGATGGCCCGTGAATCGCGACCGCACGACCGCACGACCGTATAATATCACGAGTCTATATATATATATATAGATATATATAAGAGTGATTAGGTGCGGCGTGCGATCGCGTACGGCGTTGACCACGGGCCGTCGATCATGGGTCCATCGCATCAGACGGTCGGATGCGATTCACATCGACCGTTGGATGCGATAGACCCGCGATCGAACGACGCACGTCGAATCCGCACCGTGCAGCCCGCCGCATGCTATCACTCGGGTGTGTGTATATATATATACGCGACCGATTAGGTGTGACGAACGGCAGGTGCGGCCGCGACGTGGGCCGTTCGATCGCGGGTCCATCGCATCTAACGGTCGACGTGAATCGCACCTGACCGTCCGATGCGATGGACCCGTAATCGAAGGCCCGTGATCGCTGCCGCACCCGCCGTTCCCCGCACGTAATCGCGTCCCTATATATATATATAGATTTCCGATAATATGCGGTCGTAAGGTTGTGCGGTCGCGATCGTGGGCCGTCCGATTGCGGGTCCATCGCATCCAACGGTCGACGTGAATCGCACCCGACCGTCCGATGCGATGGACCCGTGATCGACGACCGCACGACCGTATAGTATCACGAGTCTATATATATATATATATATATATATATATATATATAGAGTCGTGATATTATACGGTCGTGCGGTCGTGCGGTCGCGATTCACGGGCCGTCGATCACGGGTCCATCGCATCGGACGGTCGGGTGCGATTCACGTCGACCGTTGGATGCGATGGACCCGCGATCGGACGACGCACGTCGAATCCGCACGACCGCACCGACCGCATATTATCGGAAAATATATATATATATATATATATATATATATATATATATATATATATATATAGGGAGCCGATTATGTGCGGTTTACGGTCGGTGCGGTGCGCGATCACGGGCCGTCGATCACGGGTCCATCGCATCGGACGGTCGGGTGCGATTCACGTCGACCGTTGGATGCGATGGACCCGCGATCGGACGGCCCACGTCGTAAACCGCACCGACCGCATACCGCACGTAATCGCGACCATATATATATATATATATATATACGGGGGCGATTAGATGCGGCGAACGGCAGGTGCGGCCACGACGTGAGCCGTTCGATCGCGGGTCCATCGAATCCAACGGTCGACGTGAATCGCACCCGACCTTCCGATGCGATGGACCCGTGATCAACGGCCCACGATCGACGCCGCACCTGCCGTTCGCCGCACCTAATCGGCCCTCTATATATATATATATATATATATATATATATATATATATATATATATATATATATATATATATATATATATATATATAGATTTCCGATAATATGCGGTCGTGCGGATCGCGATCGCGGGCCGTCCGATCGCGGGTCCATCGCATCCAACGGTCGACGTGAATCGCACCCGACCATCCGATGCGATGGACCCGTGATCGACGGCCCGTGAATCGCGACCGCACGACCGTATAATATCACGACTCATATATATATATATATATATATATATATATATAGGGATGATTACGTGCGGCGAACGGCGGGTGCGGCAGCGATCACGGGCCGTCGATCACGGGTCCATCGCATCGGACGGTCGGATGCGATTCACGTTGACCATTGGATGCGATGGACCCGCGATCGAACGGTCCACGTCGCGGCCGCATCTGCCGTTCGCCGCACCTAATCGCTCGCGTGTATATATATATATATATATATATATATATATATATATATATATATATATATAGGGCCGATTACGTGCGGCGAACGGACGGGTGCGGCAGCGATCACGGGTCGTCGATCACGGGTCCATCGCATCGGACGGTCGGGTGCGATTCACGTCGACCGTTGGATGCGATGAACCCGCGATCGAACGACCTACGTCACCGCCGCACCTGCCGTTCGCCGCATCTAATCGCTCGACTATATATATATATATATATATATATATATATATATATATAGAGAGAGAGAGAGAGAGAGAGAGAGAGAGAGAGAGGTCATGTGAATAGAATCCACAAATGAAGTCTGCTTAATGGACAAGAGTTGAAAGAGGAAATTGTATGACTTAGGCTCCGTTTGGCAGCACGATTGGGACGGATTCCGCTTTTTGAAAAACTAAAATCCCAAAATCGTGCAGCCAAACAGGTCGGATTCTGGCAGAATTAAAAGCTGGATTCCTTTTAATTTCTCTCTCGAAATCCGTGTTTTTAAAATCTCAAAAACAACGTTTTTTGGTCGGAATCGATTTTTTGAATTGAAAAGCAACTTTTTCTACCAAACATTAAACTCCTTTCAAATATTGATTCCTGAATTAAAAAAAAGCATCCAAAAAAAAGTTAAGGTCTAAAATCATCTTAAAAAGCAGCTTTATTTCAAAATCTACTTTTCAATCTGTGTTTCCAAACGGAGCCTTAGTAGTTGGAATAAAACATGAATGAGTATCAACATCATGGCCTTAATAATGTTTTATATATATTGGGGTACTCTTTGGATCTTCGCATGCTCAATCATTCACCACCACTACTCGCACATATACTAGCATTCATGCCCCGATTTCAAATTTATGAATATAAATACAACGTTCTTACATTCAATTTATTTTGCAATCTCATGTGCAACCATATTATGGTAGTGTATGAAGTTTTGTCATAATGTATAGAGTAAAACAAAATTTTAATTTTTTTTAAAAAATATAACTGTATATAATGAGATTATTGTAAATTAAATAATAAAAAAACAAAAATATAATGGTGTGGACTACTGGTGGGGATACACAGAAGGTTGTACATATCATTTTCTAATGAACATTTATGTGCGTACACTTACAAACGGTTAGAATCATTCAACATAAACATGCATGAGTCTAACCCTTAAGCCCCATTGTTTGATTAGTTAACATGCTAGTGTAACTCATAAACATGCTGGCATGCTCCTGCCTCCCCTTTCAATATTCTCTCCTCTCCCTTCTCTACTTGCTTTGATGATTATTTAAGACTTGTAACCTCTTCTTAAAGTTATATAATCTAAATTTTCTCAAAAAAAAAAAAAAAAAAAACACCGACGGAAGCCCCATTGGTTAGTGAAATAAACTATTATGAGATATAAAATTATTATAGTGTAAATAATGAGTAAGTAATTTTCTGTATAGTTGTGTTTTAGTTATTCTCGTTAGAAAAGTATAATAATAAAATTTTTATTGTTTGATTAAGATGGATGAAAGATGAATAAGATTTAGATAATAAATTATATAAAATGAAATAATGATATATGACAAAGGTCTTTTTTTTCTTTAATCATATACCCCATTTAATGAGATATATAATAATAAAAAATAAACTATATACTGTAATTATAATTAAAACATTATTTATAAAAAATATGAATTTTTTTCAAAACGAAATAAACACACACGGGGGGATGATTTTGAACAAACTAACACAAATGTTCAATGGCTTTTAAATCCATTTTTTTTCTAATTCAATTCCTATTTTGGCCTGTATTCAATGGATACCTACTTGGTTTGACAAGTTTTAAGAATATGTTCCATCATGTTTGTCCTATCAACAGTGTTAAAAACGTGCGAGAGATGCCTCCCTGACCTAAAATATTAAAGCAAGAATCACGACATCCAATGTCATTATCCTGATGTTGCTGCATGGAAATATTTTCATGACCCCAGACCAGAAAAACTATATATATGGATGACTCCAATAGATGGTGATTTCAAATACTAAAACTGCAAGCCTGAGTGTTTCTCAATCAATCAATATCTTCACCCACTCTTCCAGAGGATGAGATTCACCAGATTTAAGCCCCGTTTGAAACAGAGATATATTTTATTATTTGATATACATTTATCCAAGCATAAATGAGTATAAATTAAATAAAGATAAAGTGATTTTGTGTTTAATTGTGTTTTGAATTATTCTCGTTTGTAAACATAAAAATAATGTTTTGTTGTTTGGGTAAAATGTGAATATGGATAAGGATTTAAAAAGGTAAAAAAAATAATGATAGTTGATTTGACATGCGATTTATAAGAGGTGATGACAGTTGATTTGACAATGATTTATATGGGTGAAATAATCTAGGATAACTTTAATTCTAGAGGTTGATTGGAATCCATATACCACTTTATACCAATTTCATCTAGCATCAGGGGTTATCTGGGACAAACAAACACATCAAAATTCTTATCCGGGGTTATCTGGAGTTATTCATGGGCTTATACCCAAAACAAAAGGGAGCTAAATCCCACCAAGTATCGTCAATCCACTATCGTGACATCTAACATACAATGTTTAGCTACCTGTCAATTCCTCTATGAGACTTTTGACATATTAGCTATGTTTCAGGCCCTCATCAAAAATTAATTAATGTGATGAGAAGGATTTGCAGATGCATCCAATACTTCATTTTCGCAAGTAATTCATATATGCTTGCTTGCAAATCAAATCGTGGCCAATAATCGAGCAATTTGTTTGACTAATCCCCCACAGATTTATTGAGTCAATGGGCTCATTAACTCACACGTTATGCTTGATATATCATGACTTGAGAACCCTAAACACCCATGTGAAGTTATTTATTCAAAAGCAATGTCAACTTGGTTGAAAATGACAATTCCCTTTTACAACAAGGAACTATTTAACAATGCCCCTTCTCAACATCTAACATAGACATTGGTTGATTGTATAGATGGATAATATGTTCTAGTCAATTACATTCACACTCCCCTTAGTTTTCTCTACATCTAGGCAATTCATTTTCTCAAGGTTGACAAATTTTTTGGAAAGCTCAATCTAATTCACATGGTTTGCATTATTTTTGAGGTAGTCTGCGTGGACTGGCTGACTCTTTCTTCCCTTTTGTTGATTCTAATTAATCTTCTTTGTTCTATGAAGTATTTTATTATTAAATTGTAGGTTCGAGAGACCTCATTTTGTACTATAATTTTTGTCAAGTTCTTTCAACTACTTTGTGTGTGAATATATACAAGGTCACCTTTTTTCCATAATTAACTAATGAACCTACTGATTATAATTTGATTTTAGTATCTGTTAGTTGCATTTATTCTGTTTTTTGGTAGTTAAGAGATTTGAACAATTAATGAAGCTAGAGTAATATTATTACATCAACTCTCGCTTTTTTCAAGTTCAAATTAATTATGTGAAGCCAGCTGGTATTAACTCTTATCACTGGACATGCATATTAGATACAGATATTCAATACAATAGTTCAGTGAGGTTGAGTTTTAGGATCATAGAACATATCATGACGATCATAGAACATATCATGACACTTATTGGTAATTTCATTTTCCACGCACCACTTACATTTTCACGATGGGCACAGTTTCACATAAAAAAAATTTAAGTTCATTTTAATTAAATTCATTAATAAATGCTAGTTTGTTGACTCGGCGGTGAGTGAAGGATTAGAGCAAACATCTCGTGAGAGCAGCGAATACTTACAGGTGTATATAAACCTTTTCTACTAAGTTCTCGTTTCTTCTTTCAAAGCTTTCGTTGTTCTTCATACATCATGTACTATAGTCCTCTCATCCCTATCTGAGACATTCACTATTTCATACTATTAAATAAAAATGACCACAATTTTTCAGAAATTAAAAACCCTTGTTGATCATTGTGTATTAAATGTTGAGAGATGTAATGAAATTCTCTATGGAGGCAAAACTAAGTCTAGATAATGTTTGTGCGGATCTCACTTGCATCGAACCTCACGTGTATACTATATAATCTTATATGTTTTGAATTATTTAAAATATATTACATGTAATAAAGCATATATCTTTAACTCGTAGTTTCTATATAAATTTTTTTGTTAAAAATAAAATGAGATCCCACGAGAGAGCAAATAAATAATACCGCCAAAAACATCATATGTAGTGAGAGAAGAATAATTAAAAATAGACTAACAAGGGTGGTCGAGACACACTCTTCTCCAAAGGAAGGTCGGGAGTTCGACTCCCAGTTTACCCACCAAAAAAAAAAAAAAAAAAAAAAAAAAAAAAAAAAAAAAAGAGAAAAGGCTAACAAAGCAAATCTCTCTCTCTCTCTCACTTCAAAATGTGCACCATTGGCAATGATGAGCCAATGCTTATACAAATCACCCTAAATACCCTTTTTGCATTGAATATCTTATTTGCAACAATGCCGCTTGAGTCCTATTTTATTACAAATAGACTCAATTTACTCATTATGTTTTATTATAACTAAGAGTAGTTTTGTGCGCTATTGCACAACTTTTACTGTAACAGATTCCTGCACACAGATTTCAGACAAACAATATTCAAAAACTGCGATTTTTAAAAACTTGAGAAAGGAAGCTTCCTGCAAAATCAGTTTTAAACATAAATTCCCGTAGAATCAGTTTTGCAATCACGCAGCCAAACGCACCGCAAGTGTGACAATAATGAATCAAAATAATATACTTAAAAAAATTATTAAGACTAATTTTTTACATTATGAAGAATATCAACGGCTAAACATACACGGAGCTCTTGAAGGTATATAATACACATTTTTACCAAATGAAATTTGTTCGCCTAACTGTTATATATATCTACTATTATTTATTAAAGGAAAAATAACTCAGTTTTTCTTTTCATTTTTTTTTCTCCTATAAATTTAGCAATTAATCATATTTATTTATTTAAAATTTAAGATTTCATTTCAGGTTTAGATTAATCATAAAGATATTGTTTTATTTTAAAATCATATTTAAGTAAATCATATCAATATATTAAATTTAATAGTTCAAAACTAAAGATATTTATTAAATTCATCTCAATTAAATTCTACAAAAAGATATGTTATGTTAATTTTATTTGGGAAAAAAAATTATATAATATACAAATTTATTATCGTATATGTTAAATGGAATGAGATCTATTGTTATCCTATATGTCAAATGTTAAAAAAAATGTTTCAATTTCCTATAAACATTTCGTTTATATATTATGATATTTATATCAATATTAATTGCATCTTGTATATTTAGATCCACATGTATTTAACATGTGTATAAAACTAGTAACGAAGAAATTTCCAAACATTTGAAAAATTAAGAAAAATTGAAGTACATTGACTATGCTTTATAACTTATTCCATCCTCTCTGCGAAGAACAAAATGTCCAAAAGCACGTGGGGAGGGTGCAACTTGTCACAATGTCACACATACAATGGAAAAGATCACCTAAATTTTTAAAACCCATGTTCTATTGGTGGACTGGAATCTTGTATAAAAATTTCCCATTTGAGATGTTCGAATGAAATATAATTCAAATGTAAGAGTCCCAACTCTATAGACTACAAAGGATGGAATACACACACAAAAAAAAAAACACTTATACACTCCGATAAGCTTTATTTATAATTGTCATATCTCTAACACAATATATAATCTTAATAAAAAAATAATAAATGATGATCATTAAATTACTTTTAAGAAAAAAGGAAAAGATTAAAACAACCTAAAGTACAATTAATATATCTAACATATTGGGTGGAGGGTTAAAGTAGTGCTCCATAAAAATATGCTATTTTGGATTTTTATAAATAGTACTTGTATCCCCTTTGCACTCAATCAACGTGAATATCCGAATCATATCATATTCTTTTTTCAAATTAACATTGGAGATATTTTTATTCATTGAGAAATATGAACACAAATATAAAAGGATTGAGATACCACAAATGGTGTTGATGTATCAACAACTTATGTTAATTTCAACCCTTAACACCTTACAAAACGACGGTGGAAAGGAAAATGACATTAACACTTTGGGCATGACCTTTCTTTAATTTTAGCAATAATATTGAGGCATGTTGCTTTCCATTCCATAAAAAATAAAAAAATAAAAAAGAGGAAAAGAAAATCAAAACAAAATAAAGATTTTACATGGTCAAGGAGAGTAATATATATGGTATTCACGAGTAATTCAGATACAATGTTTTTTTTTTTTTATTGTTAATCAATATTTGTATTGCTATATGTAAAGGAACTTTACAAAAATACTATGGACTTTTATAAAATGGAATTCAATTAGAAGGTCTTAGTTCATAGGAGGGAAGCCCAATCCAGGTCGGACTGCATCCCCATGCACTAAGGACACTCCCATTGAACCCAAATCAAAACATAACAGATTTCATAGTATCAGTTTCTAGTGTGGGTATAAGGCACTCCAGATTGATCTAGGGCTAGAGCACTACCTAATTCAGGCCATACAGCAGATGGTAGAATGATGGATTCTCCTCGGGCTGAACGGAACGAGGCTAGGATATCCGCTGGTTCATTGCCTTCACGAAGAATATGTGATACCTTCCAATCAAGTAGATAGTCCAATCCTCGTAGAATACTTCGGAGAATCCGAATAGAACTCCATGGTCTGTTGCCTTTTCCTTTGATCCAGGAAATTGCTGTCTTAGAGTCTGACTCGATCCATAACATGGAGCATCCAGAGTTAATGGCTAACCAAATTCCCACTTCGATAGCCTTTAGTTCCAAGATGTTGATAGAGGGAAGATCCATACGTCCTGCAAGACCTCGAAGAAAATTAGCATTCTCATCACGCAATAGAGCTCCATAACCTCCCCTGTCGTCGGATAGGGAGCCATCAGCGTTAAGCTTCAACCATCCGTTGCGCGGAGGAGACCATAGTACTTGAACAGAGGAAGTGGGCTTTTCGGAGACCTTGATATCATAAAACTGTGCAATAGAAAGGACTTCAGGAGATAAGATGGAAGATAAGTGTATTGAGTGGAACCTTGCCTTGATTTGTATCCTTATCGCCTGAAGAACAATGGATTTGTGACTAGATTTCCCTTTAAAAATCCTAGTGTTTCTCTCCATCCAAAGATGCCCAAAGATAGAGGTAATAATTGCCTGTAGGATGGTTTTTTGCAGAGGTATTACTGTTGCAGAAGATAGCCACTGGGGAAGCAATGATATGGAGCGGGGAAGAGGTTCGGTAATACACAGCCCTTTGAGGAGATTACACCAAATAAATTTTGCATATGAGCAATTAATAAGCAAGTGATCTACATCCTCATTTGCAGAGTGGCATAAAAGGCAGGAAGCATCACGTAGAAGACCTTTTTTCTGAAGTCGGAGGCGGGTAGGGAGTTTGTTGTGAAAGGCAAGCCACGCACATACAGAATGCCTTGGTAACTGTATAGGAAGCCATATCCAAGCAGACCATAGAGTAGGAGCAGAAGGACTCCGAACCGAATGCCATGCAGAGGAGAGTGTAAGAGACCCCGATTTGCATGGAGGCCATATGAGGACATCTTCACCCTGCCCCCCAACCTCCAAATCTTCTATTGCAGCCCATGTCGGGTCCAATAAAGTGGGCCACCTTGGTGGTTTTGTCCAACGGCCATTGTTGATCAGAATGTCAAGTGTAACGGATTTCGGAGGACCCCAAATATAAGAAATGCGTCCCAGATAATATTTGAGTCCGTGCTCATTTAGCCAAGGATCATGCCACAAGTTGATGGACTTTCCTTCAAAAATAATATATTTGACTTTAGGCGAGATCCAGTCTCTCGCTTTCAGGATGGTAGACCAGGAGCTAGTGCATCCGCTCGGGGGATATGCAGACCATACACTATGGTTTTTGAGATATCGCTTATAGATCCAGTAAGTCCAAAGTGATGCCTTTTTAGTGACAATTTCCCAAAACCTTACACCCGCAGCCCCTCTCTCGTGATTGTAGCATCTTTTTCACAAACAATCTATATACCTATAAAAACAATCTTATTCCAGGGAGAGGTATGATGGGATAATGGGCCCACTTATGCATTTTGTTGAAATAAGTAATTCAAGGGAGAGGTGGATTTCATATTCCACTTAATACCATCTTATTCCAAAATCCCAATACTCAGTTATTCCCATCCAAATTAAACATGGTTTTAGGGGTTATTCCATGGTATATTCCATACTATACCTCTCTTTTGCCTCCATCCAAACATGGCACTAGAGTAATATATTTCATGCTATAATGTAAAATATCAACAACAAATATAAATAGTTTTCAATTTATATTCACATTCATTTTTCAAATATCAGAGTGCTATCCATATAAATGGAAAATGAAGTTGAGATCATCCTCATTTGCAGCCCAGCCTATAGACCACAACATACAATTTATTTTTTTAATATTTCTTCTAATTAAGTACATACTATTATATATGAAAAATAAGGTATTAACACATTTTCATTTATATTTTAAATACAAAAAAAATTAGCTGAACATAAACTATGGTGTATATATATATACACATGAGCGATTAGGTGCGGCGAACGGCCGACGCGGCCGCGATGTGGGCCGTTCGATCGCGGGTCCATCGCATCTGACGATCGATGTGAATCGCACCCGACCGTCCGATGCGATGGACCCGTGATCGACGACCCGTGATCGCTGCCGCACTCGCTGTTCACCGCACGTAATCACCCCTATATATATATATATATATATATATATATATATATATATATATATATATATATATATATATTGCATTAGGACAACATATACTCAATTAGTGAAGTGAATAGCACTCATACATGTACTGGTTCATCCAATATAGCTGTGGAGAAATACAGTTGCCCTAAAAATTCCCCCATGCAATGGCAATGGTCCCCTAACACATCCATTAATGATGGACCCAACCCATATTGGTCCCCATGGAAACCCCACCTCACCAAACCAGACCCTCCGATCACACAGCAACCGCTGATGATGTGAAATCAAACTCCCCCTTTTTGACACAAGTTGTTGATATTTGACCACAAATAAAAAAGAAAGTGAAAAGAAAGAAAAATCACGAGTACGGCTTGAAGAAGCATAATTTCATTGAAGCCGTAATGACAGAAGAAGACCAAACCAAACACACACACGTCTTTAACGTTGAATTTGAATTATTCACTTTATTAAAATCTCGTTTTGGTGTTTTTTTCCTCTCTCTCTCTCTCTCTCTCTCTCTCTTTCTCTTGCGTTTCTTGTTAGAGTGAACTTTCGGAGGAAGGGCTGTTGACATCTTTAATTTTCTTGGTTTTATATATAAGAGGGTTTGATTTGGTACTTTAAACAAAAGTAAAAAACAAGGGATTAAGAGATTTATATGTGTGTGTGCGGAGGGTGGTGCTACAGATATATGGAATAGTTCATAAAGCCTAGTGAACAAGTTTGGAAGAAAAAAAGAACTCTCTCTCTCTTTCTCTCTCTCCTTTCTCGATGTCCATGGAGTTGATGAACGGATCTGTGGTTGGTGATGGTGATGGGGCAGAGGAGGAGATGAAACATGAAAGCAATATTGGTGATGGAAAAGTTGGAGAGTTTAGTGAGGTGAGTGCTTTTCTTTTCTTTTCTTTTTTGTGAATTATTGAGGAGGTTATTTATTTTTCCTTTTTTTTTTAAGACTGAAGCCTCTTGGGTTTAATTCCTTGATCTCTTTACGGAGAGGGAGGTATTAGCCGATTAATCAAAGTCCAGTTCATTGTTTTATCTTTGTTTTCATTAAATATTATGATCTTTACGTTTAGTTTTGATGATGGATGTCACTGATGTTCGCTTGATTTCGAGCTTTTACTTGTTTTCACCAATTAGTGTTAAAGCATAGCTGATTTTGATCGGTTTGTTTGTAGCAAAAAATAGATATTTTGGTGAGAACCAACAATTGTTAATTTTCTGATTTTATTTGATTCCCTGAGTGATCTACATATCTTGGAATTTGCATTCAATTACTTACTCTATGTTTAATTAAATTATTTGTTTTTTCTTCAAAAAGATATATAATTATTTTCATCTTGTTAATTATATGAAATATAATACGTTCATCTTGATTATTTGTAGCTTGGGACTGAAATAGCCAGCCAAGACAAAGATCTTTGCAAGTCTTCATCGCCGGACAGAAAGGATTCAAGTAACAACAAACAGGTACGGTCTAGTCAACTGTAAAGGTTGATATTTGATGTAAAGAATTTGTGAGTTATATACTCTGATTATGAGGATCTTGTACCTAATGTTAAGGTTCATTGTCATAAAAAAGAAGTTGTGTTTGAAATTTAACTTAATTTTCCTCCAAAAAATTGGGTTTGCTAGGAAAACTACCACACCACTGATTATTTGGAAAACTATAATTTTGATTCCATTTCTTAAAAAGATGTAAGAAGCTTTCAATTAAGCTACAGTTGTTTTTTTTCTCATCATGGTAAACTAAAAAACAACCCAAACCGGCTCATATCCAAATGCCACCCAAGGATTTGTTTTAGGGAAAAACATATACTCATATAAACAATCATGGATCTTTGTAGTGTGTCTTTAAATTTAGAAGTTGGATTGTATCAAAAACCAAGAGAGGCACTTACCATTAATGTCACCCACTTGCAATTTATTAACTTGAAACTTTTGGGACGGCTCCTTGTTGCTTAAATTTCTTATGGATAGTTTCATAAAACTTCGCAACATCGTTTGATGGATATATTTTAAAAAGGCTGAAGGAATCAAATGCAAAAGTGATTGTTAATTATCATGGGCTCTTTTGAGATGCGAGTTGCATCAATCAAATTTAATTTTTAATTTTCACCTGATACGACCATTATTGAAATCTGGTTTTCAACTTAAGGTGGCTGATCTAATTACACATTCACATCAGATGATAATGCAACAAAAAAAAAATTCTTATAACATGAATGAATATGCATAATGCAAGACATATAAGTAATTGGCTTGGACCTATTAGACTAATTTTTAATCCTTACTTAAATGATGCAGGTATCCGTTGTGAATGCAATTAGTGAAAGATTATCGACTGATACTTCTTCAAGGCCATCTTTAAACAGCAAAGAACCTCCCACAACTAGCCAGGTAACTAATCCTAGTGTTCATTATATTGAATTCGCATAAAAATCTCTTCATGTTTAAATAAATTAAAAGAAAGTTGATTCTAATTAGTCTCCTTTCATACTTAAACCTCAAATTTCATTCACTATTTATATGAGTTCGATCAAAAGAAAATCATTATATGAAATGCCTTGATCATGTTTATCAAGATTAATCTTTTCAATACTTATAGAAGGACCAGCTTGAATTGAAGAGAGCTGAAATGGGCGAGGTTCGAGAAGAGAACGAGCGACTGAAGATGGTCTTGGCGCAAATGGTGGAGGAATACCGGTCGCTCAAGACGCATGTCTTTGACATGGTTCAACAAGAGCAAACCAAGAAGTCCATCGATACGTATTCAATCCACAAAGACACAGACGAGACCGAGCAGCAGGTCTCCCTCAGCCTTGGAGCAAGTCACATTGGACACAAAGCGGAGGGGAAGGCGAATGTATCTAATAAAATCAAAGATGAATTTGATCAATTGAGAGGGGGACTTACTCTAGGCCTTGATTGCAAGTTCTTGGGGCCTAAAGATGGTTCAACAAACATGAGCCTAGGGAACGGATTGCAAGAGGCGATAAAAGAGGATTCAATTAGGATACCAAAGATGCTGAGGGGGGAAGATGATGATGTTTTGGCACCACAGGCGCAAGCGAAGAAGACTAGGGTTTCAGTTAGAGTGAGATGTGATACCCCCACGGTTAGTCCATATATCTTATTTTCGTGTCTATGCTCACATTTTTGTACATGATGTGTGAGATTAATTTGGATTTTGAATTTGCAGATGAATGATGGGTGTCAATGGAGGAAGTATGGACAGAAGATTGCAAAGGGGAATCCATGTCCGCGAGCATACTATCGCTGCACGGTTTCACCCTCTTGTCCTGTTCGAAAACAGGTATTTTTTAGTTGATCAATTCATGTTATCTGGTTTGTTTTGGATTGTTAATGAAAGATTTTGACACCCAAATCATAGAAATGGTACTACAGATTGACCACATTTTTGAATCTTTGCATCCTTGATTATATTCTTTCTCATCTTGATTAATGAAACAAGTCACAAATTATCCAACTTGTAACTTGATAATTATTCGGTTTATTTGAATTCATGAAAAATTATCACTATAAAAGCTTTTTGATTAAATGGGATAAAGTCAGGACTTAGTACTGTCGCGTCTTGTCATCTAGTATGTAATTTACATCTGAGATGTGTGACACATACACGTTCAAATGTTTTATGAATTCCACCACTTTTTCAATGTTTATTACACTTTATTCAAATACCATAAATGAGCACTCCCTAACAAATTATATCATCAAATCTTTCTATATATTCTAACAATCTGATTTACATATATGCTTTCAGGTCCAAAGATGCGCAGAGGACAGGTCCATCCTGATCACCACCTACGAAGGCACCCACAACCACCCCCTCCCCATCTCCGCCACCGCGATGGCCTCCACCACCTCTGCTGCCGCTTGTATGCTCATGTCCGGCTCCTCTACCTCCTCTCATCCCTCCATCTTAGCCTCAAATTCCACCTCATCCTCCTTGAACTTCAACCTCTCTGAGCGGTCTCGATCATCACCAACTCTTTACCTCCCTCATCCATCAATATCACAAACCCCACCCCACCCAACAATCACATTAGACCTCACATCAACACCACCCTCATCAATGACTCCAATTCCTTCTCCCTTCAATCGCTTCGCTCCCAACTACTCTTCATCAGCCCCGTTATACCCTTCAACAAGCCTCAGCTTCTCCTCCTCCTCAGCATCCAACGCTCTCCCGACTTCGTGGGGTGGCGTTAACAATGGCTACTTGAACTACCAATCTTATGGTAAGAGCCAACTAGGATCCTTCAATCAAGCTTTGGCGGCGAACACACCGATCACTACTATTCCCACTACTCAACACTCCTTGACCGACACGGTTTCGGCTGCCACAAAAGCTATAACAGCGAACCCCAGCTTCCAATCTGCGTTGGCGGCTGTGATCACTTCCATAGTTGGAGGTAATGGTGATCATAACATACAAAACTTCAGTTAAATTTTTAAGTTTGTTGGTGAATAAGTTTTATTGAACCAAAGATAGTTGTAAGTACGAAAAAACAGAATGTACATGAGAGTTATGGTGCGTGTGAGTTTGAAGGGCACTCGTCCAATGGCTTGGCAAGATGTATGCAAATCTAAAGAACTGAGATTCTTAGCCTAAACAGGATAAATGATTGGAATCATGCACTTCTATTAGGAGTTAGGACATTGGTTCTCACAAACATTAATTCCCTCTGGGCCATACTCAAATCTAAAAAACAGATGGCCAGCAAGGCAGAATACATATCATCTAAAGTGTAAGAAAACCAACATATGTGGATTGAGCACTGAATCAAAGGGAAAGCTAGGCCTCAACCAGATCATTGTGTTGGGTTTTTATGCATGTCTTGCATTAGTTCCGATTTCTGCAGGATCACCAAAGAAGAATTGTCGCAGTAGAGTTTTCCCATTGTCTAATATAGTTTGCCCATATAACTAAAAATGCAGGTCAAGTATTGAACTTTATATACTCAGTTTATGAGTCTGTTAGATTTTCTCATACAATAGAGCTGTTCTACCGTTGAAAATGAGAATAAGATTTATAGTCCCACCATACAAAGTCTGTGATTCAGAAAATTAATAAAAAAAATTCATCTTTCCCTCTCTATATTTATATATTAAATGAAATTTACTATTTTTAAAAATCAAAATATGTTTGATTGCTCTTAGGCCTATCCTACGGACTATCATTAATATTATTCAAAATTATTGTAATTGACTTGAATATATTATTAACCACCTGTACAAATCAATGCGTATGTGTGTGTGGTATTCAAAAGGGGGTATTTTCAAAGGTTCCTTCTTGTAAATGAGGGGCCATTTTTCACTCAAGTTGACATTGCTTTGGGATACAAAACTTGAAAGGGTGTTTAATTTGGGGTTACTCGGTCATAATAAATATCCAGCAAACACAAAGGAAACACATTGATTCAATCAACTAGTCAAACAAAATTGCTTGGTTAGTGGTCCTGACTTGCACGTGTAAAATGATGGGAACTGTGGCGTCTGAAAATCCCTCTCATCAGCTTGGAAAATCTGGCTTTTACTTCAGGACCAGAGCAAAATAAAATGATCTCTCACGTGTCACATAAGTCAAATAAATACTAGGGAATTTTGTATTTACTCCCCTTTAAAATATGATATTTTGCACTGTACCCCCTTAAAAAGTTAATTGCGTTTATACCCCTGAAAAATTCTTTCATGTTACAATTGTACCCCTGATCAGGTTAAGTTCGAAAAAAAAAAAATAGAATGATAATTCAAATTCAATAAAAAGAAGTTCAAGATCTAAGAAATGAATGCTCTACCATGACCAAACATATTCCACTAAAGAATCTCCACATTTACAATTTTCCAATTCATTCAATCAATAGAAATCAAACATCACCTCAATCGGTCGATGATCCCATCATCATCACCTTGAACTCATTGAAGCAGATCCGTCCATTGTCGCCCTGCTCGAATTCCGTGATCATCTTCGGCACCTCGCGAGCGACGCCTCCTCGCCGAGCCTCTTCAGCACCATGTGCAGCTCCTCCGCCGAGATCGATCTGTCGCCGTTCACGTCGAACACCGCGAACGCCTCCCGGAGGTCCTCAAGCGCCGCTGCCTCACCGACGTCCCTCGTGTTCAGCTCCATGAACTCACCGGGTCGATGAACCCGTCGGAGTCCGAGACGAGGTGGCCGAGCCTGGAGAGGATTGTGTTTTTTTGTATTTAAGGTTTAGATTAGTCAAGGGTAAAAGACGGATTTCACAGGGTGTGGTTAGTGTTTCAATCGTGGTTAGGTTAGTCGAGGTAACAGAGACAAATAGAATGGCACAGGTGCAACATAAAAGAATTTTCTAGGGTATAAATGAAATTAGCTTTTTAAAGAGAGTATAACGCAAAATAATATATTTAACAGTGGTATAAATGCAAAATTCCCTAAATATTACAAGCTCTAATGGCCAATTAATATCATTATTAGAAAGGGGTAAAAGCCAGTCTTACCTTTGTACCTTGAGATCGAGTAGAACGATCAAACAGTAAGACCCAGTTTGACATAGGGATAAAGGGTTGGGATAAAGAAATAATTGGATTAAATTACTTGTTATCCCATATGGCAAAAAAAACGAGGACAATTGTTCACATTTTCAAATAAAAAATAAGGATAGTTTGTTCTGGATAAAAGGTAGAATAAACTTTATCCTCAATTTTTATCCTCATTTTGAAAAATTGTGATAACATTTATGATTGTCATTTCAAAAGTAGTCAAATAAGAATGTATGCAATGACCAAATCAATTGGAACTGTTTACATAAAAAAATTATTAAAAATAAAAAGTAGAACTATGAACTGTATATATATGAATTATGGAGTAAAAATTCAGAATAATAACATATTACATGGCATGAAAATCTTCATAATGTTCAGAAGTCATAAGTATTTGTGGAAAAAAGTTACATAACAAAAAGATCTAAATAATATAACAGCAAAAAATTATAGTTTAATTTGGACCTGTGTTTTTTGTTGATTCAATTATTCTGTTTACATAATAATTTTAATTGTGTAAATTTTTTTTGTGCTTGGTAAGTAATTGTATTACTTTCAGAAAAAGGTTGGGATAGAAAATAAGCTAAAAGAAACCTATTGGATTACATAAGAAAATCAATTTACAAGAGGATTTTAGAGCCCATCAATATAACAGCTCAACAACTCCACATGAAACCCTTGTAAAACAAAAAGGAGGCATGAAACAAAATGAGAGCCCAGCGATATAACAGCTCAACAACCTGCATGAAACTCATACAAAAAAACCAAGAAGAAGGATCTGTAAGTTTAGATTCATTAAAATTCATAAATTTTTTTAAAATATAAATATATTTGATCAATACAAATATATTTGGTATTTTAAAAAAAATTTGAAGTTATCTCATATTTAATCCAAATGCAAGATTGTGGATAATAACACAAAAAATAAAGATAATAAAAAACATTAGCAAATATAAATTTGGATAAAAATAGTGATTTTTTTATCTCTAAAAATTGAACTAACTTATTCTAAATATTTATCCGGCCCTTTATCAAATTAGGCCTAAGAGGGTTAATATCCAAGACTATATTTACAGCTGATGTTGTAACCCGATCAATTTCGACGTTACATGACTAAATGGAGAGGTCATGCACAACCTCATATGTGCCATGTGAAATTTCATACCACAGGGTGGATTGCCAGTAATGATCCTAATAGCTTAAGAAAAAATAATACACAATAATATTGTCTAGTTTTGGTGAAAATTCTAAAGAGATTTTCTAATACGAGCATCAGAGTTTGTTTTATAGGCACCACACACAGTGCCACTAGCTCAGGTGACTTTTCGATGGTTTCCTCCTCTATAATGATGTGGAGTAATTAATAAGGGGGAGATACGTTACATCATTGGATCTTGAGATTTTTGAGCTCTAAAATAATGGAAATCTCACATGGATTTAATAAAATGTACACACACGTGTATGTATATATATGTTTGCGTTTTGCATTTTCCATATATATTGAAATATAAATGCGGAAGGGCCAACTATAGTCACTCGATTACCTGTCAATAATAAAATTAAGCATTGTTTTTAACTACTTAGATTGCATCCATGCATGATCATCAGTGTCAGCTTCAATAATACTCATGCATGGACTTTAACAAAGTTTGATGTATGGAATTATACTATTATCAGTATCAAGTGATAACAACCATAAACTAAGAGTGTTGATACACTCAGTTCATTTTGCAGTCTTATACGCTATGATAACGTAGTAGTATATGATATGCTATCATAATATTTGAAGTCCTATCATATACTATGACACAAAAAAATTTATCATTTTTTAAATTAAAAAAAATACACTAGTAAGTATATACTTCATTTTATATAATAGTATACACTTCATTCAGAGAGTATATGAATTTTTCTTTTTGAAAAAAGAAAATCAGTGTGGACTGCAGTTGAGGCTGGACGTATCATATATCCCGCGAAGCTTAATTTGATGGCTTGGATTTATGGGCCTTGATCCTAGTGTCAGTTTGTGGGTTTGGGATGGCCCAAGTTGTTCTAGTAAATGAAGTAGATTTGACCCACTATGTTCAGGATAGGGACATTGTCCCTCATGGAGTAATAGGCCCTGTACAATGAAAAAGGAAATTGGTATGCATCATCAAACTAGAAATATGAAGGTAATTTTGAATTATTTTATATATGTATCCTAATGCAAATCCAAGAATATCATTTCAATTTCATACAATGGAATGTACTAAAATTTTATATACACTACATTAAAAACAGCAGCTGGATATTAGTTAAGGGAGCTAGGACTTTCTATGAGCTCAATCAATTCAAAATGATTAGAAAAACTTAGCCAAATTAATTTGAAAAAACGAATGCGCTAGTGGATCCAAAATTTTTACAGAGGTGAACAGTAATTAATCAAAGTCAACAGAAATACAAAATATACAAATTTGCACTATATGATTGAATATATATCGACATTTGCACTTTTGATGGAATCCTGGTAAGAAACCCTTTGAATTGATTGACTTTTGACCAACCCTTTGAATTGAGTCTTTTAAGCCAAGTTCATGTTCTATATTTAATGCATATGAACATGTTCTAGTAAGATTAACAAACAACAATTAAATAAACTAGGGAAATTTATATTGAAATAAGCTTAGTGGGTGTGACTTTTATTTTAATTCTTATCTTGATCAATAATATAATATAATTGTTATGATCACCAATTTAATATAATGCTACATCACTGGCCCCATCTAAATTTATATTTAGATACCAGCTTTCAGAAAGTCCACTCTTTCTTTTGAACATACAAACAATACACTGCTTGTGCAACTGTGAAATGCATCTGTTGTACTTAAACATGTTCAGATTGATACATCTAAACATTGTTCAAGAAGATTTAACTGTGCTGATTATAATGATATGTGGATACAGAGAAAAAGATTCATTAGTGGTGCATTTGATATGTATACTGTGAAAATATTCTATTTAAATCAGAAAGATTGGTATTGATTTAGGGCACTAATGCTCTCGGTCCGTTTTGCCTGTAGCCTGAGGAGATCGCTCAATAACCTATATGCTCACCAGTCCATTGTATATATTTCACTAGTTTAATATATGAAAATTAAAAAAATTTATTTATTTTTAAATAAAATATGTATTTATTTATTAAGATGTATATTTCACTTTTCATAATAATATATATTTTATTAGGCGTATATATACTTTACGAAAGAAAAGAATAACAATTAGAGATTGTACATGGGGTTGTACATGGAGGCTGGATGTATTCTTTGATTTAAGAGAGGTCAGATGGAGACATACATTTTCCTAAATTAGGATTCCATATATATGCAGACAAAAGAAAATAATAAGAGCCATTCGAAAGGGTGATAAGCCCAAGAGTCCCAAGAGCCATAGATTGGTGATGATGATGGTGTTTCGTCCTACATTATCAAATGGGAAGAGATAATATGTGCTTATATGTGAACACAATTCTTAGACACCAAGACGCATTTTAAAACCGTGAGTCCACCAAGGGCAAATGGAATAATAACTTGTTGTGTAAGCCTGTTGTTACATTGTATTTTTTACGGTCCAAAATTTAGTCTCATATACCTTCTCAGGTGAAGTACATAACTCTTTTAACTTCTTTTAGTCATTCAATTCGAAATGGTGCAAATATATAATTTTCATCTTACTTCCGCGAGACTGCATTTAGGGCTATCCCAAAATTATCCTTTCCAAATGCAGTCCCACAAATAGTCACATATATTTAATTTTTTTAATAATAAACCTCGTATAATGAGATATATGCTTTAATGAAAATTTTATATCATTTATTTTGATTTGAATAGATTCATTTTTAATAAATTTTAAAAAAAGTTTTTTGCATGTATACTATCAACAATTATGTTATTTATTTTTCTTATCATCACAAACAACAAATTTTTTTTTTATACCATTATAATTTTTCTTAATGAAAAATGTGCTCCTCTTTTATCTTTTAGCCAAAATTAAACTTAACTATAGTTAGTTCTTAACAAAAAAGTAAAAATGATAAAAATAACCTGAACATAATATTTGTCATAATGTAAATAATTGAACATAATAGCCTAATTAATATATTATTCTTTCTAAATCAACCGACTCCGTGAGCCATTCAAATTTATCCTTTTTTTTCAATTAGGATCTAGATTTTTGTTAAATTTTTTTATCATTTTGTAATATATATTTGATTAATTGTTTTCAAAATAATTTTATTTCATTCCTACTAATGTAAGTATTAATAATTACTATGTCTATGCTAATAAATAATTTCTGTGCTTAATTTTTATGTTTTTGGATTTTAGATAAAATTTAATCATTTTCATGTTAAAATTAATATATTTTATTTTTATAAATATATATTTTGTAAGGTAATATATGTAGAATAAAAAAAAGGGTAATTTGGTCATTTCTCTAATATTTTGACAGTTGTACCAGAAATTTGAATGGAAGTTAACTAGGATGATAAATATGCATAATTTTTACATATTTCAATGATAGAAAAATAAATAGATTATATTTGGAATGGTATAAAATTCAATAGCATGTTTTTAGATATATATATATATATATGCAAAAACAAAAAAAATTTATATAGAAAAAATCGATATAACTCTCTGGAAAGTTAGTAAAATCGATTTTAGTCTCTGTAAAATTGAAAGATCATCACCGGTCTCTATAAAGTATATATGATTAGCAGATTTAGTTATTAAGTTAAATTGTTCAAATAAATAATTCAAATAAGTCCCTAAAAAATATGAGAAATCCAATTTAGTCCATTTAATGAGAAAAATGCTATTGTCTTTTCTTGAAAATTCTCATGTTATCATATACTGATCACCAAGGGTAAAAAAGAAAAAAATCGATTGAACTCTTTGAAATCTTAGTCAACTAAGAAAAAATCGATTGAACTCTTTGAAAACTTAGTCAACTACAGATCCAGTTAGTTTATTACAATAATTTTATCAGGTAAATTTTAATAAATATTATTGTAATTTATGATGTTTGGTTTGAGTTTATCAATAATTTCGCTTATAGTATGACTAAAGAAAGACTTAGAGAGGATTTATTGATTTTATAGAGACTTTTTTGATTTTTATAAGCTTTGATTGAGCTAAATTAATTTTTAAAAATAAAGAGTGAGAACATTACGATAACATAACATGAGACCTATATTGATAATTTAGCTAAACTTTTTACTGAAGTAATTTTGATTTTTCCCCAAAATTTTTTTATTTCTCAAAACAGAAACCTCGGTGGATTGGGACGGCTAAAAACGAACTTGTCCGATAGCGCCCCCCTCAAAAACATTATCCTTTTTAATATTCATTCATTCAAATGTTTTCTTCATCTCCACTTTTTCCTCTTCGTGAAAGCCACGTGCACTCCCAAAACCATTGGCGTCCGGTGAAACTGTGAAAGCCACGCCGAAAATTCATCCCGTGCAAATACCGCCCTCCGGAAACCCAGTCTTGCTCACGTGGCACGAGCAGCGCGCGCCACGTGTATCTGTGGGAAGACCGGTTCCCCCTCACAAACAAATATCCACTGTGACGCACCTGATGCGAAAACTTTGTTCCTTCTCAAAATTTCTTGGATTTGGATTTCTTCAATCGTTTGTGGGCATTTGAGGATTCGGTTTGTTCATTGTTTGTTGTTCAGTGTTTGATTATCAATTCTTGATTTGGTGGTTTTTTTTTTTTTTTTAAATAATGTTATGATGGTTTGCATTTATGCTAGATTTTATGAGTAAATTTTTTTTTTTTTGGTCACTGTTTTAATGTTTAGCATGTTTAATTATGTGGGGTATAATCACAATGTTGGTTTGCTTTCATCCAAGAAATGCAGTCTGGTTTCTTGTTCATCTGATTTGGTGATTTATCTTCTTCTTCTTTATTTTTTCTTTTGCTTCCCCTTATCAGTATTATTGGTTTTTAAGTTTAAAAAGAAAATGAATCTCTTGAAGGTGTGTGGCGTTTAGCATGAGCTTCCCAGATTCACTGCCTTAGCCTTGAATTTGGTTATGGGATTCCCAGAGAAATCAATTTTAGTTTTGCAAGTAGTTTCAGGTGATGAATATACAATGTTTGTAGGATGTATATATATATGTATATATAAATTTAGGACTATCATCATTCTTTAAAATGCAAGTTTAGAGACTCTTTGATATTTTGATTTGGTATCGGACTTGTGAGAACCTAAAATTTTGTTATATATTTTGATAGGAAATGTTATGAGATGAAGCAATTTATTGTTGAGAATGATCATTGAAGTTCGATGATTAATGCGATTAGAATTGATGAAAAGTTCTCAATTTGTTCTGGATGATGATGTTAAGTATAAAATATCTTTGGAAGTCAGGACATATAGGTTTGGTTTTGTTAAAGTGGGAAGTGGTGATGCCCTCTATTCAGTTTAAGTATGGAGATTTTGGGTAAGGGGTCGGAAAACAGGGTTGCAGTAACTTTCTATGAACAATGCTAGACTTCTTTAGATTATACACATGACATATTCACCAGGATGAACAGGACCGGAGGACCCACTGTATTTGTTAATCTGTTTTCCCGTCCGGTAGTGCACAAGAAGCAGGGGTACACAACTGGTGCTACAAGACAATTGTAGTCTGTCCTGATAACAACTTCGTTAGTTTTTCAGAAATGTCAATTTCATAATTAAAAGGTCATTCTCGTCAGCATTTCTTTTGCTATATGCATGGTGGATAGGATTGGCAGTTATATGGGTAACGTATATTAGAACTGTAGAATTGATGACTCTGCTGAAGCAATGGCCAGAATCTTAAAAACGCAGATTGTTATCTGTTTCTTTCTCAAGAGCCTGGAACAGAATTTGTCAGTCAATAGTTTGTACTTTACATCAATGGAAGCCATAAATGAGAAGGATTGTCATGCAAAGCTTGATCAATGCTAGTAGAAGTTTACACGAATTGTGTGGGGTTGTTTATGATTAGATGACCCATTTATATGCATGATGTGGTGATGATTGAATATTGTGAAGGAGTAACCCAGAGACATGGATAGAGCAATACCTTCTACAAGAACATCACTGAGTAGAAGCCCAGAATGTTATTCTTGAAGACAATAAGTGGCCATTTTACATTGGTTTGTTGATTTGATAGACCATTGACCACTTCCAAGTTCTGAGGTCCTCGCGAGTATTATTGAAACAACTTATTCTTTGAGATGTAACTGATTTGTTGTAGCCTGTTGGAGAAGTGAACTTCCTACCAACTTCTTTGTAACATTCACTCACTATGATTTATGACATCCAATAACTTTGAGTTTACTGGAAAAAAAAACCCAGAGAAATTCTTTAATTATCAGTTTACATATGTGGGCTAGTTGGCTCTTTTACTTGAATTTTATTTATTTTCAGTATGTAAAAGGCTTTTTCTGTCTCTGATGTTCTATCTTTTATCTTTATTTCCCTCATGGAACTTTTTGGTCCTGTATCATTTTATCTCTTCCAATGTCCTATCTCTAGTGTTGTATGAACCCTACCACCATTTTCCCACATTTGAGCCAACCATGCAGCCAAATTGTTATGCTTCCTGCCTGCCTAGGCATAGTCCTCAGTTAATCCTTAAAAGACGATAAACTTGTAATTCCTTAGTGGCCTTTGGTCCACTAGCCGGCGGAAATGGACAGAGATCTCCTCTTCCTAATTTCCAATAGCTCTTCATGGCTTTTTCTGCTTTGTATTGTTTCCTTTGGGCCCTTGTCCCTTAATATATTAAGGTCAATGCCTAGCGTTCCAGTAAAAAAAAAAAAAAATCCTTAAAAGAATACACACAGTAGTATCTTGAAACATAATTCAAAATAATTGATGGATTTTAAGCTAAACCATGATTGTACTATCTTCCCTGAGCTTAGCGCATTTTGTTGGATGATTTATTTATTTATTAACATTGCAAGGTCTATGTTCATCAGTGAACTACAATCCAAATACTGAATGATTTTGTTGCATAAAATCCAGACTTCATTTATCTCTTGGTTACCTAAATTGAGTGGTTGGGTTCTTCATCTACAGCCTTTCAGATGACTAACCTGAGGTATCTAATCCCAACCAAAAAAAAAGAGTAGAAGAAGTAAAAAACAAAAACAGGCGCATACGATCGGCACTTAAGCCTCTTGTAGGGCACCATCATTATGGTCAAATTGTCAAATTTGTTCTCATTGGACCTTTTTGATAATACCATTTCCTTATGTGTCATTGTATCTTTACTTTTCCCATAACAATATTTATTTATGAACTCAAGCAGAAAAGGTAAAAATGAGTTGATGGTTTTCAATTAGTCTTTGAGGATATTAACTTTCTGGGGATTCAACTTTTGTTTTCTCTGATGTATGCCATATACACAACAATTAGTTCTAATATATATAAAATTTCTATAATTCATTGTACATGATAATGAGTGTGATGGTGTAGATATCTTTCTGCATGATAAAACAAAGTTTATTCTTAAATACCTTCTTTTTTTTCCTTTTCTTATTTTATTCTTCATTTCTTTCTTTATCTTTAGGGATGGCTCAAGAGGATCAAATGATTTCAAAGATACCAAACTGCGATGTGTACTTTGAAACTATTCAGGCCAGGAAGAAGCTGCCATCTTCTTTGCAGGAATCCTTAACATCTGCATTTGCAAAGATTCCAGTTTCGTCATTTCCTTATGTTCCTGGTGGAAAAGGTGATTTCTACTGTGAAATTTAGTTTAATATTGGAGAGATTCGTTCTTATCTGTTTTATATGCTCTAGAGATTACATAAGTTTCTGTGTTTAGTATTTTTTGTTACAAAAATATAATTCTTTGTAATCCAGCTAGAGAAGGACATAATTTTAGCTGATGGTGTATGATTTTGTTCTTTATGTGGTCAATGTGAAGAAAAGATTTCACTTTGTTCATTATTATCAATCTTTTCCATGTGGACAAATGATATTTCAAGCTTCTGATAGTTGCACCCAACATGTTTCCTTATTTGGTGACAAGTTGATGGGAGTTTTAAATTGTTGGGAGAAGGGTTTCTTTTTTATTTTTTGTTTGGAGTATGCCATGAAGAATAAGAAATCGAATTGGCATTGTTTGTTACCTGAATCTTCCATGCTAGATTACTCACTTGGTTTCACAACTACAATTCTCTCAGAAAGAAAGCAATGTGGGTCATGCCTCATGTGCTTTTCTATATCCCTGTGAACAAATACCTGCTGGATATTCCATCTTGTAGTAGTAATTTATTTGGATTTTTGGGTTTGGGTATAATCGGATCATATACCATGTTTTCTTCTGCAGTGATTGAAATCCCAGCAGACACATCTATCGCAGATGCAGTTGCTATTCTATCTGAATACAACATAATGTCTGCTCCTGTATCAAATCCAGAGTCAGTGTCTAGTATGGACTGGAGGGAAAGATACTTGGGAGTGATTGATTACTCTGCAGTCATTCTTTGGGTGTTAGAGAATGCAGAGCTTGCCGCCGTCGCTTTGTCAGCTGGGTCTGCTACAGCTGCTGGAGTTGGAGCAGGTGCTGTTGGGGCTCTTGGAGCACTGGCTGTGGGTGCAACTGGTCCAGTTGCGGTTGCTGGGCTGACAGTGGCTGCTGTTGGTGCAGCAGTGGCTGGTGGAATGGCTGCAGACAAAGGGATTGGGAAAGATGCCATAAGTGCGGCTGATGGTTTGGGAGAGGATTTCTATAAATACCTCCTCCAGGAAGAGCCATTTAAGTCAACTACAGTAAGCTTTTTTCATGTTTATATCAGTTTCTATTTTTTTTCCTAATTGGAGACCATGATTTGGCAGACTAACATTTGTTTTGCTTAATATGAATAACACATTTCGCCACATTGAGTTTTCTAGCAATTCACATTTCTTGTTCAATGATGCTATGGGTATGTTATTTTTCTGCCTAGAAATTCAAAATTTAACGGAACAGGGTGGCATTATTTAAATATTGCCATTATCAGTGAAGAAAGTAATGTTTACTGGTATTTGATATTCTAGACTCTCATGGATATGTCCCATGGTTTCCCCATCATATTTTGGGGGTTGTCCATGTGAATCTTAGTGTATTGTATCTTATGCTTTCTATATGCTTCATTCAAGTATAATCTTGACAAGTTAACTTTTTTCCTTCTCTTGTCTTTTTCCCTTTTGTTTTTCCTTTTTTTGCGGTCGTCCAGGCCCTTGGGGCAGTCACACTACTACGCACATCTAAGGTTTTTTTTAGTCTTTTCCCTTTTCCATTTTGCATGTATATATTTTAGACAATATTATGCACATGATAGATTCTGTATTTTTGGTGTTTCCCTAATCTAACATGGTATCAAAGCTAGGGTTTTTTGAGAGCATATCCTGAAATTTCTCTTGGTCATCTCCATTATGAAGTTTTCATCTCATCTCCTTTAAGAGTTTCTTTTATTCTTCCACCATCACTGTTGAATTTTCACTGTGATTCCGCCACAGACAAGCTTCATTAAGTCTTGTGACAGTCGTCTGAGTCAGCCTTTCCTGGATTCTATGAAGTATCAAAATTTCATGTTTATAATTCTATAATGAAAGGCCCATAATGATTAATTTAATGAAATAGAACTGTTGATCTCACCTGTATCATGGATGGATAGTTTATTAATTTAGAACACTGAAGTAATGTTCTTTATCAAGATTGAATTTAACTTTCTAGCATAGCAACCTTGAATCTCTTATATCGTAGTTCATAATTTTCATATGAAACCAAAAAATCACAAAATTCCATTATTATTTTCTACGATATCTGTTTCTATACAAAGGTATGGGAAGTGGGAACTTGATATTTTTAGTGAATATAAGACCTCTATTATCCTTGCCCAATGGTATTATGTTAGCTAATGTACTGGTAGTCTAATGATTTAAAATTGACTTATACACAAGAACCAGTGCCTTTGGTTATTTGGATATTTGGATAGGAATTTAGTTGTTGGATGTGTAGACAAATGGCTGTTTTTGTCATCATTTCAGGTGGCTACTGATTTATTGAATGGTAAACAAGACAGAATATGAACTCACTGTTATATGCATAATAAGGTTCATAAAACATCCAATTCTCCTTAGAGATTAACATGTTCCATGAAAATTATTTGAAAGAAAATAGCTTTTCAGAATAGCCATCACATTCTACAATTGGGAAATGTAGCGGACACAGCTCTGCGGACAGTTCTCTAAAATGGAATTGGTGATACACCAGTGATGGAAGATAAATAATGCTTAAATCTTTTTGATCTCCTTGAGATATACTGGTCTTGTAATATTATGAGATATTTGTAAAGAAACTGATTAAGCGTTTCATATCTTTCTTTTTCATTTTGTGTAGTATTTCTCAAGCTAAAATGCATGACCATAGTTTGAAGTTGAACTGCCTTTCTTGGATAATTTATAGAATTGTCCAATTCGACAAGAGATCTACTAATTTCAGATCATAATATTTATCTTCCCATAATTCGCCTTATCAAATCTTATTAGTAGTTCATTTTGTATTGGGTAATTTGATGGACTGACAAAGAATTGAGCAGAGGGCCATTCCATAACTCTCAACTAAAGCATGTGAATTCATCTATGATTATTTATTCGTGATGACCCTGTTCTGTAAAAAATTGAAGCCGAGGACAGAGGTTATCCTGCATTTTCTGCACTATCTGTTACGATGATTTTAAGCTTAGGTTTATTTACAATCACTTCTACCGATTTCTTTTTGTTCTGATGAGTTAGCCTTTTCCCTTGACTCAGGTGCGATCTATTATAAAATCTTTTCGGTGGGCACCTTTCCTTCCTGTTGCAACTGATAGTTCCATGCTTACTGTGTTGTTGCTTCTGTCAAAGTACAGATTAAGGAATGTCCCAGTAATTGAAACAGGCAAGCCATATATCAAGAATTTCATTACTCAGTCAGCCGTGATACAAGGCCTAGAGCAATGCAAGGGAAGGGATTGGTTTGATTGCATTGCTTCGCGTCCAATTTCTGATCTTGGACTTCCATTTATGTCTTATGATGAGGTGAGTCCATTATCATATCTGGTAATGTTTATGAACTATCAACATGAGGTTCCTTATATTGGGTTTTGAGTTCTTCCTTTCATCAATTAAATTCTGCAGTTGTCATTTACTCTTGGTCTTATATCTTCATTAAGATTTGATATCATAGTTCTCGGTTACCTGTCCACATGCTCTATAACTACTGATCAGCTGATATTACATAACTCAGAAATTCTGAAAGATCGGTTATTTAGTTTTTATATTGGTCATGTTGCAAGTACTGTATGGTATTAAATAACACCCCTTGTAATGCTGTCTATGTGGGTTCTGAAAGTCGATGTGTGTCTGCTTTTCGTGCAATGGGTTAATCTATTCCAAGTGCATATATTTGGATATTGACCATCTCTTACAAATCAATTCTTTTTTAATCCCTTCTTTGTCTTTTACGTGAATGGTATTAGTGTTTGTTCGGGCTAATGCCTCTAATGTTTAATGAGATCAAATGAGAAAAGGAAGGAACATCATTTCTGTTTTAGTCATGAATTCTTTGAATATATGTAACTTCATTGCTGCACTAACTTCAGCATCCATATTACTGAGAACTGTGGCTATCTTTGTCTTGGGGCTCCATATATCCTACATATCTCGCATCAGGCCTCTTTGGACTCCAATACTTGGGCTGTGGTTCTCTCTTTTTTTACCCCTTATCTATCATCTTCTAAAGTTCCATTCCTTTTAATTTTGTTGTCGAGCAACTACAAAGTTGCATTTCGATGCTGCAGTCCTGTTTTTTCTCTATTTTTCTATGGTGTGGAATCAAAAAGTAATCTGGAATTCTTTCCTCTTTCAGTCTAGTTCAGCCACATTCCTTTACATGGTTTGAATGATTTATTGGAAAATGATTTATCCTGTATTTCCTAACATTTGGTATTGATTACAAGTTTCATTGTATTGCTCAACTCTAGTTAAATACATGGTATATTGTATGTAAGTCGGTAGTTTTAGTCTTTTATTAATTTTCCATTGTATGTATGTTGGGCCCTAATGGACAAGTTTGTCTTTCTCCATTTTTGGTGTTTTTCTCAAATGTAAAAGTTTGCAATGGTTTCCTTTTTTTGCCTCTGTCCACTTTGCATCTATTGTTATGGCAACTTTGTCAAATCTTGAATCTTGAGCACCTTCCAACAGTGGACAAATGATTCATTATTTCCATGTCCTGTCACAATTTGTGCTCATCTTGAGCATGGAATATTATTGTGGATGCTCCACTGTTTCCTAAGAATAATACAAATAAAGATCCCACTGTGACTATGACATGAGTCCCAATGGCACATGGTGGTGGTCAGTCATTGTAATCAGTCCCTGCAATACTGCTAGTGTGGAGTCATCTGTTTGTTTATTAATTATGCACGGACATCTAGTATCCATGTCAGACACGTATTGGACACGCGACGTTGCAGGACATGTGTTGGACATGTCCCATACATGTTCAAAAATAAAAAAAAATTTATTTGGAATATGGACACGCATTACACAAGTGATGGACATGACTTTGACTATATACTTACGCAAGTCAACTTTTAAACTTTTTTTTCTTTCTGACTAACTATTTATAACATTTATATGCAGGAATTTATATTTGACTCACTATTGTATGATTTTTTATAGTTTGTAAGGTGTGCTCCATTTTTCTAAATAATCATAATATAACATATATGTTATTCATTATGTATTTACTCATTTATTAACCTGCCCTTGTCATGTCCTTGTCCTTGTTTTTCAAGATTTGCAGTGTTACCGAGTCCATATTATGTCAATGTCTGTGTCCATGCTCCATAGGTGGTGGATGTATGGATAATTTTTTGTGAAATTTGACTGTTGAAGTATAAAAAAATGAGATCACTTCATACAAAATTAAATATGGTGAGGGTTTATTGAAACCTTCATTCTTGTTGATGCTGTATTTTGTGTCTCAATAATATCTTAGAATGCCTGCGGGACAGTGCTTCATTTTGTCTGTTTTGCTATGAATTCGCCCAGATGTGTACAGATCCTCTATTGAGTGCATTACTCTTCCCAAGTATAGGGTTAGTAAAAGAGGTTTTCCATGGTGCATCTTTTATTCTTACGCTATTGATCTGAATGCTAATTCCCATAGCATGAGATGTCGCCCTCCTGCTCACTGATTTACATCCCAGGAATATAATATCCACCTGTAATTGGTTGATTTTGTGGCTTAGGAAATCATGATAAATCAATCATACTATCCCTGTTCAAATGCTTGGGATCTGGGTTGCTTGTTATGTTTGTCTTTTTGGTAGTGATATGGAATGGAATCTAATGAGCAAAATGCAATAAAATACTTTCTACCTTTTTATCACCTTTACCACATGAGATTTTTATCTAACATGATTCTTTTTCTTTTTAGTTATGAGTCCCGATGAATAATCTAATTCCCATGCTGTCTTGATTGAGTACACAGGTGATTGCCATCAAGAGTGATGAGCTGATTCTAGAAGCTTTTAAGCGCATGAAAGACAATAAAATAGGCGGCCTCCCAGTTGTTGAAGGAGCTAACAGGAAAATAGTTGGCAATGTAAGCATAAGGGACATCAGATTCTTGTTGCTCCAACCTGACCTATTCTCTAGTTTCAGGTATTATTGTATCTACTTAGATGCTTTGTTTGCTAGTTAGCGTAATTGAGATTTCACATATTCATACAATACTTCCGACTCTTTTCCTTCATATATGCCATGGGCACACATTATTATAAGACAAATTTCTTTATTATGAATACATAATAAAATATCTGCTCTGGTTTTCTTGATGTTGAAATGATGAAAAAGTACTCAGGGTATGTGTTATACACAATCTTGGCGAGAATAGTGAAGGGATCTGTGTAAAAGAGAATGATGGGAAGAAAATAATTTTCCTTTAATGATGTTCTTTGTGCTTGAGATGTAAGTGTGAGAAAATGATTTGGTCACTTTCTCTTGCATTCACTGCTATGTGGGAGAAAAATTCACCACTTTGCACATACATCAGTTTTTTATTAAAAAATTGTGGACAAACACACCTTTACTGTTCAATAGTTTGCCTTATTTGCTGTTTGAATCATGTTTTACTGCAGGCATCTTTCAGTGATGGACTTCATGAAAACCATTGCATCATTGAGTCGTAATTCAGGCAGAGAAACAGTGATCCCTCCGATAACATGCGCGAGCAATGCAACCCTGGGGAATGTGATAGAGCTCCTGGCATCAAAAGCGGTCCATAGGGTTTATATAGTGGAAGGTGAGGATTGTGATGTTGTCGGAGTCGTCACGCTTAGGGACGTGATTTCTTGCTTCATTCACGAGCCCCTCAATCACTTCGATAACTATCTCGGGTTCGCGGTTAAAGAATTCCTCAGCCAGTAACGCGTCGGACATTCGAGTTGGGTAGCTATCCTGATCCAGATTCTAATAACAGATCTTAATCATATTGTTATTTCTTCATTTCAAATCATGTACAAATTAGGATTTTGCTGCTGGTGTGAAGTTTGCTTTGTACACGAGTTGGGTGCAATTTTGCCCAGTGGGGCAAGTTATCTAAAAGGTGGTATAACAAACATATTAATAAAGCTATTAATCTAGCCTTAGCAACATGTTTAAATTGGCATTCTTCTTTATCTTACTTAATGTGAAGTGCTTTCTATATATTTGCTTTTAGCCTAAGGTTTTCCATCCCATTGATTAACTTTGATTAATATGAATTCATTTTATTATTATCATTATATGGAGCTTGATAGCCTTAAAAACACTGGAGATGCATATGCTCAGAAAAATACGCATTTAACATTTCGTTTTATCATATCATTTCCCAAGACGATTGTGTTCTTCTCCCCTTTTTAGTTAAATAGTTATTTTTTTTAGTGGATTATTTAAGATTTGTATTGCAATGAAAGGGAGTACTTGCAAAAGAAAAACCACATCAGCTAGGCTTTTTTATAAAAAAAAGAGTGAACCGGTGGGCGAGTTATTTTTTTCATTAATATAGGAGTACAGTCCAAGGAGAAAAAACTAAGCAAAAATTTAAATAAAAGCTGAGGTAGGGAATAGATTTATAGACAAAATCCAATTCCTCCCTCCCAACACCCAAAAGTTGCATTATGATCTATGAAGCCATAGTCGAAGTCTGCTATACGCATATACCCTTACCACTGATGCCCCAGCACAGAAGCATCCCCAAGCCACTATGAACCCTTTTGCGTTCTCTCAGATGTCATCCGCTGCGACCATCGACCCCGCAAAGCCAAACACTGCTTCGTTTCTCCCGAGCCATAAGGCCCAGAGACACGCAGGGAGACGGGACATATGAACCTTTCCACGCCCACTGCGATCAGCCCTATGAAACTCAGCTAGGCTTAAGTATTACTCTAGAGAAATAAGGGCTCAACACTTCAATTTTTTTCTTTTAAGTTTTTTATAAACTCTTTGTTTAAAGTCTTTGTGCAAGGGGTTTTCCACCATGTGACCCAATACCAAACCAATTTTCTAATCACACATTTTTAAATCAATGACAAAAGAATACGTTAAACATTACAAAGATGATATGATACATCATCTATTACTTTTTGGTTACTAAACCAATACCTTGCGACTTATATCAATGAGAATCAATTTAGTCGTTACCATTTGATGTAAATGTGCTGTTAGAAATCTGATAAAGCATATGCATCATTAAAAAAAATTACATTTAATAAAAATGGGTTCATTCAATTCGAAATGAAGCAATATATATTTTTTATCAAATGATACACATGGTTAGACGATGTTTACTATTTAAAAAAAAACATATGTGGTCTGCGCTTTGAACAGTAAAAAAGATTGATACTAACATTTTTCTTGATGTAGATCTATTTTATTTTGTTCATACTTACCTAACATCTCTCACTTGAAACCTAAGAATTAAAACTAAATGAAATATGATATTTATAGTACTCCCAATATTTTTAATAATTTAACTATTAAGTGTAATGTTGCTCCGTAAGAGCCGAACTGAAATATAATAAGGTTTATATACACCACTATTTTGGTGATTTTACGATCAATTATATTATTGTAAGACTTACGATCAATAAGGATTTATGAATTACGAACATGTCATGAGGTTTCTCCTCGCCCGTATGGATATAATCCATGACTTAACAAAATAATTTAGGCATCATTCAATTCATCATGTCAACATGTTTTAAAAAATTGTTCACCCTAATGCTTTTGTAAATGGATCAGCTATTATATATTTATATTAGATGTATGCATATAACAAGGGTTCTTAAATTTTTAAACCAAATTATGCATATATAATTATAGAACGTGGCAACTTGATGTTATATATTATATGAATAACTCTATTATAACAAGTTTTAAATCGTTTAAGAAACTTTTTATTCAAATAATATAAGTAGATGCAATACTATACATGCAATATATTCAATTTTTTTAGTGCAACGATATGTTAAATGTATTATGGATAGTTTAGTTATTTCAGTCTTTTCTTTTTTTGTATTGTAAATATTGGGTACAAACCTTAATAACAACACAATGGTTAATATAGTATCAGGGTCTCCACCCAAAAAATCGTACATCTGTAAAAGTTTCTATTTTTCTTTCCCGCCCTGATTGAAGTCAATCGGAGTGGAGAAGGACTTTTGTTCGCGTGATTTCGGCCCTCTGCACCTTCCTACGCCCTTCGACCTTCGTGCAACTTCTGCACGACTCCAGCGCCCTCCGTGCCCATTCACGTGCCACTACGAGTCTCCCGTGCCTTCTGTGCACCTCCGCACGACTCCTGCGCCCTTGATGCCCATCCGCGCGCCTACCTGGGTCACTTCGGACCACTACGCGCTACCTCGGGCAACCATGCACGACCCCAGGCCACCACACATCTGCCCAAACCTCTGCACGCCATCACTGCGCCACCACGCCTTCCACATATGTCTGCGCACATCCACACGAGGCCTCCGCGCCGCCGCGCCAGTCCGCGCGACTTCCGCGCCATACCGTGCTCTCCACACGCTTCCGTCCGCGCCCCGTCCGTGCTCCTGAGCGCCAGATACGCGCCCTCCCTGAGCACAGCGCCCTCACGCACATGCTGCCCGCCCCGTGCACCACGCCCTGCTGCGCCATGCCCTGCTGCTCGAGCGCGCCCTGTCGCTGCCCGACCGCGCAATCCCTCTTTTTCTGGGATCCTGCTCGCCCGCCAGCGCGCCAACGCGTTTCCCGAACGGAGCCCGCGATTCCCGGGTTCCTGCACGCGTTTTGCCTGCACGCGTGACAGCTCGCCACGCGTTTCCCACGCTCCTGTAATTCCTGGAAGCCAGCACGCGCCAGCCTGGACACGCTCCCGGATCTCCCGGGCCTCTGCCAGACGGGCTCTCGCCCAGACACGCCCAAATTCCCCAGTCTTCCCTGCGCGCGCCCAGGTCCGCCCCGAAGCTACTTCCAGCCACCTCCCACGGCCGCTGTCTCCAGCGTCCCTCCGGCACCTACGGCCACTCTCCCGGCGGTCCTCCGCCGTCTCCATTATGGTGGATGATGTTCCTGGCAGTGACAATGATGATGGCGAAAATGAAAAAGTCATGCAAATATCAGGTATTGACAAACCCTAGTCATGATACATCAATTGTATGACATTTTTTCTCTTCTTTTTGATTGCACATGTATAACAACCCATAGAAATCATGGAACCATCACTCAAGAGTCAAGAATATATGGAGAAACAAGAGAGAACTAGAGAGTAAAAAAAATTCCAAAGGCTGGATATGAAGTTTGTGTCGAACACAAAGCTAGAGTATAGTTGGAGAAGAAGCCCTTGATGACCCACACTCTGAGATCCCTAAAGTGCCATCTACCACACTCTCATTATCATGTAACTTAGAAACTCTAATAGAGTAACTAAAAGCAAGGAAGGGCCATCTTAGTTGAATAAACAAGTCAGACAATGCATGCAACACAGCCTAGGCTGTGTTTCCTCCCACTATTTTCCTTGATGTCTTTTGGAAGGAGTCACTTGTATATCCTCTCTCTCAGCTAGTTTGTATAAGAATTTTGTCTCTAGCAATACAACATCGATCGTTATCATCTTTTCCAACAAAAATAACTAAAAATATATACAATTAAACTAGGGCCCCATATAAGAAATTCGTCTAGGGCCCCTTTTAAATTCACCAATCTGTGGGTCGACCCTGATCAAACATAAAATGATTTATTTCACTTATATAATTATCTATCCCAAATACTTAATATGGGGTAGGGGTCTAAATTTCTCCGATGTTTCTGTTGTGCTTTTACGGTGTGTTCATAGACCCATCGTCATATATCTCAGTTTGGAAGGTGTTGGACCAGTTCTAGGTAAGGGCGGCGACAATGTATCTTAGGGCAGAGGTGACCATTTTTACTAACAAAATATTAGCAAGACCATATACAAACAGCATTAGAATGAAATATAAGTGTACTGATTTGACAAGTCTATTATGTTCTATGATGAGGAAGATCGAGGCTAGAATTGAACTCTATGTTCATAAGACTATACTCACCCCGCACAAGTGGTCACGGATCCAATGACAATCTCCCAGGATACAACAGTTGGACTCCCAACGGTAGTAGGAATTCAAACCGAATGGACAACGAATTGATTGTGTTTCTTCCAACTCTCTTTGACTGGAATGCTATAAGACTTGAACGTAAACTCCAAGGGATTGAATGCATATTCTAGTGAATGATTCAAAAATGCGAAGACTGTGTGGTATTTGTAGAGGAAAAAATTGGTTGAAGAGGTTCTTGCTGTTCAGTTTTCACTGAAACAGAGTCTACGCCATCCCTCCATTCAAACAATCAATGATCAGATTGTAACCGTTGATCTGACAGCCCATAATCATAGCGAAATTCTATTTTATTATTTATTTCGTGTGTTTGTTCCTGATCCCACAAAAAATTATTTTTACATAATCACAGCGAAATTTTATCTTATTATAAAATAATATGCATATTTCTTCTTTTTTTTTATAATTTTCAATCAATAAATTTAATTAAATATATATCAAATGAAGAAAATCAATATTTTCAGAAAATTTACAAATGTTAATTAATTAGTGTTTGAAAATCTATGGTAATTAATGGTTATTGTTGTTATGACTGTCACCCTACATGGTATAAACATGATGGGCACAACTATTACCTTAGTACAAGATTTCAATGTGTCATTGATAGACGCGTTGGACACTCATCATCACAGAGTAGGTTTTTAATAGCACTCCGTGGTAACTGTATTCTTTGATGCATGATTGTACTATGTACATATCTATAGCGAGTCACCATATTAACCAGGTATAATTTATAAATGATAAATAAAGTCAAATTATATGATATTTGACCATCAGTATTGTACCCAAGTAGTTTTAGGTGTCACTCGATCACAGCATGTCACCCATACCGTGTTTTATTGCTTTGTAACGTCATCGAAGACTATTGAAGACGGTGTTTACAAACGAATTTGAAAAGCTGATAAACATTACGCTTTTATGAGAATCATACTTAATTAAATTTAAACTCATCTTCAAACGTTTTTCTTAAAAAGATGTTCATAGAAGTAGAGTCTCCAATAACGAGCTCATGATTTCTATGTGATGCATTTTTATATCCCAACAAACTGATCAAAAAATGACTATTTATTTTTATTCCAAGCATCAACTGGTCAGACAGTTGATATTAAAGATACAACAATGTAACCTTACATCAAAAGAGAGGGTGAGAGAGAAGGAGAGGCTGGAGCAGAGTGGAGCAGAGCTTGTTAGAAAGAAATCAACAAACTAGAGAAGAAGATTGTTCTCTAGAGTGAAAAACACACAAGAATTGTGCTAGAGTATGAGTAGACTTTTGGTGGCTTCAAATTTCATTCATACTATATCAAAATGAGAGAGTACATGGTTGCTATATATAGCATACATACCCAATCCGAATTTACATGCTCTGTAAATGCATACCATGAAAAAACTAAAAAGCTATTACATTTTCAAGGAAAATAAGTAAGGGAGGAATACAAGGAGTTTGCATAGAAAATCACATGTATCTTAAATGCTAAAAGAGTTCCCAAGATAAATAAATGAGAGAGGAATTCAAAGAGTCCAGCTTATAATTTCAACAGCCCCTCTTAAGCTAGACTACCACAACACCCAATTTCTCTCTCATTTTATTGAAAGTTTCAATCTTCAATGCTTTTGTAAAGATATCAGCTACTTGGTCTTGGGTCTTGCAAAACTTGACATTGATCTCTCCATCTTTGACCAAGTCTCTAATGAAATGATACTTGATTCGAATATGCTTGCTTTTGCCATGAAAAACTGGATTTTTGGTGAGTGCAATGGCTGAACTATTGTCACAAAACAGAGGAGTGCTTTCACATTGAGGATGCTTCAGCTCATGGAGAATCCACCTTAACCAGAGAGCTTGACAACTAGAAAGAGCCAATGAGATATATTCAGCTTCAGTTGTGGAGAGAGCCACAACAGCTTGCTTCTTTGATGCCCATGAGATTGCACCTGAGCCAATGTGAAAAACAAAGCCTGAAGTGCTTTTACTGTCATCTCTGTTTCCACCCCAATCACTATCACAAAAGCCCACCAAACTTGAATCTTGGACACTTTTATAATGAATTCCATAATCAATAGTGCCACGAACATATCTCAAAATTCTTTTGCCTATGTCCCAATGAGTATTAGAAGGAGATTCCATGAACCTGCTGACCATGCTGACAGCAAACATAAGATCAGGTCTTGTAGCAGTCAAGTACATAAGACTACCAACAAGGCTTCTATAGAGTGTTGCATCAACCTTTCTCTCACCATCATTTTTGCTAAGTTTCAAACCAACTTCCATGGGAGTATTAAGAGGTGTAGCACCCTCCATTCTGAACTTCTTCAATATATTTTCAGCATATCTTTTTTGAGATATAAATATTCCATCTTCAGCTTGCTTTACCTCAATGCCCAGAAAAAAATGGAGAAGCCCCATGTCAGTCATCTCAAATTCATGCATCATATCTTTCTTGAAATTTTCACACATGCTTGGACTAGTGCCAGTAAATATTAAATCATCAACATATAAGCATATGACTAAGAACTCCCCTTGAGTGCCTTCTTTGATGTAGAGAGTATGCTCGAAAGGACACCGTTTGAAGCCATTCTTCAAGAAATATCCATCAATGCGACTATACCAAGCCCTTGGCGCTTGCTTTAGCCCATATAAAGCCTTCTTCAATCGACACACTTTGTTTTCTTCATCCTTCTTCACATAACCTGGAGGTTGATCAATATATACTTCTTCTTCAAGAAAGCCATTCAAGAAAGCCGATTTAACATCCATTTGATAGACCTTCCATTTTCTTTGAGCAGCCAAAGCTAACACCATGCGAATTGTTTCAAGGCGAGCCACAGGAGCAAAAACTTCATTAAAATCAACACCGTACCTTTGCTTGTAACCTTTTACCACCAGCCGTGCTTTGCATTTCTCCACCTCTCCTTTTGAGTTGAATTTTGTTTTATATACCCACTTGACGCCAATAGATTTGTGTCCACTTGGGAGCTCAGTTAACTCCCAAGTATGATTTCTTTCAATGGAATCAATTTCTTGATTCATAGCAATTCTCCACTTCTCTTCTTGAGATGCTTCTTCATAAGTAATTGGATCGGCGTCCGCAAATAAAGCAAAATTCACCAAGTCTTCATCAAGATTTCTTCTTGTTGCTTCATAAATTTCTTGAAGACTTCTTGTCTTCATAGGAGGAGATTTAGAACTTCTTGAAGACGAGGAAGACGGTGATAAATGAGAAGATGGAGAGGAGAGTGGAGTATCTCCATCACCACCATCACCATTTGGTTCATGACTCTCCTCCTCATTGATGAGACTTGAATTTTTATTTTTATTCACACCATCCCAATCCCAAGATTCTTCTTCATTGAATTTTACATCTCTGCTTATAATAATTTTCTTGGTGATTGGATTGTAAAGCTTATAAGCCTTTGAGCCTTCACTGTACCCAACAAGGATACATTTTTCAGATTTATCTTCAAGCTTGCTCCTTCTTTCATCGGGAACATGAGAATAACATATGCTGCCAAATACTTTCAAGTGAGCAACACATGGTTTTTGCCCACTCCAAGCTTCTTGAGGAGTTAGATCTTGAACACTTTTAGTGGAGGCACGATTAAGAAGATAGATAGCACATGCCACTGATTCAGCCCAAAATATGTTAGGCATACCTTTAGATTTCAACATACTTCTTGCCATCTCCATGATTGTGCGATTCTTCCTTTCCGCAACGCCGTTTTGTTGAGGTGTGTACCGAGTAGTCAACTGATGACGAATGCCCTTCTCTTTCAAGAATTCCTCGAACTCATTGGACATATATTCAGCCCCACGATCAGTACGCAAGGCTTTAATAGAGAGACCACTTTGCTTTTCAACAAATGCCATAAATTGCTTGAAGTATTTGAACACCTCAGATTTTTCTTTTAGAAAATAGACCCATGTCTTCCGGCTGAAGTCATCAATGAATGTTAAAAAATAACGATTACCTCCAATAGATGTGGTGCGCATAGGGCCGCATAAATCAGAATGAACCAACTCAAGTGGTTTTGATGCTCGCCAAGATTTGCCAACAGGAAAAGATTCTCTGTGATGTTTCCCAAGAACACAACCTTCACAAATTTTATCTTGCTGATGAATGTTAGGCATGCCTCTAACCATATGTTTTTTGCACATGAGAGATAAAGAACTGAAGTTCAAATGCCCATATCGAAGATGCCATAACCATGATGAATCTTTAATAATAGTATTGAAGCAAGGAAGAACACCACTTTGAAATATAAATGGAAACATCTTGTTTTGAGTCATTTTCACCTTGGCTATGAGAGTATTCTTGTCCTTGATTTCACATATTTCTTCTTTGAAATGAAAATCATATCCTTTGAGAATAAGTTGCCCAACACTCAAAAGATTGTGTTTGAGGCCTGGAACATAGAAAACATCGGTGACATGCTTGCTGCCATGGTTAGTTTTAACAAGAATATCACCACATCCCTTGACAGCAAGCCTTTTATCATCACCTGTTCTAACTTCAGTTTGGACCATTTCATTTAAGTCCACAAATAATTTTTTGTTTCCAGTCATGTGGTTACTACACCCACTATCAATATACCATACTTCATCATGAGTTTCTTCTTTGGTATCACAAGCAAGAAAGAGAATATCATCATCAAGAATTTCATTTTTCTCATGCATGAAAGTTACCTCCTTTTGGTTTTCTTCTGCCAATTTCTTTCTACAAAACTTTATGGTGTGACCATACTTCTGACAATGATAGCATTGAACTTGTGAGAGGGAGCGACCACGACCTCGACCTCTACCTCGACCTTTCCTCGCATAGAATAAGATGAATCACCTTCCTCTTCTTTTGTCTCTTGATTTCTACCACCTCCATATCCTCTTCCTCTTCCTCTTCGTCCTCGAGCACCACCACGAATAGAGAGTTGTGTCTGAAAAGCTTGCTCGATTGGAGGAGAATCAAATTGCTTTATACGAAGTTCATGGGACTGAAGTGATCCCATTAAACTATCAATGGACAAAGTGGACAAGTCTTTGGATTCTTCTATAGCAACAACAATATGTTCAAACTTGCGAGTTAAGCTCCTCAATATTTTTTCAACAACTCTTTGATCTTCAAGTTTTTCACCATTTACTCGCATTTGATTAACAATGGAGAAGACCCGATTGAAAAAAGCTTCAATAGTTTCAGATTCTTTCATCTTTAAAGAATCAAATTCACTTCTAAGAGTTTGGAGTCTCACCATTTTTACCTTGTCTTCTCCTTTATATGTTGTATAGAGAGTATCCCATGCTTCCTTTGCCGATTCCGCCGAAGATATCCTTTCGAAAATGGCTTCATCAACAGCTTGATAAATATAGAACAATGCCTTATTGTTCTTCTTCCGATTTTCCTTCAATTGAGTTTGTTGTTGTTGAGTGAAGCCCTCCACATTGTCCGGCTCATCGAAGCCACTCTGAACAATATCCCATAGATCTTGAGAGCCAAAGAGTGCCTTCATTTGAATACTCCATTTGTTATAATTTTTACCAACAAAGCAAGGAACTTGTGGTTGCATCATATTGTTGGAAGCCATCCTTGAACCTGGCTCTGATACCAATTTGTTAGAAAGAAATCAACAAACTAGAGAAGAAGATTGTTCTCTAGAGTGAAAACACACAAGAATTGTGCTAGAGTATGAGTAGACTTTTGGTGGCTTCAAATTTCATTCATACTATATCAAAATGAGAGAGTACATGGTTGCTATATATAGCATACATACCCAATCCGAATTTACATGCTCTGTAAATGCATACCATGAAAAAACTAAAAAGCTATTACATTTTCAAGGAAAATAAGTAAGGGAGGAATACAAGGAGTTTGCATAGAAAATCACATGTATCTTAAATGCTAAAAGAGTTCCCAAGATAAATAAATGAGAGAGGAATTCAAAGAGTCCAGCTTATAATTTCAACAGAGCTCTCTCTCCCCCTCCCTCTCACCCTCCGATCCCCCTAACCGGCCCCTCCCTGCCCTCACCCTCTTGTTTGTTCGACCCATCGCCCTTCTCCGTCGAGCCCTCCTCTCTCTTTTTTTCTCTCCCTCTTTTTATTCTCTCTTCTCCTTCTCTGTTCCTTCCAACCAACGATAACGTTTTGGTTAGGATGGTGGGATTTTTTTGTTAGTCTAATTAAAAAAATTTCTGCTCTATAGCAACTGTACTAATTGATGATTGTACCATGTACATATACCATGTACATATCTACAACGGAATTACTTCATCATATTAACGCGCGAGGTCCAAATGATGATTGACAGCCAGCGAAATAAAGACATTAAATGATGACTATCATATTTTATTATCACCTTACTCAAGTTTTAAGTGATGCTGATCACAGCATGTCACTCATATGTTTTGTTAAATTGTGACGTCATTGAAAACTAGCTTGGCAGTGTTTAATTGCGTGATTGTGCAACTTTTACAATTGCAGGAAGCTGGTTCTGCAATCGTGCAACCAAACAGTTTTGCAATCGCAATTTCCTGCAAACAGATTTTAGATAAATAGTGTTCAAAAGCTACGATTTGAGGAAGCTGAGGGGAGGTAGCTTTCTATAGAATCAGTTTTAAACTCAGCGATCGCAGAAAATTAGTTTCGCAATCGTGTTACCAAACGCTACCTTAAGACATCATTTGAAAATGACTTAAGACTGGAAAGCTTTTAAATATTAAGCTTTTGTAAGAATTATACTCATTTCCAAACTTTTTTTTGAATGTCTTTAATGATCCAAGCTTCTGAATAAAACTAAAAGCAGTTTTTATTTATTAAAAACAGTTTTTAAAAAGTGTAACATAAGTATTAGCTTGTGATTTCGATACGATGCTTTTTTATATCCCACTAAATTGATCGAAAGGTAATTGTTTATTTTTATTTCAGGCATCAGCTGATCAGACAACAGTTGATTAAAGATGCAAAAAAGCATCTATGCGTCCTTATATCAACGACAGCAGCACTGCGAGGCGAAAATTGAGAGCTTACATTTGCTTTCATGGAATCCGTGGCGACGGCAGGTAGTCGAGCACGAGGGGATAAAGCATCTCCCAAAGCAAATCCAATCGTCGTTCGGTTGGGCTTTTGATTCATAGTACATCGTTGAACCCATCGGTGCGTAGGACACCGTGTTTGTTTCTTCAATTGTTCGGCTTGCTGAAACTAAGATACAACAAGTTGTTTAGAAATACATCATATATAATACATATGTATAGAGATGGTTATAGCCAGGTGAAAATAATGCATGTAAAATGATGCAAAATACTGCCATAACGATAAATTGCATGGACTCATTCAAAGAATGAGTGAAAATCACATATGATTTTTTTAGTAATATCAGAATAAAGATTTTTTCAATAAAATGTATGGACTCATAATGATTTTTTCAATAAATTGCATGTGAACCATGCGGATCATAGCATATATGTCCTTTAAAGAGATATATGTATCAATAAAGAAAGTATACACTTCATTTGAAGGTATTTCATGTCATTTAAAAGAGTATATGCGTCAGTAAAAAAAACATATACATCATTGATGTATTACATATATCATTTGAAATTATGTTATCAACAATACCTTCAACGAGATATATGTTATCATTTGAAGGTATTTCACGTCATTTAAAGGAGTATATGCGTCAGTAAAGAAATCATATACTGATATACATCATTGATGTATTACATATATCATTTGAAATTACGTTATCAACAATACCTTCAACGAGATATATGTTTTCATTACTGAAGCATATACCCCTTTAAAGACATATATGCAATTCGTATGGACCGTACGGACCGCATATTATCAGTCAACTATATATATTGTTGAACATTTGAATAGGTGTAATATGTAGCACCAAGTATGTATAAAAATTGCCACATACACTGTTTTCTGTGCATATAAAAAGGTAAATTGATTATTAAATTTAATACATTGTAGTATCTCTTATATGCTTTGGAGTCGGCCCCGTTTTCTTTTTTCTTTTTTTTCTGGATACCAACTTAGGACCGTAGGGAGGTCCCCAAATATATATATATATATATATATATATATATATATATATATATATATATATATATATATACGGGGGCGATTAGGTGCGGCGTGCGGCAGGTGCGGCGGCGACGTGGGCCGTTCGATCGCGGGTTCATCGCATCCAACGATCGACGTGAATCGCACCCGACCGTCCGATGCGATGGACCCGTGATCGACGGCCCACGATCGACGCCGCACCTGCCGTTCGCCGCAGGTAATCGGCCCATATATATATATATATATATATATATATATATATTTTGTCTAGATTTATAGTTATCAAAAAGGGAGTTGACACACTCAACCACTTTTGCATGTCATGTCAGAAACGCAGTATAAAAAAATTGTCAAACATTGTATATCTTTCAGTATGTCGTGATGCATAAATAATTACGACTTTCTGTTACATTATTTATACGACAAAAAAACTTCATTAACAAAAATATAAATTTAAAGAAATTAAAACGTACGGTATGCAAGAATAGGGGTCGGCAACGGGCCCGCGGGCCTGGTTGGCCAATGGACCCGGGCCGGGCCGGCCCGTGGCAAAAAACAGGGCCCAGGCCCGGGCCTGGGTTCGGGCCTACGGGCCCAAATTCAAAACATTTTATTTTTTTTATTTTACGTTGTTTATTTGTACATAATGTTAAAATAACACAAAATTTAAAGTGTAATATTGAAAAAAATATTTATATCTATTTAATATTCAAAATAAAAATATTAAATGAATTAATTACTTACAAAAATGAATAATTACATGTACCTAACTAAATTGACACCTAAATAAATGTTAATAATTTGTATAACTCAACCACAATTCAAATAAAAATCACATCTTATAATTCATTGGATCACCTTCCATGGGCCTACGGGCCGAGCCTGCCCGGCCCGCGAACGGGCCCGGGCCGGGCTTTCGGGCCTCGGGCCTGATGATGACCCTTATGCAAGAATGACTAAAAAAAAGAATTGAACATAAGGTTTTCTTTTCAAAAGTACTTCATTTGTGTAGGTACGTGGAAAAAAAAACACGTTGTTCTACAGTTTGTTTTTTCTAGTATCAATTTCAATATCATATGCGTCGATTGAAAATCACTGGAACATATTAACATGGTATATACTTCAATAGAAAATTTTGATATTTTATATAAATGTATTCATATAATTTATTGGAATCAAAACATGTAACTCATTAGATGATATACTATTTTAAAAAAATTCTAAATACGTGTGGATAAGAATTAAACTAGAAAAAGAAGATGTATGTAACATTATCAAAAAAAAAAAAAAAAAAAAAAAATTGTGTGCTGGGCCACAGTTTTTTTCTTTTGGGCCAATTTTGAAGTTGCTTTGGGTCCTTCATAATAAGGTCAAAGAGGACCAGCCCTGGCTTGCTTAATTGTGGAAAATGTCATGCTCTTTCCTTTTTTTAACCATGATTATTACTAAGGGAAAATGACAAAAAAAAAAACTCTTAAAAGTTAGAAATACCTAAATCAGTCACTTTTTAAAATTTTACCTAAAAAAATCTCATTTCATAATTTTGAAAATATAAAAGACTAATCTACCCTTATGTAATTAGATTCTTAACATCCCTCTAATCCTTGTTAGGTTATTCCAGATCAAAAATCTATTTTTCCCACAAAACAATAATCTCTCGACCCAAATCAATCCCTTAGAAGTTTTGTTATTATATATCATATTGTGTGTTTCTTATATATATCTTAACTGGTGTTATTTTTTCATTTTTCATTGTGTATAATCATAATATATAATTTAAATCTGTATTGTTCCCAAATCCAGCAGATGATTTTTTAATATTCTAAATCCTTATTCACTTTTTTTTTTTAGTTATTCACATATTTTTATGGCGTTATTAGTACATATCCATTTTTTTAAAGAAACATCAACATTTGATAAAGTTCATCATTAAAAACTTAAATTATATTGGCACATATCTCACATAAATCCACCTAATCACAAAGAATTTAGAATAAAAACAAGTCTACATAAGAATGTGTGAAATACATTAACAAAATTAAGATGGTGAAATATTTTAACAAAGTTAAGAAGTATGGAATATGTGAAGGATCTAATTACATAAAGGTATATTAGTCTTTTGTGTTTCTAAATTTGTAAAATGAGAATTTTTTAAGTATAATTTTTAAAAGTGATTGATTTAAGTATTTCTAATTTTTTGGAGACTTATTTGGTCATTTTCCCTATTTCTAACACATATTTTGATTTATTATATTTTATTTTTGAATTATATAATCCGTTAATGAAGGACATTCTTTTGTAAGAAAATCAAGTAAATATCCAAATGAGCACAATTAATGCATATTTTATAATACAATATTGACATGGAGTATGCACTATGTTAGGTGATTTTAGATATTGTAAGAGAGATGTAGTGAGGGGCGAATGAGATTGCAAATTGAACTTACTGTATCCGCATCCTTTATTACGTAAACTACAAGAAAAGTAAAGGCTAACTAAGCAAGACATTATGAAGATGCGATAAAAAGATTATATATTAAAAGTTAGAAATCAATTTTACGTGTTAAAAGACTTTGGCATACTTGACCATGAGCTTAATTTACTAAAAACATTTTGTTTGATTATCTGATGAACTGAATACTCACTTGTTGTTGAATAACTGATGAGAACAAGTAGCATAAAAGCAGAAAAGCTTTTTCTCATGAATGTGGACATTGCAATTGATTTGCTCTCTTATTCAAATTGGTATCTTAGAAAAACAACTATATGGATATATGGTTGGAACTTGGTCCTAAAGTGACACCAATTTATAGTGTCTTTAGAAGAATTGAAGAAGATCTAAGATACTAAATTCTTAGATCACCTAGCAGCAGCAGCTCAGTCAAGTCCCAATTGTGGGATGAAATCCTTATCCACCTACAGGAAGACAAAGATGAAAAAAATCTGATCCGATGAGAAGAACATTGAAAGTTTGCCAACTTTTGGCAGTTAATTTTGTCAAGCTCGTCTGATGCAGTGGTATTCCCTAACAACCTGCTTTTTCATTCTCTTCGTGTAGTGTTGGAGAGTCCCTTCAGCCCACATTTTTGTTACAACTTTTTGTAAAGCAATGTGCATTTTTCTAAAGCAAAAGAAATCTTTATTACCCAGCAAAAATAAAAAAATCTTTCATGGTCCAATCTAGTATTTATGCAATATCTTTGATGACTTTATACTGAATTTCGAAGAACTAAATGTTAGAAAAAGATCTAAGATATTTAATGTCTTTAACGGTCCAATCTAATATTTATTTTATGGGTCTTTTTTATTTTTATTTTTGAATAAATATAATGGATATTTATTTAGTTAATGTGAAAGATAAAAGAATTAATTAGGGGCCCATCATGCAGTGTGAATATGCCAAAGGGAAGTCTGTGGTCTTTGGAAGGATATGATTGATTTTCGTTGTCATCAACCAGGGAACCATGAACTTTACTGGACATTTGATCATCTTAGTTTCTTTTGTTATTGTTTTTTTTTTTTTTTTTTTTACTTGGTAAGTTAAGATATATTGCATGAAAGGGAATTGAATGTACAAGAGGATTAAGGGAGACAGATTAAACCGTCAATGTGGGTGCACTGCACACACCATTTACATTGGAGGAAGATAATAAAGAGTAAGAAAGAGTCTAAATGACCATTACAGGTGAGGAAAGAGAGACTTAGCCTTTACGAAGATGCTTGTGTCCTTCCTTGTCTGCCTGAAGAAGTATAGCAAGATCCCCCCCGAGCGTGGATGGATCTAGTGATGATACACCAATGGAAGCTCAGTGCGCTGCAAGGAAATCAGCAGCTGCATTGCATTCCCTATATACATGGGTAATCTTCCAAGAGGAGAAACTACTGACAGCTTGATGAAGAGCTCGAAGGTCTCTAATCGCAATCCATGGGATCTGACCACATCCATTAGACCATGCAACCACAGTAGTAGAGTTTGTTTCACTCCAAACCTGAGCCGCTCCAGCATCTTGAGCAAGATGGATGCCTGCCACGACACCTTTGAGCTCTAGGATGTTAATGGAGCAGGCACAGACTATAGCTGACAGGGCTTGTAGACAATCCCCATTGCTATTTCTAATAAGCGCCCCAAATCCATACCGATCATCTGAAAGAGATCCGTCAGAATTAGCTTTAACCCAACCCGCCGGAGGAGGAGTCCAGCTCACCCACTAATCTACCTTTTCTTTTTTCAAATAGGAAATATGAAATAAGTTCTGAAATTTGGGAGCAAGAGGCGAGGTAGGGTCCTCAAAGAGATGATCCTTGAACCTGTGAATGGTGGCTTGAATAACCTGCCTAACAATGAATATTTTATGCCTGGAAACATGTCTGAAGACCCTATTATTTTTTTCTTTCCAAATGGACCAGACAACTTGTGGTAGGAGGAAATGAAAGACCGAGCGCTCTGAGTCTGATTTAGCCATCTTCATAAATTGAGAGATATGGTCTCCAAGTGTTGGCATTCTGAATCTCTGTAAGCCCAGATTTTTTATGATGGCAGTCCATATAAAGGCTGAAAAGGGGCAATGAATGAAGAGATGGTTAGCGGTTTCCTCCAGTGTGTTGCATATACCACAAGTCCCAATGGAAGAGAGGCCGTGAGAGAGCAGACGGGCTCGGATAGGGAGCTTGTCTAGAATAGCTTGCCAATAGAGAAAGGAGTGCTTGGGGACCAGAATAGGGAGCCACAAGTGGCATGACCAAGGGGCTTCAGTGGAGTGAGTGCGGATAGAATTCCATGCTGATGCAGACGTGACTTTGTTATTGTTCTCTTTTGTTATTGTTGTAGTATCTTATTTTCTTGTATATATACATTTTTTAATAGTCCGAAGTACAAATATATTCTCTTGGATGTAGTGTATGAGATTTTTTTATATTCATAATCCAATGATTATATATTATGGAAAACCAAAATAGCTTATTGAGTATAAAAAGTGCTGGGAAACTACTGTAGATAAGGTGTTAGTCGATTAGACTTTTCCCAAGGAAAGGATTTTGTTGATATTTCTATATACTTGTACCGACGAAATAAACTGTATTAGCCATGAAAGGTTTACTTTTACCGACGATATGTTTCATCGGTAAATGTTTGTATTATGCTTTGTTGAATATTTTGTTGGTGTTTTGCTCGACGAAACATAAACGTTTACAAAGGAATATTTTCCCCCGTAAAACACTTATATGTTGTAATGCAGCTAGTGAGAGTGCATGTAGCACATAAACTACATGATAAGAGGGGTATAATAATGGTTTTACACGTGGCATTCCTTTTGAAGGACATATAACTATATAAGCCATGCATGAATGATTCATGAATATTTGTTAAATTTGATTGAAAGTTTATATGAACTATATAAATTTAGTCCAATGTCTAATGTAAAGTTCTCTAGTTCAATTTAACTATAAAAATTTTATTTTCGTATCAGCTTGTATATTTAAATTCATAGGTTATTCATGTTTTATTCAAGAATAATTCAATTCATTCAATTTTATTATTATTATTTTGTTTTACAAATTATATAATTACTTATAAAAAGACTGTAAATATATACAAGTATCATATATAATTTAGGAAAAAAATAAGATTGTCGGATAATGACTGAGTTCTCAAACTAATGGACAATCTGATATTGAAAATTATTTTGTTAATTCATTTTCCATATTTAAAGATTTGGAAATTTACAAAGAATCTTAGAAAAATCGAGAAACAACATTAATTCCATCACAAAATATTTTAAAAATTAAGAATGAATTTGAATAACATAATTTATCACAACAATAAACCTAGTTAAATAGCCTTTAAGATTACATTTTAGGAGGATATTTTCAAACGTAACTTTTAGAATATACCATAATACACTTTTTCCATTTTTCAATGTCATTTGGAGTCGTCACATTACTAACGCAACATACAATATCAATTAATATTGTATATACTTCATTATCTCAATATACATTATATTATGAAAAAATGTAAAATATACGCATTAATTTTATATTTTTAATATTCATTAAACAGGTACATGAAGACTGACAGTCACCAAAGTATTGACAAATAAAATGGTGATCACTATCATATTTGACCATTAGGTACACAAGCTTTAGGTGATGCTCTTACTCATACAGAGCATCACTCAAGCCATGTTTGCAGTGTGACGTCATGCTCAACAATTTTTATTTTTTATTTTTTTTGTAAAAAGGCCTACAAGGGGCAGATACAACAACGGGGCTCAAAGCCCACAAACCAAAGCCCAGGATGGCTAGTACACCTATAAGAGAGTTAGTCGGGTTCGAACCTGCGACCTCCCAACATGGGAGGGTGCAACTCAACCACCTCGCCAAGCGAGAGGTGGTGCGTCATGCTCAACAGGTTAAGACAGCGTGTGGAAAGAGGGCCTCTAGTCTCCATCTCTCCCACTCAACATTTATTAGGGCATCTATGTAAATACAAAATAGTCAAGCCAAATTACATAGTCTCCCGTACATGAGATTTTATAAAAATAAATCTTAACAAACTCATCTCTATAATCTCTCAACAAATCTTATCAAAAGTTGATAATATGGTTAATTATGTGTCACCCACTTCATCTTAACCATTCAAATTTGATACAACAGATTTTGAGATATTTTTTAAACATCTTTTATTTTTTTTGCCAGTGAGGAAATGATTAATGAATGCCTAATTTGGTTCAATAGATCAAACACAGTGTTGCTTTTAGTATAAGAACTTTTTTTTTATATCGGAGAGGTTCTCTATGGCTAACCTTACGTTCAAGCTAGGAAATCTACTTTTGTGTGTTTGTTCCTGATCCCACAAAACATTATTTTTACATAATCATAGCGAAATTCTATTTTATTATAAAATAATATGCATATTTCTTCTTTTTTTATAATTTAAAGTCAATAAATTTAATTAAATGTATATCAAATGAAGAATATTTTCAAAAAATTTACAAATGTTAATTAATTAGTGTTTGAAAATCTATGGTTATTAATGCTTATTGTTGTTATTGTTGTTAAACTATATGATTTAGAGATCGATCCCTCATTTCTTCATATTTAGGTTTTAGTCCCTACATTTAAATGATATGTTCCTTTTTAGTCATTGGGAGGAACCTATTTCTAAATTATTTAGTTTATTTTTTAGTCCCTGGGAGGGACCTATTCCTAAATTATCATTTAAATGTAGAGACTAAAACCTAAATATGAAGAAGTGAGAGATCGATCGCTAAATCCTATAATTTACGGGGTCTTAAAACTAAAAATCTCAAAAATCTTTCATGGTCCAATCTAGTATTTATGCAATATCTTTGATGACTTTATACTGAATTTCGAAGAACTAAATCTTAGAAAAAGATCTAAGATATTTAATGTCTTTAACGGTCCAATCTAATATTTATTTTATGGGTCCTTTTTATTTTTATTTTTATTTTGGAATAAATGCATATTTAATTAGTTAATATGAAAGATAAAAGAATTAATTAGGGGCCCATCATGCAGTGTGAATGCCAAAGGGAAGTCTGTACTCTGTGGTCTTTGGAGGGATATGATTGATTTTCGTTGGGAACCATGAACTTTACTGGACATTTGATCATCTTAGTTTCTTTTGTTATTGTTGTAGTATCTTATTTTCTTGTATATATACATTTTCTTATAGTCCGAAGTACAAATATATTCTCTTGGATGTAGTGTATGAGATTTTTTTTTTATTCATAATCCAATGATTATATATTCTGGAAAACCAAAATAGCTTATTGAGAATAAAAAGTGCTGGGAAACTACTATACATGATTATGAGCATAATATACTAAAATATTTTTTTTTTATTGTTTGAGGTACTCGATATTCACTTATTGATGAATAACTTATGAGACCAAGTAGCATAAAAACAGCAAAGCTTTTTCTCATAAATGTGATCATTACAATTGATTTACTTTTAATTCAGATTGCTACCTTTGAAAAGTCACTGTATGGTTGCTACTTGATCCTAAAGTAGCACCAATTTATAATGTCTTTGGAACAACTATATCCAAATTAAGGAAGATGTAGGATATTAAATTCTTGGGTTTTTTATTTTTAACTTCCTGCAAAACATCGTATTTAACGATCACTGCCTCATTTCTTCGTATTTGAGTTTTACTTTCTAGATTTAAAGGATAATTATTTTTTATTCCCTATCACTGACTAAAAAGAAAATTAAATAATTTACATATAGGTCCCTCACAGGGAGTAAAAAAGATTATCCTTTAAATCTGGGGAGTAAAACCCAAATACGAAGAAGTGATAGGAACAATCACTAAATATGATGGTTTGTGGGGAGTTAAAAATAAAAATCTCTAAGTTCTTTGAAGTTCCAATCCAGTATTTTTTTTAATCCATACTATAATAATAATGTCTAAAAGATAAACCATACTCACAAAAAGTACAACGTGCTTGCTCTTTGAAGACAAATTGAATTAGCTAGGTTATTTGCAGATAAGCTCTTTCATATTTATGATTAGGTCCCTGACAAAAGTCAGCTACTAATATCTTTTCCTGGGATATTTGAAGTTCCGCCCTCAATTTTTATCAGTTTCATGATCAAACCCCTATGGCCCTATTTGTGTTACAAACAAATCTCTCATTCATATTTTCTTATTTATAAGGAGGTCTCTGATCTGAAATATGAATTCCCGAACTTTAAATTTTAAGAAATTTTATCTAATTTCTTTTAACCGTTTAGATATCTATAAAATTATAAAATAAATATTTTATTGTCTTTATGTGAGCATATAAATTTATTTATGATAAATCTCTACTACCGTTTCAATTTTCATTTTCGTATTCACATTGATAATCATAAAACTATTGATTCAATAAATTTTTATAAATTTTTTTTATTTACGCTTATCAACTTCCTTTTCTGCTCTGTAGCATCTGTACTAGTTGATGATTGTATTATGTATAAGGATCATCATTTTAACCATACGCAAACAATGATTGACAGTCACGAAAATATATATAGACAAATGAGCATCATATTTGACCAGTGTATCTAAGGGTGCATCTGGTTGTGCGATTACGCAACGTTTGCGATTACAGGAAACTGCGTTTGCAATCGTGCAACCAAACAGTTTTATAATCACAGTTTTAAACCCAGCGATTACAGTTAAATAGTGTCCAAAAACTGCGATTTCAAAAAGCTGAGAAAAGTGAGCTTCCTGCGGAATCAGTTTTGCAATCGCAGATTCCTGCAAAATCAGTTTTGCAATCGCGCAACCAAACGCACCCTAAGTCTATTACATTGCATTGTGAAACGAGTTTAAAGCGATTTTAAATCCAAATTCATTTTCAAACTTCTGTAACGTTAACGGTCCCAACTTTTTTTAAAAAAAATAATTAAAAACTTTTCATTATAAAAAAAAGCTAGTTTTTTTAACAATGCAACATTAGCATACTTCTTAAAAACCTATCAATACTGGCATAATTATCTATCTAGAATAACTCAATTCCTCAATTCAAACGGGGCCAGAAGGAATAAAAAATCATATGAATTTGTTAATGAGATATATATATTGTGTAGGACACATAAAAGGGTGTAAAAAACAGAGGTGGGAGTTTCAAGCATTGCTTTAAGCAAGGAGAAAAAAAAAGTGGATGAAAGCCTTGTTGGGCTTGGTTTCCTAGGCAGTAGTCCAGTGTGTTGTACAAGGCCTCTTATGGACCTGTTGTAAATTTCAGGGACTTGTAAGCTCCTCTGAAGTCTTTAATACAAAAAAATAAAGTGCAATGATAAACTCAACCACTTGCATATATCATGTCACTAATGCAGTATAAAATAATCGTCAAACATTATATATCTTTTACCATGACAATACTTATATAATTACGAATATGTGTTATAATTTTTTACATATAAAAATATAAACTTCATTAGCCTAACATTAAAGTTAAAAGAAAATAAAATGTGTGAAAATGAGTGAAAAAAAGTATTTAGCATCATGTTTTCCTTGTCATTAATACCTCATTTGTGTAGGTACACTACAACAAATTTGGTTATTTGCTACGAACATTTAGCAGCAAAATTAAATTTCGTAGCTAAAGAGGACTTTTACCAGCGAAACATGAATTCATAGCGAATAGTTTAACCTTTCTCTACAAAATTAATTTTCGTTGCAAAAAATATAACTTTTCCCTGCGAAATCTTAACATCGCAGCAAAAGATATGAGTTTTAGCTGCAAAATCTAATTTCGTAGCAAAAGTTCTGACTTTTTGGCTACAAAAGTATATGTTGTAGCAAAAGTTCTGATTTTTAGCTACGAAGGTATATTTCGCAGCAAAATATCTGACTTTTTAGCTACGAAAGTATATTTCGTAGCAATATATGTGATGATTGGCCGCAAAATTGTATTTCGTAGCTGCAGGTATGGCTTTTGGCTGCGAATTTGCGTTGCAAAAGACTTGACTTTTAGCTGCGAAATTTCGTTGTAAAATTTTTATGGACTTTCAAAAGATTTAATTTGTTATGAAATTAAAATATGATTTACACTACATCATTATTAGACTAAGATCTTTTTTGCTGTAACTGTTTTCTATAATTTGGTTCGAAACATAAATAATAAAATTAAAATATTATTTATTATTCAGGACAAAGAGCAAGGGCCTTTTTCATATATATTTTTCTTTATTCGGATATGTATAAATAGAAAAAAAGGATAAACATTAGTATATTGAATCTAGATATGTACTTTATTTTCCACATTAGTCCATCATTGAATTAGATGATTTATTTTATTAATTGTGTTTATTATAATTAAATATTCGAAATAACATTTGAATTTGGATCATGTGCTTGATGAATTCCTTTCTAGAGGACATTAAGTAATTGATTGAGGTTCGTTGATAACAAATTTGAGTACATTCATTTTGACATTATATACAATTCGTTTATTCTTGTCTTTATTGAATTCAATGACAAGTTAGATTTTTAGTTATCGCTTACATATATAATGTGTATATATAGGAGCAAGCACAAATAATATCTAGCACAAATTTATAAAAAGCCCCATGTTTATTTTTCTTATTGGTAATTGTGATTCATATTTCCATAATTGGGGGAATGTGTATAGAGAATAAAAACAAACACACTATATTTATGAGATTGCATTAGAAGAGCAGAGAATCAAAGCCCGTGTTTGTTTTGCGAATAAAAAAGTGAATAAGGGAAAATAAGCATTTTATATTAATTACCTATCAAAAATCGGTGTTTATTTCAAACTGAATAAACACTGATCGCCGAATCAATCGATGTTTTATTAATAATCTTGTATTAAATTACCTTTTAGAGAACGGGGTGTACTCCAAGGGACTAGCGTTTCATGACAATTCATGTAATTTTATTCATATAAAATGTGTTCTTTTGATTTGCAAATAAAAGTCATAATCCAAACTTTTCATTCAAATCTTATTTGCACTGTCACAGTAATTGCACTATCAAATTAAGCAAAATTTTATCTAAGTGATCACAATCAAGAACAATGAAGAATACCTATGCAAGGTGAAAACAAAATATGAGAGAAATATCAAAAGATATTTTAATAATTATAAAAATATCCAGCGATATCAAATAACAGCCTTCTGATCAATGTTTAACAGCCTTCTGATCAATGTTTTAAATCTGAATGATTAAAGTCTATGTCGTTCGATCAAACACAAATGGGGAGATTAATCTCGACTGTTCGATTAAATCGGCAATGATCCCCAGAAGCCAATCTGTGTTTGTGATTTGTCAAATCACATTGAATAACTCACCACTGCTTCCCCCACATTCACTCATCCTCGACAAATTTCCCTCTCAAAAACACTCTGCGACAAGTGTTGGAAACCCTAGCCAGTTCTGCTGGAGGTGAGTTTTCATCATCTCCATCGTTGATCTCTCCCTCATGGCGTGGTAGACTCGGCGTGTGAAGCTTCCGACCACCACCTCCTGTGAAGGCAGGCCAATCTGTGCGGAGAAGACCACCGTTTCGAGCTCACCGCATCCAATTGAGGTAAAACTTGAAACTTGAGGCTTCTTATTGGGAACTTTCATGTTGTCGTATACCCGTTACCGAATTGTGATCCCATTGTGTGTGTGTGTGTGTGTGTGTGTGTGTGTTTTCCCTTCAATTGCTATTTTTGATTTGGGTATTTGGTTATGCTCATTGTTTTGGTGACTTATATCTTATGAATTCCCTAGCAGCTTTTATGTATGATCGTACTTGGAAAAAAAGGGTTTCAGTACTAGGGCCTTCCTAATATGGTCACAGAGTTCCAGCTCCTTTAGTGGTATAAAGGAAATGATACGTCTAGGCCATTGTGTAGCCTTATTTGCAATTTGCACTATTTTTAATTTTTTCATACACTCTCCTACTGAAATATAAACTATTCTATGAAATGATGTATACAGTGATAGAGTCACTTGAGGGGCGGGGCCATGCCCCCCCCCCCCCCCCCCCCCCCGGGTTTTTTTTTAATACTTCATTAGGGCCGTAACCCATACACAGCAGCAGCCAATGAAAAAAGGGCAATAGCCCACCCACCATACAAAATTAAGCAATAAAAAAAATCCCATATGTGATATGTCATAATTCAAGTTGATGTGTCACGTATTCCCTTAATTAATCCTTAATCCTCCATCGGACTCACCAATCACCCATTTTTAATAATTAATCATCCCCCTCCTCTCCACAAAATCAAAGAAAATAAATATAACAGTGACATAGTCGGCATGGCTACGGATCCCACTCCTCGGCATCTCGTCCACATATCTCAAAAAATATAAATTTTTGACATTTTATTTCTTTTCTTTTGTATCTAATTGTTCATAATATTAATCCCCCATCTCTAAAAAACCTAATTTTTATTTTTTTGTTCCATTAACCGTCCCACGATCGTGAATCGTCATTCGTCAATCATTTCCCCTCCATCAACACTTCGAAGGTATACAATTTTTTCTTTTTATGTATATCATTTTTTAATTCATGCTATTAAAATTAAAAATATATATTTAGTAATATAACTTTAAAATATATTTATATAAGTCACATTAGCCCCCCCCCCCCCCCCTTTTTATAAAAATCTTAGCTCCCCCACTCGATGTATATGCTGAGATATTCTAGTATTTTTTTTTTGTTATAAAAAAAATTACTTAATGCAATATGATAAAGCTCATACACTATGATAGAAGCTCATAAACTATGATAGACTAATATATATTATGTTATCATAGCATATAAAAGTGTAAAACAGACTACAAAAAGGACGAGTGTATCATCCCTTTTGTGGAAAATATAATGCTATGTTCTTTATTAACTTCGTTTACTGCTTGACACACATTTTGTTTTATTTTATTTTGAAGTATATAATTCGCTAATGAAATACATTCTTTCGTAAAAAAAAATCAAGTAAATATCCATATAAACACAATTAATATTTTGTAATACAGTAAATATATACTGGCTTGATGATGTAATTTTTCTTTGTTAATTAGATGATTGTTGTGTGAGTGACATAACGACCATAAATGAGACTACAAATTGTGTGAGTGACATATCAGTGTCCTTTATTACATACAATATAAGAAAAATAAAAGCTATATTTAAAGTGAGAAATGATGTTAGAAATAAAAACTTTGTCAAACTTATAAGCGTACTTGATCATGAGCATAATGTACTGAAATATTTTGTTTAATTGTTTGAGGAATTGAACTCTCACTTGTGGATGAATAACTGATGAGAATAAGTAGCACAAAAGCAGTAAAGCTTTTCCTCATGAATGTGGCCATTGCAATGATCTGCTCTCACTCAGATTGGTACCGTAGAAAGTCACTCTATGCTTCGTACTTGGTCCTAGAGTGGTACCAATTTATAAATGTCTTTTGAAAGAACTAAATCTAAGTTAAAGAAGATCTAAGACAATAAATTTGTTGATGTTCCAATAATATTATTTAATATCTTCAATAACTGGAAAAATTAAATCTAAGAAAAGTTCAAAGATATTTAATATATTTAACAGTTCAATCTAGTATATATTTTAGGCTTTTCTATTTTTATTTTTCGGAATAAAGTATCTTTTTTTAATTAATAAAAGACATCAATCAACCTGTTGTTACAACTTGAGGATTATGGGAATCAATCTGTCTAATGAATAATCAAACAAACTCAACTAATTAACGTGGTTTGGAAAACCTTCTCTACATCCTTAGAGCACACCAGTGATCAATCCACTATCTTCGAGAGCTTTTTATAAAGACCACAATAAATATAAAACAACCCTAGAGCCTAATGAAAAACATAAGATGTCATTTTATAATAGCTTCATGGTATAAATGTCAATACACAAACATAAGCTTAACAAGGAGCTCAATCCTCGTTCGACTTTGAGAAACGCCAACAATACTCTGCGTAGGGGTTCGGGCTCTAAAATATAACACTTACGCATTAATAAAAATGCAATGTGGGTGTGTAGATAGTGAAATGATAACATGCTGACTGTGTAGTTCGTGCGAACCATGTATATACACCCCTTATCGAAGTACATGCAGTCCGTGTTAGTTAGATTTATTCATGAATAATTTAATTCATTTATTATTATTATTATTATTATTATTATTATTATTATTATTATTATTATTATTATTATTATTATTATTATTATTATAATCATCATCATCATCATCGTTATTATTATTTCGTTTTACAAATTTTATAAGTACTTATGAAAAATAAAAATACACGTGTATCATATATAATCTAGATTTAGATTTGAGGTACCATATATAATCCATGGATTTAGTTAGATAATATATTTGTGTATCATATAAATATATATAATCCATATATAATACATGAAAAATTCATAGAAGCTCCAATCTAGTATTTATTTAATCTATACAATGATAATAATCTCTAAGTCCCCGTTTGGATAGCGGAATTGAATTATTCTGAATAGATAATTATGCCAGTATAGATAACAAATCTACAAGAATAAGAGATTTTATGTTTAGTTGTGTTTTTTTTATTCTCATTGGAAAACGTAAGAATAAAAGTTGAGTTGTTTGGTTGATAAAGAATAAAATATAAATGAAGTGTAAAAAAATTGATTTGACATGTGAGCCCTTTAAAGTATAATCAGTGTTGATAGGTGATTTGATGTGATAAGATGTAAAAAGTTAATTTGATAGTGGGCCCATGAGAATAGATAAAGTGAGTATAGCTTATCCTAGGGGTTACTTAGAATTGTTATACTCTCTTATACTCGTTTAAATCGGCTTAGTAATATCAAGTTATACCCTGCAAACAAACAACAATTTTCTCTATCCATTCTTATATCACCCTTATACTACCCTTATACTCGTTTATTCCGTTTACTAAACGGGGGTAAAAGATACAAGATACTGACAAAAAGTCCAATGTGCTTGCTCTTTGAAGACAAATTGAATTAGCTAGGTTATTTGTAGATAGACCCCTTCATATTTATAATTAGGTCTCTGACGAAAATCGGTCATTTTGTCTTTTCTGAGATATTTGAAGTTTCGCTCTCAATTTCTCTCAGTTTCACAACCAAATCTTTATCTGTGTTACAAACAGATCACTCATTCAGATTTTTTTACTTATAACGAGGTCTCTCATTTGAAATATGAATAGGTGAACTTCAAATTTTAGAAAATTTTATCTAACTTTTTTTTAATCATTAAAATATCTATAAAATTATAAAATAAATATTTTAATGTTTTCAGGTGAGCCTATTTTAACTATAATGTAAAATTTGTTTAGCTCAATTTAACAATAAAAAAAATATCATTTTCATATCACCTTATTTACTTCAATTCATATATAGGTTGTTTGTTCTATTTAAATACTTATTCATGTTTCATTTGTGAATAGTTTAATTAATTTTATTATTATTAATTTTTTCCACGAATTATTCAGTTCAGTATGAAAGAACTTGTTTCAATGATATCTTGTTTATTTATCAATGTTCAAGGTTTTTCAGTTTAATTCACACGAGTTCAGGTTCTTAGCCAACTGCTAACCCATAACCATAAATTTTCATGGTGGTTAAGGTCTCATTGACATCATGCTGTTCTCATAAACAAAGTCCCGGGAAATGAGCTGGTGATGATTTCTATATATTGCATCTTCATTTATACTCCCATCAAACTGATCCAAAAGCAACCTTTTATTTTTATTCCAGTCATCAAATCAGACAATTGATTAAAGATACAAAGAAACATCAATGCATCATTACATCAAAAGCGAGAACATAGACATTCTTGAGGATCAACGACAGCAGCAGTGTGGACCCAAAACTGAGACTTTACATTTGCTGTCACCATGGAATCCGCGGTCACGGCAGGTACTTGCGCATGACGGGAGAAAGCACCTCCCATCGCAAATCCAGTCGTCATTCGGTTGGGCTTTTGATTCATAGTACATTGGTGAACCCATCAGCGCGTAGGACACCGTGTTTGTTTCTTCAATTGCTCGGCTTGCTGAAACTGATGGATACAACAAGTTGTTAAAAAAAACATCATATAGAGTTGCTATGTTATCTACAACAACAGTTATGGCAGGTGAAAATAATACATGTAAAACAATGCAAATAATGCATGCATGTTAGGTGATTTTAGATCTTGTGTGAGTGACGTAGCACCATAAATGAGACTTCAAATTGGACTGAGTGTATCTTTTATAACATACACTGTAAGAAGAATAAAGGCTATAAGCAAGACATTATGCAAATGAGATAAAAGATTATATATCTAAAGTAAGAAATCAGGTTAGAAGACTTTGTCAAAATTATAAGCATACTTGATTATGAGCATCATATATATTGAAATATTTTGTTTGATTGTTTGAGGAATTGAATACTCACTTGTGGATAAATAACTGATGAGAATAAGTAGCACAAAAGCAGCAATGCTTTTTCTCATGAATGTGGCCATTGCAATGATTTGCTCTCTTATACAGATTGGTACCCTAGAAAATGCTTGGTACTTGATCCTAGGGTGGTACCAATTTATAATGTCTTTGAAGGAACAAAATCTAAGTTAAAGAAGATCTAAGATATTAAATTCATTCATGTTGCAATCTAATATTTATTTAATATATTCAATGACTGAAAAAATTAAATCTAAGAAAAAGTTCTAAGATATTTCATATATTTAATAGGTAAATCTAGTGTATATTTATTTTAGACCTTTATTTATTTATTTTTTTGGAATAAAGTTTCTTTTTAGTTAATAAAAGAAATCAATCAACCTCCTGTTCCAACTTGAGGATCATGGAAATTAATCTATGTTGAGAATAATCAAACAAACACAAATAATTAACATGGTTCGACAAACCTTCCTTACGTCCTTGGAGCAGACCAGAGATCAATTTACTATCTTTGAGAGGTTTTTCCAGTTTCCATTACCAAAATAAAAATTAAAATCCCAGAGTCTAATGAAAAAGATAAGATACAAAAGAAAATCATTTTATAATAGCATCACGGTAAAAATGTCAATACACAAACACAAGCAGGGTGGGGAACTCGAGCCCCGCTCAACTCTGAAGTGTCAACAATACTCACGAGATCAGACTCTATAATATAACACCTACACATTCATAGAAATGCAATTGCAAGATTAATATATATATATATATATATATATATATATATATATGGTCGCGATTACGTGCGGTGTGCGGTCGGTGCGGTTTACGACGTGGGCCGTTCGATCGCGGGTCCATCGCATCCAACGGTCGACGTGAATCGCACCCGACCGTCCGATGCGATGGACCCGTGATCGACGACCCGTGATCGCGCACCGCACCGACCGTAAACCGCACCTAATCGGCTCTCTCTATATATATATATATATAATCGAGTGATTCAGTACGGGAATGCGGGAAACGACGTCGATCGTTCGATCGCAGGTCCATCGCATCCAACGGTCGAGATGAATCGCCCCCGACCGTCCGATGCGATGGACCCGTGATCGACGGCCCGTGATCGCTTCCCGCACGACCGCATTCCCGCACCGAATCACTTCTATATATATATATATATTGAATTTCATTATCGAACTTCATTTTATTGCTTCATGTGGTAATGAAATTCGATGCATAGGCAATATTCTAGAGATATATGTATCCCTGAGTGTTATTGAAAACGTGTGTATTTATGTATATATGTATTTATGTACATTGATAAATACAATGCTCTACCTCAACTGCTGAATTAGTGTGAGTGACTGTAGCACAGAACACAGTACATGAGAGGGCTAGACAAGTGGCATTGTTTGTGAAGGAGACAAGCCGTGCCTGTATGATTCACTTAAATTCATTGGTTGTTCAATTTACTTCATGAATATTTGTTCAATTTGATTGAAAGTTTTACATGAACTATATTTAGTCTAGTGTCCAATGTAAAAGTTCTCTAATTCAGTTTAACAGTAAAAAAGTTCATTTCGTGTCACCTTGTATACTTTCATTCGTAGATTGTTAATTAGAGTCCTATGGATATTCGTGTTTTAATTACGAATAATTCAATTCATTTTATTATTATTATTATTATTATTATTATTATTATTTCATTTTTCAAATTGTATAAATACCTATGAAAAATATAAATATGTATGTGTATCACGTAAATATGAATAATATTACATCCAGCCCCATTCCAGACTCAATTCCAGTTTACATGTGTTTTGAATGTTTTTTAAATAGTATATTGTTATATATTGTGGAGATTGATGATGTGCGCGGAGGATTGTTGGCGCTGCGTAGGGTCGGACGGGGGTCGAGCTGTTTTTCTTGTTATATTAGGCTTTAGGGTTTTTTATTTTTGACGTGACCATTGCATTAGCTTCTCATTGAAAGTGGATTGATATCCGGAGTGCTCCGTAGACATAGACAAGGTTTGCCAAACCACATAATTCTTTATGTTTTTCTTTCGATTTGTTTGTTTATTTCTTTGATTGATTGTATCCCAAGATACAGAAATCGTAACATATACATCATCTAATAAAATTCATGCTTTTATAAAAAAAATGAAGCATATACTCCAATGAATTGTATGGATACATTTGTAGAAAATGTAAAATAATTATTTCAAAGTATATGCTTTATTAATGTGAGCATATGTATCGTTAATTTTCTATTGACGCATATAGAGTTGGAATTGGAGCTGAAAACGGATTTAGGTGTAACAGCACCCCATAATTATATATAATCTTTATATAATACATGAAAAATATAAACATATATGTGTATCGTATATAATCTAGATTTAGATTTGTGGTGTCATATATAATCATATATAATCCATTGTTTAGTTAGATTTAGATTTAAGGTATCAAAGGTCATGCTGATCTGCTAGGACAAATGGTTGGACCTCCAAAGGAAGCCCGGGTTGCTTTTTTGGTCCGCAAGGACAAATGGTCTCACGTTAGGGAAGAAATCTCCAACAAAAGGTCAGCCTACGAATGGACAAATTGGCTTTGGAAGTCTCACTAGGCCCCTAAACACTCTTTTTGTGCTTGGTTAGGATATCATAACAAGACTCCCACACTAAATTTTCTCTTTCGAAGGGGCACTATGCATGACATGGTTTGCAAATAATGCAAAAGGGAGGCTGAAACATGGGTCCATCTGTTCCTTAGCCCGAACCAATTCCTCCATATGAGACAAATCTTATCCAATTGAAATCCATAAAAATCAGATTTAAATCCAAAAGATTGCCCCCTCTTCCCTCAATGACACAGGGTTTCACGTTCTCTGGACTTAGGGTTTTCATATTTTCCTTCTTTTCTTTTGTTGGTTTTCACTAACAACATATAAATAATCGGATATTCATAGATCTTTCATTATCCACATTTTGTTTGTTTGTTTGAATATTATTAAGGTAAAGGAGATCCTCACTGGTGTCAAATTGGCGCTTCAACATGGATCTCCCAAATTATGGATCGAAGGGGACTCCCAAACAGCATTAATATGGGTCAAAGGGAAAGGGTCACCTCCATAGACTGCTTACAATACTCTAAAGGACAGCCACACCAAGCTTCTCTCTTTCACTGAATGGAGAGCCTCGCATACAGGTCATGAGGCCAAGCAACCAGTAGATATGCTTGCTTCTTGGTGTACCCAAGATCGAGAAGCTGGGATCCCCACGGGCTCTACATGGCCAGAGAAATAGAGTGCCCTGTTTTCATATGTAGTTGGCACAGAGTTCCCAAGGAAAAACAGTTCTTAATGATCTAGTTCACAAACTAATGGACAACTGATATTGAAAGTTCCTTTTTTAATTCTTTTTCCATATTTAAAGATTTGGAAAACTTAAAAAGAATCTTGAAAAATTCTAGTAACAACATTACTTACAATCACAAAAGATAGAGAAAAATAGACTTGCAAAAATGTATGAATGAATGTGAAGAAAATAATTGATCACAACAATATACAGAATATCATTTAAGTTTATATTTTTGAAAGAAATTTTAAAAATAACTTTTAAATATACAAGAATACCCTTTGCCCATTTTGCAATGTTGTTTGTAGTTATCATGTAACTATTGCGCCCAGTATATGAAATTTGCTAATGTTGTATATAGTACTCCACTATCTTGGTATACATTCTATTGTGAATAAATATAAAATATGTGTTAATTTCATTATTTATTAACCATGTAGAATAATGATTGATAGTCACAAAAGTATAGACAAATTAAATGGTGACCACCATATTTGATAGGTACCCAAGTTTTAGGTGAAGTTCTCAGGCTCCAAGTTTATTTTTATTCCAAGCATCAGATCAGATGATTGATTAAAGATACAAATAAACCTCAATGCATCCTTACATCAAAAGAGAGAATATATATATATATGCTTCAGGATCAACGACAGCAACACACTGGACCCCAGATTGTGAGCTTACATTTGCTGAAATAGAATCCGCGGGATCGACAGAAAGTCGAGCATGAGGGGAGAAAGCATCGAAAGCCGCAAATCCAGTCGTTCGGTTGGGCTTTGGATTCATAGTACATCGGTGAACCCACCTGCACATAGGACATCGTCTTTGTTTCTTCAATTGCTCGGCTTGCTGAAACTGTTGGATACAATACAACAAATTGTTTAGAAACATATCAAATAGAGTATATATCACATATATGTACATCGACGGTTATAGCCAATAATATAAATAATACAACACAAATAATTTCGCACAAATGAATTGTATGGATTCATTCACAAAAGATTAATTGAAAAAATCACATGATTTTTCAATGAGATGTATATTGTGTAGGACTATGAATGGGTGTAACAAGCAGCGTCACATATGAGTTTCGCTCATAGTAATCGTGATATCATTATTTTTACACTAGTTTGGAATACTAAGCGTGAGCATGTGCATAACTTCACGTGCATGTATGAGTATGCATAATAATATGCACATACACTATTTTCTATATATATATATATATATATATATATATATATATATATAATAAATTGATTTTTAAATTTATACATTGTGATATCTCTTCATGATTCAGAGTCCGCCGTAACCTAAGTGGGCTAGACATCCGCTTAGGGTCCCCAAATTTTAATATAGTTATCAAAAAGGAGTTGATAAACTCAATAACTTTTGCAGATATCTTGTCACTAATGATTTTTTGTTAACCAGGGGCTCAAGTGGTCAATATATAAAATGGTTGAACATTGTATATCTTTCACATATGTCTTTACATATCTAATCATGACCATGTGTTACATTTTTATATGAAAAATAGATTTCATTAGTCAAATATAAAGTTAAAGAAAATAAAAATGTGTTCGGCATGTAAAAATGACTGAAAAAATAAATGAGCACAAGGCTTTCCTTATGAAAAATACTTCAGTTGTTGTGTACTTGGCCAGACTTTTGAAGTTGGTTAAGGCGCTACGTAATATGGTCAAAACAAGCTGCGCTGCTTTTTGTTGTGGAAAATTTTAACCTTTTCTTTTTGTAACCCATTTACAACTTTCATACGTTTTTTTTTTTTAATTTTAAATATGTAATTCGCTAATGAAGTATATTCTTGCATAAAACAAAATGAAGTAAATATCACAATAAATACTACAATGCATATTTTGTAATACAATATATACTGACATGATGCATATGTATTTTTAGATGACTTTAGATATATATTGTGAGATTAACATAGTGACGATCACAAATGAGACTATAAATTAGACTGAGTATATATATTAGTATCCTTTATTACATACGCTATAAGAAAAATAAAGGCTATCCTAAGCAAGACATTATGCAGATTAAATAAAAAGATTATATATTAAAAATCAGCAATCAATCATGTTAAATTACTTTGTCATACTTGTAATCACTTGATTATGAGCATAATATACTGCAATATGTTGTCTGATTGTTGGAAAAACTGAATACTCACTTGTTGAGGAATAACTGATGAGAACAAGTAACATTAAAACAACAGCAAAGCGTTTTTTTATAAATGTGGCCATTGCAATTGATTTGCTCTCTGATTCGCATCGATACCTTAGAAAACCCATTGTTGGTTGGTACTTATCGTAGAGTGGCACCAATTTATAATGTCCTTGAAATAACTAAATCTAAGTTAAAGAAGATCTAAGATATTAAATTCATTGGCATTCCAATCTAGAATTTATTTGATATCTTTAGTGATTTTATAATGACTTTTGAAGAACTAAATCTAAGAAAAAGATCCAAGATATCTAATATATTCAACTATCCAATCTAGTATTTTCTTTATGGATTTTGTTTTTTGAATAAACGGACTTTTTTAGTTAATGAAAGATATCATGAATGCATAGAAATGCAACTGCAAGATTACTATATATACATATTCCCATGTATTTGAAATGTCATAATCAAGCTTCATTTTATTGTTTTATGTGGTAATAAATTGCTATACACAGGCAATATTCTGGAGATATAAGTATGTGATTGTTGTTTTGTTTTTTTTATTATTATTATTGAAAATGTATGAGATTGTTGTTATTGGATATGTGTGTATTATTTGTGTATGTACGTAAATTATTGAATACAGTGCTTTACCTCAACAACTCAACTAGTGAGAGTGAATGTAGCACAGAACAGGACTACAAGAAAATAGGTGTATGGTAATGTTTTTAAACATGAGAGTGCTAAAAATGTGGCATTCTTTGTGAAGGAGATAAACCATGCATGAATAACTCACTTCAATTCATTGGTTGTTCTATTTATTTCATGAATATTTGTTCAATTTGATTGAAAGTTTTACATGAAATATATTTCGTCCAATGTCTAATGTAAAAGTTCTCTAGTTCAATTTAACAATAAAAAAAAGTCAAATTCGCATCACCTTGTATATTTTTAATTCATAATATTTTTTAGATCCATTCATATAGTTATTCATGTTTTATTTATAAATATTTTATTCATTTTATTATTATTATGTTTTACAAATTGTACTTATAAAAAATGTAACTATGTGTGTGTATCATATATAATTTATGAAAAATTAAGATTGTCCGGTAACGACTGAGTTCTTAAACTAATGGACGACTGATGTTGAAAGTTATTTTTTTCATTCTTTTTTCATATTTAAATATTTGGAAAATTAAGAAAGATTCTTGTAAAAATCTGGAAGCAACATTATTTCCCATCACAAAAGATAGAAAGAAAAAAAGGACTTAAGGCAAAATTAAGAATGAATATGAAGAAAATAATTAATCATAACAATATAAAAAGATCGAGTACCCTTTAAGATTATATTTTATAAAGAGATTAAAGCTTAACTTTTAAAATATACCAAGATGCATTTTGCCATTTTACAATGTTGTTTGTAGTCTTCACGTTACTAATGCAATATATGAAATCGATAATTCAAAAGTAACTGTTTATTTTTATTCCAGACATCAACTGATCAAACAGTTGATTAAAGACACAAAAGAAGCATCTGCACGTAAATCATTATATAGGATCAACGACAGCAGCAGTGTGGGCCCAAAACTGAGATCTCACATTTGCTGTCACCATGGAATCCGCGGTCTTTGCAGGTACTCGCGCATGATGGAAGAAAACATCTCCCGTCGCAAATCCAGTCGTCGTTTGTTTCGGCTTTTAATCCATAGTATGTCTGTGCACCCACCGGCGTGTAAGACACCGTGTTTGTTTCTTGAATCGCTCGGCTCGCAGAAACTGATGGAATATATACAAAGTTTAGAAACATATCGTATAAAGTACTATGTTATGTACCACGACAGATACTCTGATAAATATATTAGATTGCTCGCGCGAGGTTGTAAAGGTAGTGGAATGATGTAAGAACGCCTCATATGAGTATTGCAAGTGATAGTTGTGATATAACTGTCCCCAAATCTTAATTTTGTCATTTTGCCTAGCTAGATTATAGTTATCAAAAAGGGCGTCCATACACTTGATCATTTTTACAGATTTCTAATCACTAACGCAATATAAAAATTTGTCTAATATTGTATATCTTCAGTGTGTCAATTATATATATATATATGAGCAAAAAAAATTCTTAAAAAAAAATTGTGTGAATTTGTACTGGGCATCATTTTTTGAAGTTGGTTTGGGCCCTGCATAACATGGACAATCTGGACCATCCCTCGAATGCTTTCGTTGTGGAAAGGAAAATGATATGTCCGGCCCGTTTGTAGCATTAATTGTAGTCCTCATAAGTTTTTCATATTTTTAAAAAATCATATACAATGTAATGTTGTTATATAAAATGAAATATATATACTGAGGTATATTATTTTATTTTATTTTGTGTTAAAAAAATGACATTTTTTTACGTTATACACTAAAATAGAAACTCATACACTATGATAACGCAATATGTATTATAATGTATAGTATAGGAGGTGGTTATTTCAACCCCTCTAGTGATGCAACCTACCCCGTTATCCACCCCACCAAACAACTTTTTGATTTTTCACAAATCCACCCCTTCATTATACTTGGTTATGCACTATGTTTACCCACCCCAATCATTTCTCTTCTTCCTCTCTCCCCCATCACCGATTTTCCTCCCTCCACTCTCCCTCCACTCTCCCTCCGCCTGGAAGCATCTTCATTGTCCCTACTTACTTTCTCTCCCGGATATCCTTCTCTCTCCCCCAACCGAACTACCCCCTCGACATCAAGCTCCATCAACTCAATCTCCGCTCCATTGCCTCCTCCCCCGCCCCCGTTCAGATTCCGCGCCATCACCTCTTTTCCCACCAAGAACATTTGAAACCATTACCTACTTCAAGTAGGGCCTTTGATTCGAGCTAGGGTTCCATGTGAGGATGAAACAATGGTCGTGGGAGTTCTTGACAGTGATGGAGGAATGAACGGGGTTCACCACGAGTTCGCCTGATGAAGAAGCCGCTGACGAGTAAGAGAAATGGTGGGCGAGAAGAAAGGGGGGGAGAGGGGTTTAATATTGGGGGGTGAGCTTTTGATTATATGGGACATTAGGGGGGTGAAATGTGTATGGGGTGGCTATACTTCACAGAGGGTGGGAATGTAGGGGTGGGGTGCTTTACTTTTAGAACCACAATATGCATTTTTTAAATGGGGTTGGCTGCATAACTAGAGGGGTTGAGATAACCGCTCTGGTAGTATATGGGGGCAACAAAATGGATTCAGCGCTGTTGTGGAAAAGGTTATACATTTTTCTTTTTCAACAGATGTTGATCTTTTTTCAAAGCAAATAATCCGTTGTGTTTTTTTAAAAAGAAAATCAACTAAATATGTATGAAAATAATACATATATTCGAATATTTTTTGTAACATAGTATAAACAGACATAGCAATTGAAAATGGGGCTGCAAAATAAACTGAGAAATGTTTTAGCAACCTTTAATAAATAATTGCACAAGTAAAATAAAGGCTATCTAAGCACAACATTATGCAGATGAGATAAACAGATGTATACTAACATACAGAAATCGGTTGTATTAAAAAAATTGTCAGAAATATAAGCGTACTAGAGTGAGCATTCTATACTGAAACACTATTTGATTGTTTGAGAAACTGAAAACTCACTGGTTGATGAATAACTGATGAGAACAAGTATCACCAAAACAGCAAAACTTTTTCCCGTGAATGTGGCCATTGCTATTGATTTGCTTTCTGATTTAGATTGGTACCTTAGAAAAGCCACTATATAGTTGGTATTTGGTCCTAGAGTGGTACCAATTTATAATGTCCTTGGCAGATCTAAGATATTAAATATCTTTAATGGTATAATCTATTATTTATTTCATGGATCTTTTTTTTAATGAAATACGCATTCATAGAAATGCAATTACATGATTAATATATATCAATACATTCCCATGTATATCAAATTTCAGTCAAGCTTTAGTTTATTACTCTATATGGTAGAGAGAGAGAGAGGGAGATATTGACATTATGGTTGGAGAGAATTAGGAAGGGGAGAAATTTTAGCCTTGGTTTTAGGAGAGAAAGCATGTTAATTGAGATAAACTAATTCACAGTAGGAAAAATTGATATCTCATTGTCCTTTTTTTTGTTCTATCAAATGTATGGTTCTTAGGGCCTTCCCTGGATAGGGGCCCGAGACATATGTCTTGTTCGTCTTTCCTGTAGGCTGGCTGGCCCTGCATGGAATTTTAAGTGTAATGTACATGCAATATTCTATATATATAAGTAGGGTTTTTATTTTTAGGTTCATGTAAAATATCTAATTTAGTGATCGATCCCTTCTTCATATTGATTGTTAACGGAAATGTGTGTACTTATTTTTATGTATGTAAATTGTGGAATAAAATGTTGTACGTACAACTATTCAACCAGTGTGACAGAACATAGCACTGAACATCATGAGCTAGAGTGCTAGATATATGTAGCATTCTTTATGAAGGAGATATATAAGTCATGAAGGATTCATTTCAATTCATTGATTCAATTTATTTCATGAATTACTCCATTTGTTTGAAAGTTTAGATGATCTAAATTTAGTCCAATGAAAAGCCTATTTCAAATCTAATGTAAAAGTTCTCTAGTGCCCCCAATAATTAAAAATAAATAAAAATAAAGTGCGAAGGGGCTACTTGCCCCCTCACACCTCGGTACTCATTGGCCCACAGACCGGGCCTGTGGGACGTTCTACAGGCCAGCCTGAACCAGCCTAATTTAGGTGGACCTTTAGGTCAGGCCGAGCTTCAAAGTGAGGCAATGTATTTTTTTCATAATAAAAAAGTAAAAAAAAAATGGGTCATATATTATGATAGTGCAGTATATGCTACGTTATCATAACATATGGGACTGCAAAACGAGCTGAAAATAGGACTGCGTGTATCAAGTCTCTTAGTACAATATGTCATACATATGTAATCATTGATCGGGGTAAGTGTGGACATTCATCATCATAGAGTAGGTAAAAATTATTTTTCTACTCGGTAGTAACTATATTATTTGATGATTGTACTATGTACATATCTATAACGATCACTATATTAACCAGGTACAAAATGATGACTAACAGTCACCAAAATAAAGACAAATTAAATGATGATCATCATATTTGACCATCAGTGTACCCAAGTTTTAGGTGACCCTAGATCACAGTTTCTCACTCTAACTATGTTTTATTGTACTGTGAAACAAGTTTGGAGAGCTTTGCTTCTATAGGAATTATATTTAAATCTAAATTCAATCAATCAAATTATACAAATTGAAAAGTTAATTGTTCAAAACATTAGAATAAGTTAACCAAAGTTACACAAGCGCATTGCACTGCTAAGTTTACAACATATTAAACAATCAAGTTCTTGTAAGTATGGACTTATATATAAAACAATCAGATCTCGAATCCATAGAATCGGGTCGGGGAGGACCCAGACCCAACCCAATTTTATGTTCGAGTCCACAGGTCGACTAAATTACAAGTGTGATCGGGTCCAGGTCGGGTTAGATCTGAATCTGGATCCGACCCGTTGACTGACCTAACTTTAGGTCATCGGTTCTTATAATTTCATGAATATTTGATCAATTTGATTGAAAGTTTCACATGAACCATATTTAACCCAATGTCCAATGTAAGAGTTCTCTAGTTCAATTTAACAATAAAAAAAAGTTCATTTTCGTATCACCTTATATACTATAATTTATAAAGGTAGTTTAATTTGATTCACATGGTTATTCATGTTTTATTATGAATATTTCAATTCACTTTATTATTATTATTATTATTATTATTATTATTATTATTATTATTATTATTATTATTATTATTATTATTTGTTTTACAACTTGTACAGTTACTTATAAAAAATGTAAATATATACGTGTATCATATATAATTTATGAAAAATTAAAATTGTCCGTTAACGACTAAGTTCTCAAACTAATGGACGACTGATGTTGAAAGTTATTATTTTAATTCGATTTGGAAAAGTTACAAAGAATCTTGGAAAAATCTGGAAACAACATTACTTTGCATCTCAAAAATAGAAAAAAAAATTAAGAATGAATATGAAGAAAATAATTAATCACCAAGATCGAATACCCTTTAAGCTTATATTTTATGAAGAAATTAAAACTTATCTATTAAAAAATATCAAGATATATTTTGCCATTTTCTTTGCAGTCATCACGTTACTAATAAAGCATATGAAATCAAATAAACCAAAATTAAAGTAACTGTTTATTTTTTTTCCAGACATCAACTGATCAAACAGCTGATTAAAGACACAAAACACAAAAATAAGCCTCAGCACCTATCTTAACACATGCATCCTTAAATCATACAAAAGGGAAGAAAGCATCATATATACGATCAACGACAGCAACAGTGTGGGCCCAAAAATGAGATCTCACATTTGCTGTCCCCATGGAATCCGCGGTCTTTGCAGGCTAAATTTTAAGATAATTAATGTTCCAGTCTAGTATTTATTTTGTGGGTTTTTTTAGTTAATGAAAGATATTAGTCAATTGCATGATTAATATATCAATCTATATCAAATATAAGTCAAGCCTCATTTTATTACTTCATGTGGTACAATGGGATTTCGGATTTCCAGTGCAATGCACAGGCAATATTCTAGCTAGAGATATAATAAGTTTTTTTTTTTGGTGCTATATAATAAATATCCTTGGTTATTATTGGAAATGTGTGTATTTATTTATTTTTGTGTGTAAAATGTTAAATAACTAGTGTGACATAACGTAACACGTAAAATCATGAGCTTGTTGGGTTACGAATACACGGAAGCTATCGATAAAATACGAGATCATACACAAGAACGAAACACAATCACACGAAGAACACAAGAATAACATGGTTCGGCCTAGGCCTACATCCACGGGACGAAAAAATATAAAATCCACTATAATAGTTGAGATACAAAAAGGTCTTATAAACTCTCATGGAGTTACCCTCCTTTGAACCCTCTCAACCTCTCTCCTATGGGTCTCTACATTATGCCAGCCAATCTCCACCTTGACTCAAATTCGATAAACTCCGACTTCTACGAACATTTTGAAGATTTCTGTTGATGTTTTCACCTCGCTCTACAAACTCTACCTAGCTGAAGTATTTTTCTTCCTCCGGAAGTCTGCACCGCTGTATCTTCAAGTCAGTATCTTGACTTGATAATTACATGAATATGTCGCATGCTCCATGTGGATTTCTGAAAAAAGATCGTCTAGACTCCACCTTGAACAAGCTATACCAAGTGTTCGCAAGCTCTGAATTCCTGAACTCACTTTTTACCTAAATTACCTAGGACGCCACCTGGGTTCAGAACGCCTTATCTGTTTGCATCTCTGAAGAAGGATCTGGACTCCACCTTGAACAAACACACCACACGCTTGCAAGCTCTGAAACTAGACTCGTTTTTTATCTGAATCACCTAGGACACCACCCGGGTTCATAACATCATCTTTATGTTGCATTGTTTCATCTTCTTCTTCTGCACGAACTGAGCACTCACATCACGCGTCTCTCGTTGTGACTCCGAGCTTCTCGTCACTTGTCGCTCTTCACACATGACACATGCCTCTGCACATGCCTCAGCGCGCTTCGTCCGAATCACCTTGGAAGAGAAAAAAATACCTTTGCATGGACCTGTGGCTTGATGACATCACCCATGCAAATTTCATGAAAAATCCCTTCTCTTAGGGATTGATTTTTTTTTCTCCATCCACGGGTGGTGGAGGCAAATAATCTTTTTTTTTCCAATACACGGCCCTCGTGTATTTTTCTTCTTCGCATGAAACCCCCACACTGTCGGTTTTCTCCATCGACGTCCACACCACCGTCGATCTGTGTCGTTTAATTGCTCTAATATCCAGTTGTTGGGTTACGAATACGCCGAAGCCATCGATAAAACATGAGATCATATACAAGAACAAAACACAATCACACGAAAAACACAAGAATAACATGGTTTGGCCTCGGCGTACATCCACAGGGCGAAAAAATAGAAAATCCACTATAATAGTTGAGATACAAAAAGGTCTTACAAACAATCATGAAGTTACCCTTCTTTGAACCCTCTCAACCTCTCTCCTATGGATCTCTACATTATGTTAGCCAAGTTTTACCCTAAAAACCCTAGAGGGTATATATTTATATGAATAAATAACTTCATTTCTAAGCAATCTTCTAACAAATAATAAACATTGTTTCCCTGATTTTAAGAGATTCATTTTATATCATAATTAAGATCAAATCTTAACTAATTACCAATTAGGTGTCCACCCTAATATGATTTCATCATGGTCATCCGATGTTGATACACCAGATCGAGACATAATCCCAAATGAGCTAAAGTGTAAGATGTAGTCATGAAAGAGATTATTCAATTTTATTCATACAGGTCCAAGCTACGGGCCAAATGCTAGCTTTAACCATTGATCCAATTACCACAAAATTTCTTGGTGGTTGAGGGCACATTGTCACCTTACATGGTAAAAACATGATAGGGACTGATATATGGACCCCAATTTAAAAAAAAAACACCCCGTTTGGAAACCGCCCAAGCTATTTTATGAAAATTACAAACTCACCCCACTATAAATATTAGGGCATTGACAATATAAACCCACCCCCAACCCATTTAGAGAGTTGAATCTCTCTCTTCTTCGAGACTTCTTTGGTCCGACCTCATCCCTCTCCATGGGTTGCTGTTGTCCACGCCCTCCAGTCACCACCCGATTTCCCTCCGGTCAGCTTCTCCACTTCCGCCATCCTTCTTCCTGCCGTGACCACCTCATATCGACGTTGAAGGTAAACACCATTTACATCTTCTTCTTCCTCTTCTTCCTTTTTCTGTTGGAACCTTAGCTAATGAAAGGATTTAAGTTGTTTATAATTTAGGTTTGTGTAAGTATTTTATAATTTAGGGTTAGAATATATACCCATAAAAACTATTTAATTCAAACATGTGATTTTTGATATGTTGATAAACATTCTCCTATTGTTGTTTTGGGTAATATATACACAAATGTCATCTTGTGGGTATTCATTTGTGTGGGTTTAAGAAATAGCCCCTTATTTTGTTCAAAAATGTAATAGCATTTGAATATATAAACATATATTGTGTATATCCATCATGCCATTCCCTAATTTAGGTTCATATGAATTGATTAGGGCACATATTTGATTGAATTGAAAATTTTGAGTTATTGACTATCAATTGTGATATCATTACATTAATTTTTAAATTAGCATGTATTGGATGGAAATGAAGTTTTGAATACCCAACTTAAAAGGTTGGAGTATAATCCCATTGAAGTTTTTTTCATATATCAGTGTATGACATTGAATGAAGATTGAAGATGATCTGTTTAAATACAATTTAAACAATATAATATTTTTCTTTCTTGGAGTGAACTTTGCCTCTACATTGGTGTGTGGGGATCATTGAAAATTAATTGTCAATTGTTTTTTGTTTCATGGTTTAATTGTTTTGTTGATAATGGTTTGAAGAATTGGTTGATTGAAATTTGTTTATACATTGATTATGACATTTTAATTGAAAGAACAATCACTTGTACGACATACTCTTGTGTAGAATGGCGCCTAAGAACACACGTTCCACAAACCGTCTCACTTACAAGACTTCAATCACAGAGACTTTCCAAAAAGCACCATCTACTTCTGCTTTTCTGTATGATGAACAAAAGGTAGAGGAAGAGGAAGCTAGAGAGCTCGAGATAGAGAGAGGGGAAACTATAGATATCTTGAACATCTGGAAAGGGGGATCACGGGTTCAACGGCACGTATGGAATATATTACTGTATTTTGATTTATGACGTGTGGAAATTTTATATTTTCATCAATGACACAATCGATTTAGTTTGGGAACAATGTATTTTGATGTGTGAACACATGAATGTTAGTTATAAAATTTGACCATGTATTTTATTGTGTATTTGTATGAATAGTTGGTTATAAAATTGTTCCTAACATTGTATTTTGATGTGTTAAAAATTCCACCATTGCTACATGTTATGCACTTTTAGACTACAATGTCAAATGTTAAATTGTTCTCTCTGACTATAGATCGTCGGGCCATTGGGCGTCCCAAATTCAACATATTCGCCGTAGGAGTTGCCGACCTGGATGGGTATACACGCCAATATTGGTTCGCCATAACAACCGGCGACACAGAATCCACAACTTCGCCACAGTAATTGTTGACATATACCTGAAAAACGCCAATTACTCAGTCAAACAAATCCGAAGGGGCATGTCTTTAAAGTGTATTTTGTTGGTGTATGACCAATGTATGTTAACATATTTGTCGTGTTCAATCTGAAGCTTGTAACACTGCCTGAGTTTGTACTTGTTCAAATGTCAAATTGTTTTCTCTAATTTTAGCTTGCCGGACTTTCGGACGATCACAATTCATCACTTTTGCCAGCATGATTGTCGATCTGGGAGGGTATACACGCCAATTAGTTTGGCGAACACATCACATATCCCTTTGACTTTAACTCGTCGAGGCATCGGGCGACCTGATCTCAATAGCATCGCGAGAGTACATGCCGACCTGCGATGGAATACACGCCAATCAGTCTGTCAAATACATCACATTGGGCACGTCCCCTCTGATTTTCGCTTGCCGGGACATCAGATGACCCGACTTCACCATCACCGTCAGAATGACTGTCGAACTAGTTGAAGGCATGCGCCAATTGGTCTGTCGAACACATTGGTCAGGGATGATCCCACTTTAGCTTGCTTGGGCATCGGGCGACCCGAATATAAGGGGTGGGTTCGGTTTAACATGGGGTGGGTAGGGTAGGGGTGAGTTTCCACTCTTTTTAATAGTGCATGATTGGTTTTTTTATTTTTTAAAGAAGGTGGGTTTCTAGAAAATGGGAGTCCATATATCTGTCCCCAAACATGATGAGTGCCCCAGGGCCCAGATTGACATTTAGGGTGCGTTTGGTTGCGCGATTGTGCAGCGTTTGCGATGGGAGGAAGCTGCGTTTACAATCGTGCAACCAAACAGTTTTGTAATCACAGTTTTAAATCCAGCGATTGCAGGTAAATAGTGTCCAAAAGCTGCGATTTTAAAAAGCTGAGAAAGTGAGCTTCCTGCAGAATCAGTTTTGCAATCGCAGATTCCTGCAGAATCAATTTTGCAATCGCGCAACCAAACGCACCCTTAGTACAAATCTCTAATATATGGAATCATTGATCAACACTTGGTGATAGGCGTTGGACACTAATCATCATGATGACTGACAGTCATCAAAATAAAGACAAATTAAATGATGACCATCAGTGTACCCAAGTTTTAGGTGATTAATGTAAATACGGTAACCACAAATTATATCAACGGACGACATCAGATAAATCGGAAAAGAAAAATTCTCAGTCAATTGAAAGCAATGAAACTTCAAATGGTTATAATTTGAATTGTATCTCAGAATCACTATTATAATATGTCTACGCATTTATATCGACAAGTCCTATAAAAGTAGTGCGATGCCATTTTTATTAGTTTTCGAAGCGTTCTGAGATCGTTATGGGATCAAATCGATTGTTGAAAACTATTTTTACTATTTTTTAGCAGGATTAAATAAGAATTTGTTTGTGATTTTTTCATATTTAAATAATCTGTTATTATCCTAGTTTGCAAATTTAGATAATCAATAGAGATCATAATCTGTTAAGGATTATCTACTCTAAATAGGCCTATAAATCACATGATTAATTAAATTTTGATTATTAGAATTTATTATTTTGTTTTGTTTTGTTATTCATTGTGAATATCAATTATGTACAACTGTATCATCTGATATTTCTTCAAAAAATCAGCAGATTGTTGAAACTCATTATCTTGACATTCTTTCTGAAGAATCAACAGATTTCGTATCATTTATCAAATCTACAGAAGGGCGTGACCCCACGCTACATCAATGATGCTAGGTCACAGTGTGCACGTCACTCAAACCTTCTTTTATTGCATTGTTGACGAGTTTGAAGAGCTTTTAAATATTACTCCTTTCGTAGGAATTATATTTAAATCGAAATTCATTTTCCAAATTCTCTAATGATTCAAACTTTTCAAAAGTCTGTGATATAAGTTGGTGATGATTTCTATACAATGCATTTTTATATCCCACCAAACTGATCCAAAAGTAACTGTTTATTTTTATTCCCACATCAGATCAGACAGTTTATTAAAGATACAAAGAAACATCAATGTATCCTTACATCAAAAGGGAGAATATATATATGCTTCAAGATCAACGACAGCAGCAGTATAGACCCCAAATAAAGGCCTTACATTTGCTGTAATAGAATCCACGGCGACGGCAGGTAGTCTTGCATGAGGGGAGAAAGCATCTCCAGATGCAAATCCAGCCGTCATCGTTAGGTTGGGCTTTTGATTCATAGTACGTCGGTGAACCCACCGGCACGTAGGACACCGTGTTTGTTTCTTCAATTGCTCGGTTTGCTGAAACTGTTGGATACAACAAGTTGTTTAGAAACACATCACATAGAGTACAATTGAACCACTTTTGTAGATGGCATGTTACTAACGCAGTACAGAAAAATTATCAAACATTCTATAATGCATTTCTTTCACTATGCCAGTACATATGTAATTATGAAGGTGTGTTACAAATTATATATAAAAGAATGAACTTCATTAATCAAATATAAAGTTAAAGAAAATAAAAATGTGTGTGAAATGTAAAAGTGACAGGAAAAAGAATTGAGCATACTGTTTTCCTTATCAAAAATTCTTCATTTGTGTAGGAATTTGGAAAATAAAAAAAGGAAAATAATATGTCTAGCCCATCCCAAAGTGCAACCCCATCCACAGTTCACATCGTACCGTTTTTCTTCTTTTTTTTAAATCAGACACTCATCTATTGAAGTAAATGCATGTTATATGAAATGAATTATATATAGGGATACAATACTTTTTTAAAAAAAAATTATAATTGTTTAGTGTTATAAACTATGATAAAATTCATATACTATGATAACCTAATTATACTAAGATATCATAGTTTATGAAGATGCAGAAAAGATTACGAAATAAACTGAATGTAAAAAAAAGGTTTGTGTACCAGCTACACTCTTGAAGTTGGTTTGGGTCAACATAATCACCGAAGGCACGCTCTAATTGTGGAAAATGTTATGCCCTTTCATTTTTAACCCCGTTTGCACCTTACACACGTTCTGATTTTTTATTTTATTTTTGAAGTATATAAACATTCAATGAAATACATTCTCTCACTAAAAATCAAATAGATATCCAAATGAACATCATGCATATTTAAAAATAAATTAATAATAGAGTATATATATTGACATGATGGAGTATGTACTTTGTTATTTTAGATTTTGTGTGAGTGACGTAGTTACCGCAAATCAGACTGCAAATTGGACCGAGTAAATCAGCGTCATTTAATTTATTACATAATACTACAACAAAAATAAAGCTATCTGAGCAAGGCATTATGCAGATGAGATGATTATATATTAAAAGTAAGTAAATGATCGTACTCGAGTTCGAGCATAATATGTTGAAACACTTTATTTGATTGTTTGAGGAACTGAATACTCACTTGTTGATGAATAACTGATGAGAACAAGTAGCACAAAAGCAAGAAAGCTTTTTCTCATGAATGCGACCATTGCAATTGATTTGCTCTCTAATTCAAATGGGTACCTTAGAAAAGCCACTGTATGGTTGGTACTTAGTCCTGAGAGTGGCAGCAATTTATAATGTCTTTGGAAGAACTAAATCTAAGTTAAAGAATATCTAAGATATGAAAAATCTTACTTACCAAAAAGATATAAAATTTCTTTATGGACCAATCTAATATTTATTTTATGGATCTTTGAAATGATTTTTTTTCTTCATATTTCTCTTTTTAAGTACACAAAAGTTCATGATTTAAAAAAATCTTCACAAATCCTTATTGAAATCAAATAACACATAACATTTTATCCACTGGGGTATATCTATTGAATGACGCTTAACTTTTTGTCCACCAATTGATGTCTCAATCAAATCCTTGGACATGTACATATGTGGCATTATATTCTTTGTGTAGGAGATATACAAATCATCAATGATTCACTTCAATTCATTGCTTGTTCAATTTATTTCATGAATTGCTCAGTTTGATTGAAAGTTTACATGAACTAATTTTTATTTTTATTTTTTGTTAGTATATATATAGATTTAGTCCAGTGAAACGTCTATTTTAACTATAACATAAAAGTTGTTTAGTTCAATTTAACAATTAAAAAGAAGATCATTTCTATATTACCTTGTTTACTTTAATTCATATATAGATTGTTATGTTCTATTCAAATGGTTATTCATGTTCCATTTGTGAGTAGCTCAAATCATTTGATTATTATTAATTTGTTCCACAAATTGTTCAGTTCAATATAACAGAATCCGGTTCAATGTCATCTTGTTTATATATTTATCATGTTCATCGTTATTAAATTTTTTGACTCATAAATGGTTGAGATAATTATAAGAATGAAAGAGAAATGGTTGAGATAATATATAAAACAATGAAAAAGAAAGGCCTAAATACATTGATCAAAACTTGATGATAGGCGTTTGGACACTCATCATCCTGTTTTATTGCATTGTTAAACGAGTTTGGAGATGTTTTTAATATTATGCCTTTGCTGAAATTATATTTAGATCCAAATTCATTTTTAAAATCCTCAACAGTCCAAACTTTTGAAAAAAAAAAAAAAACAGCTTCTAATTATAAAAGAAAAAAATAATTTTTTTTTTAATATAACAAAAATATGATCCTTGAAAAGTTGTTCTCATAACAAAGTCTTCATAATTAAGTTGGTGATGATTTATATATAATGCATTTTTATATCCCACCAAATTGATCCAAACATAACAGTTTATTTTTATTCCAAGCATCATATCAGACAATTAACGAAAGATACAAAGAAACATCAATGCATCCTTACATCAAAAGGGAGAATATAAAGTATCAACTACAACAGCATTGTGGACCCCAAATTGAAAGCCTACATTTGCTGTAATGGAATCCGTGGTCTCGGCAAGTAGTCTTGCACGAGGGGAGAAAGCATCTCCACATGCAAGTCCTATTGTCATTCGGTTGGGCTTTTAGATACAACAAGTTGTTTAGAAACATATCATATAAAGTATTATTCAATCACTTTTTGTAGATGTCATGTCAGTTACACGACAATATAGAAAAATCATCAAACATTGTATAATGTATACCTTTCACTATGAGAGTGCATATATAATTATGAATATGTATTACAAATTTTATATAAAATAATAAACTTCATTAGTCAAATATAAAGCTAAAGAAAATAAAAATAAGTGTGGAATGTAAAAATGACCAAAAAAAATAATTGAGCATACAGTTTTCTTATCACAAATTCATCATTTGTGTAGGTGCTTGGAAAAAAAAAGGAAAGGGGAAATGATATGTCTAGCTCAGGCCAAAGTGCAGCCCGTTTGCAGCGTACGCACATTTTGATTTTTATTTTTACTTTGAAGTATATAATTCGAAAATTGATGTAATACATTCCTTCATAAAAAAAATCAAGTAGATATCCAAATGAACCAAATGTATATTTTTTGTAATACATATATATACTGACATGATGGAGTATGTATTCTGTTAGACGATTTTAGATATTGTATGAGTGATGTAGAGATCGGAAATGGAACTGCAAATTGGATTGAGTAAATCAGCATCATTTAATTTATTACGAAACATTACAACAAAAATAAAGGCTACTTAAGCAAGATATTATGCAAATGAGATGATTATATGTAGAAAGTCAGTCGTACTTGAGTATGAGCATAATATACCGAATAATTGATGAGAACAAGTAGCACAAAAGCAGCAAAGCTTTTTCTCATGAATGCAGCCATTGCAATTGATTTGCTCTCTTATTCAGATGGGCACCTTAAAAAAGCTTCTATATGGTTGGTACTTGTTCGATCCTGAGAGTGGCACCAATTTATAATGTTATTGGAAGAACTAAATCGAAATTGAAGAAGATCTAAGATATTAAATATCTTTATGGTCCAATCTAATATTTATTTTATGGATATTTAAAATGAGTTTTTCCTTTATATTATATTTAATTTATGGTCCAATTTGATATTTATTTTATGGATCTTGGAATGAGTTATTCCTTTATATTTCTCTTTTTAATTCCACAAAAATCTATGACTTATAAAAATTTTCACAAATTCTTATTGAAATCAAATAATACATTCATTTTATCCACATGGGTTCCTCAATCGAATAAGCTTGATTTTTTATCTACCAATTAATGTTTCAATTAAATAATGCTTGACTTTTTTTAACGAATTAATTTCTTAATTGATTAATTCATAATTTAAAAATCCATGGAAATATACAAGTCATCAATGATTCACTTCAATTCATTGGTTGTTCAATTTAATTTAAAAGTTGCTCATTTTGATTGAAAGTTTACATAAATTTTTTTGTTGTTGGTGGTGCATATATATTTTTAGTCCAGTGATGCGTATCATTTTGGTCTAACATAAAAGTTGTTTCGTTCAATTTAGCAATAAAAATATATCATTTCCATATCATCACCTTAGCTTGTATACTTTAATTCATATAGAGATTGTTATGTTCCATTCAAATGGTTAATCATATTTCATTTGTGAATAGTTCAAATCATTATATTATTATTAATTTGTTCCACAAATTATATTGTTCAGTTCAATAAATAAATAAAAAAGGATTTGTTTCAATGTTATCTTGTTTAGTTATCATGTTCATGCATGGTTATTAAATTTTTTGACTCATAAATGTTTGTGATAATTATATTATAGGAATTGTTTAATTCAAATGTTGAATATTGTTACTTCAATACAAAAGAGCAAATGTTAAGAATAGTATTGCATTTAGCCCACGTATGGTACTCACGTATTTTTATAATTAAGATATATACTTGATTGAGGCATATATTTTAATATTAAAATGAGATACACTCTAATCAATTATATGAACCCACTGATAAAAAAAAGTAAAATTTTATATTCTTTATTTGATGAGATATATAACCTTTGAAGATGAATATATATAGGACTATACACGAACATTTAAATAGCATTGTATGTAAAAATACCCATATAAAAGTTGTGTCCCTATAAATTCTCACTTGTTAGAAATATCTCCAATCTTATACCTAAATGTGTACCCAATCTTAAATTTGAGTAAAAGTTACCTATAAATCTCTCCAACCATTTACCCATACGGCCATACCTATAGTAAATCAAGTTTTTACTCAAACTTTTACCATAATCAAGGGAGACTCAAATTTTTAAAATATTTGAGTAAAACACAAAGTAATTATTGCAGACAAACCATATCAAATGAGTTTTTACTTAATTTTTTGGTAAAATTTGAAAATAGGTTCCAGTAAGGGCTAGAGATGACCTAAGCGCACGTCATCCAGTACATTAAGTTGTGGGAGATCTATTGTGCGGGTGCATCGTCGGTGTCCATAACTCACGATCACCACTTAACTTGTTGTTTTTTGGTTTTTCAGCCCTGAAGGTAGAATATTCCTCGTCTATCAGCCTAGGTGAAAGATTCGTTGCTTTTCTTTTTTGCACATTTAAGTTTCCATAAGCATCAGCGTTTGCCTAATTAAATCCAAGGCTCATGCCAAACTTCCACATAAAAAAAAAAAGTAGTTTGATATATTAATACAATATAATTGGATAACATTTTATTTCATTTCTCATGACCTCTATTTATTTATTTTTTTTGAAGCCAGGGCGAGCCTAGGCCCTATTTTCACATGCTGGGCCAAACTGGGCCAGTCCGTTGCTGATGCTTACTCACCTAAGAGTCAATAATATAAGAGAGAGATCTATTATGATCACTGATTAGATATTAATTAAAATTAAGGTCCTGTTTGGGACCGCGTCTTCAAATATCCATGTTGGATAAAGCAGCTTGCGTTATAAAATCATTGTTTTTCGAGCATCTCAAACACAAGTTTTTTTTCCTTTATAATCATAGATTTTCAATTTCAAATAGAGACTGATTTTTTGTTTGGATTCATGGTGACATTACCTTGTCACAGAATCCACTCCACTGTTGATCCAAACAGCCTTAGAGAAGACCCTTCTTGCACAAAGAACACCCAATCCTTTGACAAAACACTTCAGCTAATGACTCCTATAAATTAATGTGTTGTTAAACTTAGTTTTTTTTTTCTAGTCCCATATACGCTGATAGAAAATCAATAAATCATATACTCATATTAACGAAATATCTTATCGATAAAAATTTTAAATTTTTTATAAATTCATACATGCAATTCAATTAAGCATATGTTTCATTTTTATAAAAGCATGTATCTCAATAGATGAGGTATACCATTTTTAAAAAATTCAAAACATGTGTAGACTGAAATTAGGAATGAAAGCATAGTTGTACATAACATTATCCTAATATATTTTGCTTCTTCAGATACTCGAACAGCAGTACACGGACATTAAAATCTAGGGTATCAACGCACAGCCTAAGAGCATCTCTAATCATATACTCAAACATTTAGTCAAATTTAAATTTGAGTAACAGTCACCCAAACCCTTCTCCAACCATTTACCCATAGTTATATCAAATCAAGTTTTTACTCGAACTTTTACCCAAACCAAAAGACTCATTATCCAAATATTTTTTAACTATCTCTTTTTTTTTCTCTATATATTTTCTTCCAATGTATCTTTTTTTCTTTCAACTCCACATTAGTTGAATTATATTAAATATCATCTCACCTCTCAAAATTTTCACCATCTCTTAAAACCCAAAAATAAAAAAAATAAAAAAGTCGTATTCTTTCTTAAGTCTTCATCTTTGTTTTTTAATTTTTATTTTTACTCTAATAAAAATATATAATTTTTACCTTTTTTTCAAAAAATTGGATGATAATAATTTTTAAATTTAAATATCTTAAAAAAATAAAAATTGAATAGCAAAAATGTTTGAAAAAAGGACTGAGAAAATGTTTATAGGAAATAATTAGAAGAAGATGTGAATTTTTAAAAAATTTAAGTAAGACACAAAGTGATGGTTTGAGACACATCATATCAAATCAAGCTTTTACTTAAATTTTAAGTAAAATTTAGATATAGGTTTGAGTAATGGCTGGAGATGACCTAAACAGATGTATTTTTGACAATTACATACTTTTACAGGGGTGTGTTAAAAAACCCAAACTGGAGGGCATATATGCAAAAAAAAACCCTTCCCACGACCCACCAAAAATAAATCCAACACCCGTCCGTTTCGCGCCATCTCCAATATATATAAACAAAATGAAAAGAAAGCCCAAATTCGCTTCACGTCGTTCATCTCTCAGTCCGGCCACCGTCGCCATGGACGCCGGCAGGTCTCTTCCGCTCCGGCCACCATCAGCGGCTCTGTCGGCGGAAGCGATGGCGGCGTTCGAGGAGGGGACTTCGCTGGTTCTGTCGCGGTGGACGGCGCTCCAGATGGCGGTGAAGAACAAGTGGGGCGGCCACGACTCCCACCAAAAGGCCGACCAGCTCGCCTCCTCCCTCGTCTCCTGGTTCGGCCAGTCCAATGGTCCACCCAAAACCATCCATCTTTCTCTATACACACACACACACACAAATTGGTTCTTTTTCTTTGTTGTTTATGGATAAATAAAGGGGGCTGTTATGCGTTTCAACTCCAATTTTAGTCCTATATGCGTCGATAAAAGAATTAATGACGCGCATATGCTCACGTTAACTAGGTATATGTTTCAAAAGAATTTTTTTACATTTTCTATAAATACATTCATAAATGAAATTCATTGGGGTATATGCTTCATTTTTTTTTATAAAAGTTTATACCTCGTTAGATGAGGTATGTTATTTTTAAAAAAATTCAAAACACATGTAGACTAAATTTGAGACTGTAAATGGGGCTGGACATAACATTATTCATAAATAAACATTTGGCCCTCAAAAAAGGGCGTTGATACACGCAGTCCATTTTGCAGCCACATACGCTAAGATAGCTTAGTATATACTACGTTATCTTAGCGCATGGGTCATAACATAGAATATGACCCAATTTTTTTTTTTTTTCATTATGAAAAAATATATGCTAATGTATCTTAGTATATACTTCATTTCATATAATAGCATGCACTTCAAAAGATGAGTGTGTGATTTTTTAAAAATCATGGGCTGTAAAACGGGCTGCAAATGGGCTGTGTATATCTTTTTCCTCAAAAAATCGTCATGGGCCTTTTGTTTGAGCCATGTACATTTATATGTGATTTTTTTTTCTGTACTGCATAAATGCATAGGACCTTTAAATGATTGTGTGTATTGAGTCAGAAATGGTTTTTAGAACGATTTTTTGGGTTGGTTGTATTGAAGCTCTTGTTTATAGAAAAACTCATATGCATTTATATGAGATCTTCTTTTGTACTGTATAGGTGTATACCCAAAGCGAGGTTTGGGTGTATTGAAAGTCTTGTTTATAGAAAAATGACACTCGGCCATAAAAATTGTCCTATGCATTTTTTTTTATGTCATATGCGTTTATATGCATGGGATTTTTTTTCTCGTACTATAAATGCATATGACCTTCCAACTTGTTTATATGGACCAATTATATCCTATTGTCTTCTTTTTATTTAATGGTAGGCAAGAGATTTGATTTTATTCAAAACACCAAAGCAAATGCCTGTAACATACAAGAAAATTAATGCATCTTACAGGAGAAATCTTGGTGTGTAAAAGTTTTGCTAACATATAAGTACATACTATCTCCTCTCAATAAAAGATATAGAACTAAACATTTCATCCTCGTCCTCATCCTCATCCTCATCCTCACCCACACTTGGCTAACCCAGCCCATCACTCTTAATGGGCCAGGCGTCACTTATTTGAAGTCGATACCTATGTATAACAAATCTATGACTCTAAACTAGGTCGAAGCTAGATGAAAACGTAAATAATGATTGAAGTATTTTTGGTCAGCTTTATTTAGAAAATTTTGTTTGTATAAAAATCCTTTTTTTGTGCTTTTTTATTTTTATTGTGTGACCTCTCTAATTTGTACTAATTTTGAAATTGGGAAAATGTGTTAATTGAGTTCTCTCATTGACTTGTAACTCTGGCTTACATCTGAAAATTGTGTAAGTTTATGCAGTTTTTTATTTTCTTTTAATTTGTTGGTGAAATGGTTTTTCTCTTTTTTGTTGAATTAATGGGAACGACTTCATTTCTTGCGGACTGCATTGATGCATAGAATGAACTAAGATTTGATATGTTAGGTGATAACATCTATTTTCAGGTTTTGTGTTTTAGCAGACTTGCAGTAATGCATTATCACATGAAAATAAACTTATGTTTTATGTGTTAAATCCTGTAATTGATTTGGATGGTATTTAATTTTCATTAATATTATTGTGTGGTTTTGCAGCTCCTCATTACATCGACGAGCTCGAGGAAACACTGAATGATTACATGGTGCTTTCTTTTAGAACAGAAATTGAGGATGACAGCATTGGAGAGGTCAATTAACATATTTTCTTTATCCCTACCAATTCTTTCATTATACATTGTCGAGCTTTCTCAGTCCCAAAAACCATCCAACTTTTAGCTCCCAAATCATATGCATTTATACATCAAAGAATGAATTCTCATATAAATGCATATGACATCAAACAAAAGATGTCAGGCTAAAAGTTGGTCGATTTTCAAGGCTAGAGGCTAAAAGTTGATCGATTTTCAAGGCTAGATGTCATACTTTCCTACATTGTCTAAAGAAAAATGATACATCCAGCTCCAAAAATTGCCCTAGAACTTTTGTTTGAGGTCGTATTCATTGATATCGGATTTTCTTGTGTACTATATAAGTATACATGACCTCCAAATAAATACATATGGCTCGGAGGTAATTTTTAGAGCGATTTTGATGACTTGATTTTATCAAAAGCTCATTTTCTAATTAAATATGCTACTTTTTCAATTATATTCTTGTTCTTTACATATCATGACAAATGGTTAAACATTCACTACATTGTGAGCAATTCAAAATGAATGCTTGTGATATTTTACTAACAAGAAATATTTATCCAAGGCTTGAACACATAACTCAGTGACTAATAAGAGAATTTGCAACTAAGAATTCATGGATTCGAGTCACCTACCATAATGAACACGAAATATCTAGCCTAAGTTTGATTTTTTTAGAAATAAAAATGGACCTTCAAAAGCCAAACAAAATGGTGTTTCCTTAGGCAGGGTAATAGTATCAAAGGAAATCTCCATGTCACCTTTTACAATATGAGATGATACCTACTGGGAGTAGTAGTATTATGGCTGCCCTCATTTGAATTGTCTATTAATTGTTTACATGATTCTTACATTATGTCAATGCAATTTTCTTCCTCACTTATCTTCCTCCACAAGTTTTATTATCTTTTTTCCCTCGTGACACAAGGAATCGATAAGCCCCGATAGCTATAAAAAAAACTTGTGTGGATAAAGTTTTGATGTACATGCTTGGATATGTCAATATAAGCTCTGGTAGTAATTCAAAGTGGGGGTTGGAATATACATCAATATGTAACTAAAGAAAAAAATAACTATGATGGTATACAAAAATACAATCAATCATAAACTATTTTGGTGTCCATACTAATCCAATGTTAGAATCCAAATGTGGGCTTTGGGATTTAACCAATCACTTACTTTAATTCACCTTTATTATAACCGATATTCAATACATCTGCATCTGTTTGTTATCCTCTCCCTTCTATGGTGGGATGGCAAAAGTCAATAGGCTAGTTTTCATGATGGTCTATCAAACATATAGAGGATTGGCATTTTTTCTTAATGATTGTTCTCATCATCCATACTATATTTCCTCTCATGTAATACATTTAACACAAGTAACAATTACAATAACAATGGTAATTTGAATCTCATGTACTTGTGTCCACTTTGAACAGGTTGCTGAGCAATTGATGATCATGCATGAGGATTGTGTTCAAGGAAATTATGAGGCAATTAAAAACATGAGGCATTAATATTTGGAGAATTCAGTTTACCTCCATAGGTAATTTAGTTTAACTATGGTGTGCTTTTTTCCCTTGCAAAAAAGTTGGAGAACTTTCCCCTGCCCCAGCCACCCCTACAAAAGCCTTCTCTGTTTGTACTAATATTTGTTAGATTTTCTTCCAAAAAATGACCTTCTGCATATCTATTTGGTGTTGGTTATCTGTTTTATGAGTGTTGCATGGAAGTCTTCCCTTCTTTGTTTGAAGACTTAATCAACAATCACATAAGAAAAAATGGATTTATGTATAAATATGCTGATATATATGGTCTATTTGAACTTTATGAAAGGAAAAATGAAAAGTAATTTATTAAAAATACTTGATCTCATATATGATCTTACATGACTGGTTATTAAGATGTCTAATTGATTCAGGTGTATCCAGACTATATGTAATTGTTGCCTTTAATATTGCTATGTGATACGAAACGAAAAGAAAAAAAAATTGCTATGTGATATGAGCCTTCTGATTTTAACTCTTTTTTTTTCTCAGAAGATCCTTTGACAGCATGACTTGAATAGTCAATGCAATTGTCATGTCACACAATATGGTGTATGATGAGATCATATGCATTTTGATGATCCAGATGCGATTTTTGGGGTTGAGTGTATCAAAGTCATCTTTAATAGTTGTCAACTTGTCATTTATGCTTCCTTCCAATCTTGATAGGAAACAATCCTCCCTTCTCTCTCCAACATGACATCTGGTTCAAAACTTCATGCCAAAAGATAAGCAGAATCCTGTATACTAAAAACAGAGATTTCTTAATCTATCGAATTGACATCTTATATGCTAAAAACAGAGAATTATTGGATGATATCTTTTGCTATAAAAAGCCCTGTATTTAACAATAAATATAGCATAGAACTCAAATCTCGTGTTCGAATCTATGCCGAAACGCATTCTTTCAGCTCTGGTTTTGTTTGTGATCCTCTTTCAATCGGATGGTATGTCAGTATTGATTCCATTTTGTTCTTTTCATTCTTTTTTTTTATTAGCTATCCAATAAGTAATAGCAAATCAAAATATCACTGATCAGCAATTCAAAATGCCTGACCAGCTACATTGGACTGCATTATTTTTAGCAACAACTTCAAAGAAAACAAGGACATTGATTAATCAATCAATCCTTGTAGGCCATGCATGATGAGCCCAGTGGGACACCTTTCATGCGACGATGACTGCAAATCCATCGGATACGCGAAAGGCAAACGCATTTACAAAAGAACTGGGCCAATCTGTTGTTGCTCATGAACACATGAGGATCACTTTATACTTGTCCCCGTTTGGATAGCGGAATTGAGTTATTCTGGATAGATAACTATGACATATATATAACAAACTTACATGAATAAGAGATTTTCTGTTTGGTTGTGTTTTTTTTTATTCTCATTGAAAAACTTAAAAATAAAGGTTGATTTGTTTGGTTGATAAAGAATAAAATATAAATAAAGTATAAAAACGTTGATTTGACATGTGTGTCATTTGATGTATAAGAGGTGTTGATAGGTGATTTGATGTGATAAGATGTAAAAAGTTGATTTGACATGTGGACCCATGAGAATAGATAAACTGAGTATAGCTTATCCTAGGGGTTACTTAGAATTGTTATACTTTCTTATACTCGTTTAAACTGATTTGGTAATACCAAGTTATACCCTACAAATAAACAATCATTTTTCCTATCCATTCTTATACCACTCTTATACTCGTTTATTTCGTTTCCCAAACAGGAGCGTAGAATGTATGGATGGACCTTGAATAAATGGAGTTGCCCAGCTTTGGCTTTGTTAATTAGGACTAATGCTCTATCACAATAAAGTGACTCCTTTTGGCCATTTTTTTCCTTTGTTGTCTTTCTTGTGGTATGGACTATTCAATTGGATAGCCCAGTAGAGGGGCAAAGGGGACATGATAATCTCACAACACATTGTCTCAATAAAATTATGAAATCAAATCTAACTTATCACTTAATTAAGCATTCGACAAGAAAATGAGCCAAAGATTTAAAGTATCCAATTGAATTTAATTTAAAACAACACAAACATAAAATTATTTATAAACTAAATCGATAACGAAAATTTCATGGCACCATAGCCACAAGATTGTGGTACCACACATATTATTCACCCTGTTCTGTTCAGTAGAACTTATATTTTCATATATCTTCTGATATAAGTATGTTTAAAGTACGAAAATAGTTAAATATATTGTCCAAATGTATTATATTAATAGTATTGAAAATACATGTACAAACTTATATTTTTATGTGTGTAAATTATTCCAAAATTGTACTGCTATAAGAAATGCTTACAAAAATAGATAAAGAAATAAACATAATAAAAATAAACATAATAAAAAATAAATAAAATTGCATTGCCACTCCTAAAAAGAAAAGGATATTTTTAGTAAAATGATATGTCGAGCTCCTTGTGCAGTCTCAATCATTGTACACACTGATTTTCTTTTTTTTTAAATTATACATTATTTCATCAAAATACATATTGTCTTATATACAATTGTGTATTTTTTTTACTATGAAAAAATGAAAAGAAAAAAAATTTATGACATACATTATGATAGAATCTCATACAATACATATGATAACATAATATATATTGCATTATCATAGTGTTTTGGACTACAATCGGAGCTACAAAACATATCAGCGATCTAATTTTTAAATGTAGGCCTCATTTTTTAATGTTAAAACCAAACTGGTCCAGTTTTAATTGTAAAATTATGCCAATTTGATCAGATTTGAGCGCTGTCACCTCAAATTTGACCTGAATATTTCTTTTATTGCCTTCTAGATGTGAATTTTTTTTTTTTTTTTTGACAATCAAGATGTTCTTGAGCTCCAATCATAAAATTTAAATTAAATTTTGACTGTTTTATGGTTTTAAGGTTAGTTTGAATCTTATCCAAATTTTAAAAATTGATATTTTCTTAATATTAAATTTGAATATTAAATTTTAAATCTTTTTTTTAAATTCTACAATTTTATTTTTCGTATTTAAATTTATGGATAGCTTTATAAAAGATATAATTTATTGATAGCAAAGTGGAGAGGAGTGTACATTGGATTTATCTATCAAATATATGTATAATATTAATATGAAAAATTAAAACGTAACATTAGGATTCAAAATTTAAAATTAACATGGGCTTAAAAAATTAAAATTAATATAAGATTTAAATTTTAAAATTCAGATAAGGTTTAAAATTTAATCTATAAAAATATCTATTCGAAATTTAATGTTTAAAATTTGAGTTTACCAACATCTTGATTTGTTAAAAAATAAGTAATCACGCAATTATACCAGTATCTAGAATGCCAGATATACAGAAAGTCATCACTCATCAGTATCAATAATCCAAAAGCTTGTTTTTACAATGACCCACTCTTGCAGCGTATCTTTCATGCTAAAATGAACAACAATCATGCAATACAATAAAGCCAATCAAATGGGAAATCTCATATGCCATATACAGATATTTTGCACAAGATCCTATGACTTCATGCCAAAGTGGCTTGACTGTTTTTCTGCTATAAAAAGCAGCCTTCTCATATGAGATGGCATACATAATCATTAATCAGAATTGTAGTGAGGGATTTAGCATGGGGAAGCTCTTTGTTGTAGGTCTGGTGTTTGTTGGTGTTCTCTGCCTAGCTCATAGTAAGTATCCATAACTTCATTTAATTTTTTGAAAAATGATATGTTCAATCCTACATGCAATTCCGCTTGCAGTCTTCATTGGTTTTTTTTTTTAAAATGCATTTGTCAATTAAAATACATACTGTTATAAAAAAATGAAATATATATTGAGTTATCTTAATGTTTTTTTTTTAAATTTCATTCATTATGAGTGATTGGGGAATTACTTTTGGACTGTAATCGAGATTTATAAAAAAAAGATTGAACATATCAATGCTCTTTTTCTTTTTTTTTTCTTTTCTTTTCTTTTCTTTTTTTCTGTTTTTTTCTTTTGGGTACTTTACATTTTTTGTGTGGAACCTAGGAAACTTTATATTCAATTAAATTAATTTTTTGCTTTTTTTCTTCCCATCCTAAATGAGGAATATAAAAATCCAATTGAAAGTAGAACAGAACATCAGGTTCATCAAATTTGTGAATGTATATACATTTTTGAATGGAGTACACACTAATGAATCAGTTTCCACAGGCCATGCATATGAAGAAGTGAATCAAGACACAACATTATTCACAGCTGAAGAAGAGAGCATGGTCAATGAAAACAGGCTAAAAAACCCACCACAATCGTCCGATTACGATGATCCACCATCGAAAGGCGAAGAACCTCCACCGGTCAGGGAAGAACCACCGCCGTCGCCACCCCCGCCACCGTCCCTCACCTGCATTGGAAGCTGGGCAAAGCACTTGTTCTGCAACAGGGACTGCAAAAAAATGGGGTACATGAAAGGGCAGCGCAAGTGGAAGTTGTTGAAAGGGCCTGTTTGTTGTTGCATGTAGGGATTAGTGTTATAATCAGATAAAATGTATGGATGGACTTTATTAAGGTCCAGAAATCTTATATATCATAAAGAAATTGAAAATTAGAACCAAGTGTTTTTCCCCTTAATTTAAAAATGCTTGCATTAGGACTCACAAGGGTTTGATTATTACAAAAAATTTCATGCATTTTTAAAATCCCGTGTGGACAGGATGACTATCGAACGGACCAAATTTAAACAAGATCGAATAAGGTGTGTTGTCAACTAAAACTCCCCTGTTCAACGGTTATTATCGAATGTTTTAAGCACGAGTTAACAAGGCGGTTGTCAAATGTTTTAACAATGATTAACAAGATGACTGTTGATTATTTATAATATATTTTGGGAGTTTTTGTTTTTAGGTAGTGAGAATGTTTTAACACAATCAAACAAGACAGACTGTCAAATGTTTTAACAATGATTGGTAAGATGATTGTTGATTGTTTTATAATATTTTTTGTTTTTTGTTTGGGTAGTGGGAATGGTTTTCATTTACAATAATGATTGTTAGACCCCAATTTCAGAAACCCCAAATAGACCCCATGATGTGGCATAGATTCATTGCCCATAATACCCTTATTGATATTTTCTAGACGGTTATGAAATCCCCTTCAATTAGGGGTCAACATTTATGAAATCCCCAATTTCAGAAACCCCAAATAGACCCCATGATGTGGCATAGATTCATTGCCCATAATACCCTTATTGATATTTTCTAGACGGTTATGAAATCCCCTTCAATTAGGGGTCAACATTTATTGTGATTTCAAATTTATTTCAAATTTTAATATCTCACGATTCTCAAATCTACATTCATTTCATCTTCTTCATTCCTCCATCACAATTTCTTGAATCCCTAAAAATTCATTCCAAATCATCGTCTCAAAAAAAAAAAAAATTTCAAATCCCGGTTCCCCATCGTCTTATACGTCCTCTCCTCCTGCATCAAATCCACTCGCACTCATATCCAAAAAGAAGTGAACGGAGCGAACGGACTTTCTGGCAGGTCTGTGGTTTGAAGAATATGATTAGTGAAGCTAGAAATAAAACACAACAAATAAAAATTAACCAAAACAATTCATTCAGGCAGAGAGGGAATGAATCTGAGTCAGAACGAAAGGAAATGGCGATGTTGGACAGTTAGCCGTCCCTCTCTGTATGCCTTTCTCTTTCTCTTTTTTTTTTTTTTGAAAATGCCTGATTCATTATTATCTCCATATACTTTGACACCATTATATCTTTGCTTTTCATTTTCAAAAATTAAAATTTAACCAAAATAAAGTTTTATTGAATTTGGCCTACATTCGTGTGAAATGTAACATTCTGAAATGTAACATTATCTCATATATATATAGTCAGAGAGAGAGAGAGAGAGGTGAGATTAGAGATGCCGAGCATGGCAGTGAGGCTCTATAGCGTCTTCTTCAAGTTCCTCATTTTTTCGATTTGGATCTCACCTCAATTTCTCTCAGATTAGGTTTGACATTATTTTTGCCTTTTGTTTTAAATGTTTAAACATGAATTTTTTTCATGCATTGTATGTCGTTTTCCACAGTTTAATTTGTTTTGTCTCAATTTTTTTTTTGTTATTTTTGTTACATTTGAAATGTAACAGTTTTATGCATGTGTATTGTTTTTTGTAATTACATTGTGAAAAATGTGTATTGTAAACTGTGTAAATATAACAGTCAACATAAATATATGTTTTTCTTACATTTGTAAATGTAACAGTCAAATACATGTATATTGTTGTAGAAGTGTTACATTTTTTACATTACAATGTAAATAGTCATTGAAGTGCAAATTTTTTATTTGCTTTTGCAGAGTAGTCTGCTACATTGAAGTTAATGTTACATTTATACAACACAATTATACAATCATAAGAATGTTACATTTACATTTATCTAACACTGTTACATTCTGTAACAGTTATAATTGTAAAAAAAACTGGAACGTTTTTTTGTGCTATTTAGATAATTTTGGTGTAATTTATGTAAGTTTTGATGTAATTTTGATGAAAATAATTTAAATAATTTTTGTGTAACTTAGGTAAGTTTTGGTATAAAATTTATAAGAATTTCAAATTTCAAATTTTAAAATATGCAAATTTTAGAGTGAGATATATTTTTAAAAACAGATAAATTTTAAAATAGTCAAATTCAAATTAATGTGAAAGATTAATAAAGAAAAAAGGGGGATTTGTGTTAATGAGATCTATTTTTAATGAAGGGCATATCTGTATTTTTTCATTTTATCCATTTTCAAAAGTCAACAAGGCAACCAATAAGGTGATGACACATCATGGGCCTGTGAGTGGGGTCTATGAGTTGGGGCCTGGGTATCATCACTGTTTTCATTTAATGTTTGTTGGTGGGAAGTGTTTGGATAGTGGGTTAAACAAGTTGTTTGATAATATTGATTAGTGGGTTTTATTACTCAGGTGGCGGGAATAACCACACCATTCAATAACCGCGGGGATATCTTATCAAGCCTGCCAATGGAACAGATGATGGAAATCTTTAAAGTCTTTTCTTATAAATTTTTTTTTTTTTTTTGTGAAACTTTTCTTATAATTTTGTCAAATAGTATTGCCAATTTAGGGTGAGTTAATAGATAGGGTGAGGCTGATAGCATCTCCAATGGAGATCTTTAATATAAAGGCTCAAAAAATATTAAAAAAAATTAAAAAGTGAATTTAGGGTCTCATTATTCATTCAACTCCAACCACAATCTATATTTTCATCTCTATTCTATTTTTTTATATTATTTTTTTAAATAAAACTTTAATTTATAATATCTCTATTTTTTTATGTAAAATACATAATTAGAATAAATTATATTTCCATACATAAATGCAAATAATAATTAATATAATATTAATGTAAAAAATAAAAAATAATATTAAATACATAGCATTTTTAAACATATGTTAAACATATTCAATATTAGACTCATTTGAATCGTATCAAACATTTTTAAAAAAATAACAAACCTCCATATTTAGAGGCTCACACTCTTAGCCTCCAAATATGGAGTCTCAATTGATCCTCCAAAATAAAGGCCCTTCAAAGAGGACGGTTGAAGGCCAAACAAACTCCATTTTAGAGTTTTGGCGATCGGTTAGAGACACTCTAAGGATCCATATCCTAGTTGGATTATGCACATCCCAACTGGATTAATATATATGGAACTGTATGAGGCTGCAAAACACACATTAAAAAACAACCTTTAAAGTATATTTTGATGATGTAATCATTTGAGCTGTTTTTTTGTTTAATCAAGAACTCATGTTTGTTCTTGATAACAAAAAATGTTTTTACAAATTAAACACAATTTTCAAGACACCTTTTAGTTGGAATCCATATACAGTTTTTAAAAGTAAAAAAACATCATAAAACAGGATGTGCAACATAGCTTGAGTTTACAATGGAAATATTTAATACAAACTACTTCCACCATTAAGGTTCATCTCTTCTAGGGATTATTATGGTAATGATGTGCTTTCCCAGCGTAGTTTTATTTCACATACAAATTTTATAAACATAGAAAAGATACATTTCAATCACATAAAAAAAGAGAATGTGCCTTCAAATATTAACTTTTCTGATCTCTAAATAATTATATCTTTGGACTTCATCCATTATGTCTGACAATAAAGATTTCGCAGATTTCTGTTTTTCCACATTCGATCCATCAAAGCTAAAAGACCCATACCAAACATTTAAATATCACATATATTGCACAACAATTTATATAGAAATATTATTTGCTAAATGTACGTGGATCATATAACTAACATCATCTGAAAACTTTAAAATCCTTTTAAACTTCTTCGAATCCCTCCTAAATTTCTGTAAATAAATAAAATTTTGATTATTTAGGTTACCAATATAAATTATGTTAAATATTCATGTTATATGATTATACCTTCCAAATTGTGTCATCTCCATAAATAATTCTTTCATGGTTTATACACAGAAGACCTCTTGTTATAGTGTACAAAAAATATTTCTCCAAATTCAAATTTGGAAAACATAACATTTTTTGCTACCCGGGTTGCCTTGATTCTAATATCCGTTTATGGATAAAAAAATGAAGCAGCACATTGACTAGAATGCATGAAACATAATAAATTAAAATCATAAAAATCTACACGAAGGAAGATAAAGAGATTTTAATTAGAATTGTTCTACTTAGTTTCAAGTCCAAAAGGGTTTTCATTGAAACGACTTTTGATATTCAGAGAAAATATGAAAGAGATTTTTTAATAATAAAGATATTCTGAATACGTACTATATCATATCCAAAGAGATGAAAAAAGGTAGAAACCTGATAAAATCAGTCGAAAAGCATATAAGTCTAGAAAATCTATAAAAACATAACACTCTTCTCGTGATAACTTTTTTACTTGTCAATTAAATGAGAACATATCAAAACATAGGAGAGAGATTTGCATGTCAATCTACATATGAAATAAAAGATTGCTTATGAAGATTATTCTAATGTCAATTACGTTCCCTAAACCATGAGTTAGATCAAAAAAATGATACAGCCTTTGTGCAAGAAAAAAAAATGTATGTACTCTTGCTTAAATGGAAAAGATCTTCAAGCACTTCTTGTGGGGTGGGTGGAATTGAAGAAAAAAAATCCATCACGTTATATGGGAGCAAGTAAATTGAAACTCTTCTTTTTTTTTAAAGAATATATTGAAAATCTTCTTGATTGGAATAAAGCAAAAATGGGATTAAAAAGTTGTGAAATTGCATCTAATAAAAAAAACCTTCTAGATAGAATTGCCAGAAGTAAAACACCTATAAACAGTCTGACATGCTAAAAAAATTCTGTGTTGCATTATGGGCTTGGAAGAAAATTTACCTTGTAATTTTTAAATATTTTCTAATTCTCCCATGCTCCATTCCCTTTTGTTGCTTGTGTCGAATGTAATCTTCAGGGCAATTTAATGGACTATTCATCTGAAGGATAAGTTTTTTTGAAAATTGGTAGTTCATTTATAACCGTTAAAGAAGTTACAAATGGGCCAAAAGGTGGGAGAGTAGAAGAAAACAAAGAACATAAAGGGAGAATGAAAGATCAAAAAACAAAGAACTTCACTACTACATTTTAAACTAAAACCGAGCCACGGCGCCCGCCCGTGCAGAGACTCTCCTCGAGAAGTTAGGTTGACGTCGTATGCCCCAATCTCCAGCCTCCTCGCGCCCCCAACGTCCTACCCTTCACGAGAAGTGATCGGGTCAGTGTGTGGCGGGTGCCATGATCTACCACCAAGCTGCTCACGTGTCTATCCGAAATGATCCCCCGGGTTCCCACACGACCCGCGTACCTACTAGGAACTGCCCCCAGTCTTTCAACAGCCGAAGTACGTCGTCCCACAGGTTTTCCGTGTATCTTCTGGCCTTTGAATAGCATGGCGTTGTGCGCGCGCCAGATGGTCCAAAGCCCCGCCGGAATCACTATACGATGAAACTGACTCTGTGTGCATTTCTCTCCTTGGTTGAGGGGCGCGTCCATCGTCTCCCATAGTTCTTCCATGTTATGGAATGCGCATCTGAAGCCCGCCGCCTCCCCCAGTCTCTCCCAAAAATAGCCCGATGTGGCGCAGTTGAAGAGAAGGTGCTCGATCGATTCTGGTTTGTTTCCACAAAATGTGCAATCCGTGGGTTCCTCTGGCCGCCATTTCGCGCGATACATTTTGGTGAGAATGCATCCTTGAAGTACCAACCAAATGAACAGCTTGATTTTGCATGGTACTTTCCATTTCCATATTTTGGATGTGCATGTAGCCATTGGTGGATTCCCTTCTAGCGCCCGTGACCACCATTTATAGCCATCTCTCACGGTGTACATTCCTCAGGTTGACGCACCCCAAGTCCTCATGTCAGCCTCATCAGACTCGGGGCCCTGTGGAGGGAGGCAGTGGAGTAGTGTAGCTAACTCAGCCACTTGCACTTCGGAAACGATCTTCCTCAAGTGGAGTCACCACTCTCCCCCGTCCTCTCTCTGTTCCCAAGCATCTCGAACTACTTCCTCCTTGTCATCAGCCACATGGAATAAATTCTGGAATGAGTGGCTGAACGCTGCCTCGCCGCACCACTTGTCCTGCCAAAACTTGATGCGTGTGCCATTCCCGAGGCTTCTGAAGGATAAGTTAACAATCAAAAGTATGAAGATGTCATTTAGAAACAATTAATAGAATCTCTCTATATTTTACCCATCATTTTTCTCAAACATTTGTGTCATTTAACATGTTAACACTTAAACATAAACCCTGCTTATTCATGTCTTGCATTAACACGAAGACAACAGTATATTTGTCTACCAAGCAAGAGAAGAAGAAAAAATAAAAAACAGTATTTGTCAATATAAAAAGAGAAGCTTGAAAATTTTAAACATTTTGTTCTGAAATTTTTTTTTAATAATCAAAATATCACAAAAAAAAACAAATTTTAGGAAAATATTTTAAAAAATGTGTATCTACAAACGCTTACTAAGATATATAAATAAATAAAAAGAGCCAAGAAACCATATTACAAAGCAAGAAAAAAATACAAACCAATACTCAGAAAACTAATAGAGGACATAATGGAAAAATTAGCAATGCAGTTAAAGGTATATAACATCATTCTTTTTCAGTTCTCATTTTATGAATCCAACATAAACTCCTATTTAACATACTAACATTTTATAGAATACATTAACAAAATAGAAATATTATCACATTATACACAAACACATACTCCAAAAAGAATAAATAAGAGAAGTGATTTCTGCACTCACTAACCAGCAAGAGTACTTGGAAAGAAACAAAGATGAGGAAAAGGGTACTCCCGGATAGCCAGAGTGATGGAGAGAATGAGAATGAAAAGGGTGACAAGGAAGAAAAATGAAGCCTTGATTGAAAAATCAGGGGGGTTTGATGTCTTTATATAGGCCTAAATTTGATAAAAGACAGCTGGAGAAAGAGTGGGAGATAGGACTGTACTATTTTGTTTTAAAAAATTTAAATAAATCAATAAACTCTATTGTATATCTCAAAAGTAATAAAATGACATGTCATGTTTCTTATTTGTTAAAATAATGTTAGATTATATGTGTTATCTCATTATGTGTGTAGTGCATTACACGTGTAACTCTTATTCATTTGGCTATATAAAGGGATTTAACCCTAAGTGGAATCCAAGGATTCCCATTATTCCATTCTCTCTTCGTAACATGATATCAGAGCCACTACCTCACAAACCCTAATTTATTTTTTTTTGGAATCCTTCATTGCTGTCGTCGTCGTCGCCGTCGCCGTCGTCATCGTAGTCATTGTCGTCGTGTCGCCTCTGCCGCGCCGCGCCGCCCTGCAGTTGCCGCGCCCCTGCTGCGCCGGGTTCTGCCGTGCGAGCGCCCGGGAACCTGCCCGAGTGCCTGTCATGCCCTGCCCTGCCGCGCCCGGGAACCTGCCCCGAGCGCCTGCCTGCCACGCCCGGGAACCTACCCGAGCACCCCTGTCCACGAGCGCCCCTGCTGCTGAAGCGCCTGCCCTGCCACGCCCGGGAACCTGCCCCGAGCGCCTACCTGCCGCGCCCGGGAACCTGCCCCGAGCGCCTGCCTGCTGCGCGCGCCCTGTCCGCGAGCGCCCCTTCTGCTGCCCGCGTGCCCCTGCCTGCGTGCCCCTTGCCTGCGCGCCCCCTGCCGCGCCCCATCCGCACGCCGCCAAGCCTGCCCGCGCCCCGTCCGCGCGTCGCCCAGCCCGCCCGCGCCCTGCCGGTGCCCCGTCCACAACCTGCCCGCGCGTGTAGGATCTGGGCTGGCGCCCGAAAATCTGTCCCGGACAGCTTCCCGGGTCTCTCAGAAATCTGTCCCGGACACATCCGGATCTCCCGGGAATTGTCCCGGACAGCATCCCGGATCCCCCGAGAATCTGTCCCGGACAGCATCCCGCGGGAATTTATCCGGGATCCCCCGGGAATTCGTCCGGAGACCCGACCCGGAACCAGCTCCGGAAACCCGAGACCCGACCCGGTATCAGCTCCGGACCCAGTTCCAGGACCCGACCCGGAAATCCGAGACCCGACCCGGTACCAGCTCCGGACCTAGTTCCGGGACCCGACCCGGAAACCCGGCCCAGCCCAACCCGGCCCGGTCACCCGATCCGGCCTGATCCGGATTTCAAACTCTGGTCATCTCCGATCGCCCTGCGGCTTCCCCGGCCGCCCTTTGCCGCCTCCCGGCATCGAGACTTCGAATCACTAAACCGGTCATAACTTCCTCTCTAGCAGTCCGATTAAGGTGTTCGAGGAGTCCATTTTGATTTTTCATCTCCGACATCATCATCTCGTCAAAAAAAAAGGCAACTATTCTATGGTGTCTCCTCAGTCATCTTCGTCCTTCATCTATGAGGGAATCTTGGGGGCCGCTCCTGTTGTGGATCTCCATATACGAAGACCTACTAAGAAGCGTCATAGACCGAGAAGACATGGACATCGTCTTCCTCCTATTGACGCTGCGACTGGTACTCCGCTTGCCTCCATTCAGCCACAATTGGGTCAGCCTTATCAGATCAGTCAGTGCCTCGACCACCTGATTCTTCAGCAGCCTATTCCTGGTTCTTCTACTCCCTTTGCATTGTCTTCTACTATGGGTACTCATGTTTATTGGATCTTTGATTCAGGTGCCTCACACCACATGACACTGATAATTCTGTTCTCACTGCATGCTCGCCTGCACCCTCTCACCTACCATCGATTCATATCGAATATGTAGTTCCTTGTTCTTACAAGTAGCCAGTTATAAGGGTGCTTATTCCTGAGCAGAATTCCTACCCTGGTTTGAGCCAATTTGTACAGGGTAGGTGGAGGCCGTAACCGAAGCTTTCTGTCAAGTGAGGTGCTGACGATGCATGATGTAGGGATAGTCACCTATGCACGGCATATCGAGAGATAGCTGCGACATCCCAAAAGGGCGCGGTGTCCTTTACAACAGAAAGATCGCCTGAGAGTCGAATAACCATGAGGGTACCTAAGGTGAAATGGCAACCCGGGGAATGCGGCATATGATGGGACCCATACTGGATGAACCGGCAGAGGAGGACAATTATTGTTTTCCCATATCTGCCATCCAGGAGGGGAGGTAACCGCCCTTTGAGGACCGGGAGCTGACTTATCTAAGACAGCGTTGTTGAAGAATAAACCTCTATTATTAAGATTATGACTTCGTATCTCTCTTATTGGAGTGTTTATCTGCCTTATAAAGAACTCATTAACTCAGTATTGATGTAGTCTTGTTTAACTCATTAACTCATTTCTTATCGATAGTTGATCACTAACTCAGTGTTGTCTCTCCGAGGGTTGCCCCTTAGGGGTAGAAGTGGTCTCTGCGAGGCTATTTTCCCTGTCGGGATTAAAGTTGTTACTTTCAGTATATTTTTAATTTACTTTTCTTAGTTTATTCATGTAGCTCAGTTAAGTTGTCTACCCCCTCCCCCCTCAAGGGGGAATAGGCCCTGCGGGGCTATAGGCAATACTAAACAAAAAAACAAAAAAAACAATAACAAGAATGTCGTAAACAATGTTTCGATTACCACCACCTCTGACCCTACTGGCCGACTTTCATTGCCATTTGTTTTGCATGCTCCTGACCTTTGCTTGAATCTTGTGTCTAGTCGACTGTGTGATTCTGGATTCACTGTTACCTTTACCTCTTCTGGGTGTTCTGTGTAGGATTCACATTCAGGGCAGAGGATTGGTGTTGGTCATAGGATTGGCGGACTATATTATGTGGAGTATCTTCATCTTCCTGTACCCAATCCCTCAGCTTTTTCTGGAGTTGTCACCTCTGATGCTGATTTGTGGCATAAAAGGTTAGGTCATGTTTCTGAGTCTCGACTTAAAACCCTTATTCAATCTGGTGATTTAGGTCGTGTTTCCTTTTCTCCTCTTTCTGTATGTGAGGGTTGTAAATTGGCCAAACCTGTTGCTACTCCATTCCATTCTAGTAATCATCAGTCCTCTAGTCCATTTGAACTTGTTCATTCTGATATCTGGGGTCCTTCTCATATCACATCAAAGAGTGGTTTTTCGTATTATATCAGTTTTATTGATGACTATTCTCGGTTTACCTGGATTTATTTATTGCGTCATCGATCTGAGGTCCCAAAAATATGTGAGATTTTTACCACTATGATTCACACCCAGTTTCAGACTCACATCAAAATCTTCAGGTCTGATTGTGCTCGAGAATATATTTCTTCCACGATGCGTTCTCTTCTTCAATCTCATGGCACTCTTTTTCAACAATCATGTCCTTATACTCATGAGCAGAATGGTGTCGCTGAAAGAAAACATCGCCATATTCTTGAGACCGCTCGTTCCCTCTTACTTTCTTCTTCAGTCCCCAGTACATTCTGGGCTGAGGCTGCTCTTCTATCTGTTCATCTTATCAATATCACTCCCTCTTCTGTCCTCTCTGGTATGACTCCTCATGAGCGCCTTTACTCCTCTAAACCTGATTATAGTAGACTTTGCACTTTTGGATGTACTTGTTTCGTGTTTCTCCCTCCTCATCAACGCACCAAGTTGGCCGCTCGGTCAGTCAAGTGCGTATTCTTGGGGATTAGTTTCGAACACAAGGGATATCGCTGCTACGATCCTGTTGGAGATCGTTTTTGGCTTGCTCATCATGTGTCATTTATCGAGGATGTTCCCTATTTTTCTTCTACATCCACTGCCTCCTCCCCTCCTGTGCCTTATCCTGTTCAGGTCTCTCCTCCTTTGCCTTCTCATGTTCAGGCTTCTCCTCCTATGCCTTCTCCTGTTCATACCTCCCATATTGAGTCTCTACCTCTTCTCAGGCCATCTGTTGTGCTTGAATTCACTCCTAGTTCTACTCTCTCTGAGCCTCATCTCAGCACTCCTGCACCCAACTCCCCTAATCCTCCTGGTTCTCCTCCTATTGTGTATCCTCTTGCTTCTCCCACAGATGAATCCACTGGTACTCCGCCTTCCACGACTGACGCACCTCCCTCTGATGTGGATTCTCGTCCCTCGACTCGCTACCCTCAGCGTGAGCGTCATCCACCTACTCGCTTCAATTTTGACTCTGGACCACCTGACCGATTTGGCTTTGCTTCAGTGAGTACCTATTCTCCACAGTTCCAGGCTTATCTCACCGCTATCCATGTCCATCATGAGCCCAGATCCTATCGAGAGGCAGTTGAGTACCCTGAATGGCAGCAGGCCATGAATGAGGAGTTTCAGGCTTTTGAGCAGACACAAACCTGGGATGTTGTTCCACTTCCGGATGGCGTTACACCTATCAGTTGCAAATGGATCTTCAAGATCAAGCATCGACCTGATGGATCCATTGAACGACATAAGGCTCGTCTTGTTGCTAGAGGTTTCACACAGGAGTATGGCATTGACTATGAGGAGACTTTCGCTCCCGTTGCTCAGATGACTACTGTTCGCACCCTTCTTGCAGTTGCTGCTGTTCGTCGCTGGCCTCTCTTTCAGATGGACGTAAAGAATGCCTTTCTTCATGGTGATTTATCTGAGGTTGTTTATATGCAGCCACCTCCAGGTCTCATCACTCCTCCTCAGCATGTCTGTCGTCTTCGGCGGGCTATATCAAACAGGCTCCTCGTGCCTGGTTTGAGCGTTTTCGCAGCGTTATTCTGGCAGCTGGTTTTGTTGAGAGCTTTTAGGACCACTCTATGTTTGTGCGATCCTCATCGGAGGGCCGGGTTATCCTTCTTCTATATGTTGATGATATGATTATCACTGGCGATGACTCCACCGGTATTACTCTGGTCAAGAATCACCTCAGTCGACAGTTTCAGATGAAAGATCTCGGCACCCTTCACTACTTCCTTGGTCTCGAAATTGCACAGAGTGATCGTGGGATTCTGCTCTCTCAACAGAAGTATACGGCTGACATTCTCGAGCGAGCTGCCCTCTCAGATACTCGCAGTGCAGATACTCCTCTTGAGCTTCATGTGAAGCTTCGTCCTACAGATGGTGAGCTCCTTCCAGACCCAACTTAGTACAGACAGATTGTTGGTCAACTTGTATATCTTTGCATCACTAGACCTGACATAGCTCATGCCGTCAGTATTGTTAGTCAGTTTATCTCAACTCCTCGATCAGTGCATTATGGTGCTCTTATGCGTATTTCTCATATATTTATGCGGTACTATCACCAGATCGATCTATCTGTCATCCTCTTCACCTCTGGTTCTCAGGGCCTACACTGATGCTGATTGGGCTGGAGATCCGACCACTAGACGCTCCATCATTGGGTTCTGCATATTTCTTGGAGATTCCATCATTTCTTGGCGCAGCAAGAAATAGGAGGTTGTTTCACTATCCAGCACTGAGGCTGAGTATCGAGCCATGGCCATCACCACCAAGGAGATTGTTCATCTTAGACGTCTCTTGGTGGACCTAGGAGTTACTATGACTGGTCCTACTCCTCTTCATTGTGATAACCGCTCTGCTATTCAGATTGCCAGTAATCCGATTTTTCACGAGATGACCAAACACATTGAGATCGATTGTCACTTCGTTCGTCAGCACTTTCTTGCAGAGACATTATCGCTTCCGCACATCTCCTCTGCCGAGCAGCTTGCTGATTTCTTTACGAAGTCATATCCAGTTCCTCGATTTCAGTTTCTCCTTCACAAACTCACTTTGTATGATCCACCGTAAGTTTGAGGGGGGCTGTTAGATTATATGTGTTATCTCATTATGTGTGTAGTGCATTATACGTGTAACTGTTATTCATTTGTCTATATAAAGGGATTTAACCTTAAGTGGAATCCAAGAATTCCCATTATTCCATTCTCTCTTCGTAACAAATAAAAAAAAGTTTGGTAACTGAATAAGTACTCTATTTTACAGATTTAGGTCCCAATGTTCAAAGGTAGTTTACTCGAGCATGTTAGACAAAAAATTGGATGGGGTTTGTATAATAAGTAGAGGTTTTGTTATATGGGTGAGAAAAAGAATGTGAAGATGTGGATGTGAATACATTGGTTTTCATGCTGTGTAACACCATGTACACTTCATGCTGTGTAACATTATATAACGCTATAATACATTATAATACATTGGACGGAGGCACTCTCGCGCACTATGTCTGATCATTCTCCTTTGTTGGTCAAAGGCAGGCATGAAGTGGGGCGTGAAAAACTATTTTGGCTCGACCACAAACTTCCAAGTTATCTGTAATCGAACTCCTCGAGGGAGTCTTACACCAATGCTCGGAGCAAAGGGCGAGCAATCTTATTGGGAATAACAAGAGCGTCTTTGAATACTCAAAGTTTCATATCCGAAGCGAGTTTTCAAGAAACTGCTCGAGTTTTGGCAAAAGCGGCTCTACGGGGTCGTGTTGATTGGTTGAAAGGCCTAAAGAGAACGTTGTTCTAGGGGCGATGACGATCCCATTACGAACTCGAAATGTGAAAAAGTCTTGCGCCATATGTATTGAAATGACTCGGGAGACATGGCAAAGGCACAAATAACAATAACAAAACAGTTAGTTTTCGCGCTTGTTTGAAAAGACATGAGAACGAAAACGAGGACATGAGCTATAGCCGAGCTGTAGCCCGGGGAAAGGGAGTAGAGAGGCGGGCGTAGAGCGGCGTCCCCAGTGGCCATAGCACAACGGTTCAGGGCGTGCCTGGTTAAAGGGGAGGTCTTGGGTTCGAGTCTTGGCGCTGATTTACTCACCTGTTTATTTTGCGATTATTCGAAAGAATTTTCCGTGGGACCGGGGCAAACAGGCGGAAGTAGCTTTCCCAGCTCGACCGTAAGGTCAACCACAGGGAGTCTCTCCGATATAAAAAAAAAAAAAAAAAGTAGAGCATACCAGTAGTTAAAGATACACTTTTTCATTTGGGAAGTTGCTTGCTTCTCGAAGTCAAATTGAATTGAGGACGATCCATGCGGTCGAGGTCAAAATAGTTTTCCACGCCCCACTTCATGCCTGCCTTTGACCAGGGAGGCCAATTCTAGTGGATTGAGGGGGGCGCAAAAGGTGGCATTTAAACTTTGGAGGCTCAAATGGATGCTCATGAGCTGGGGTGAGACTGCTCTAACGGAGAGGAAGAGATGAACAAAGGAGCTAGCAGATACGATTGGGGTCAGACTGCTCTTTCTTCAGTTGTATTCTCAAATAACAAACTTTGGTTATCTTTGAAATTATCGTACATCCTCAAACTGTTATTATATTTGTTGGCAGCATTCACATGTAAGAGAAGTCCACTTTGTCATTATGTGGAGCCTGTGACTTTAAATATGCTAGTCCAAGAAATTGTTGTCATAGAATTGTATAAAATCAAAGGGAATGAAACATATGATCACGTTACATGCTGAAGTTTCATTACTGGACAGGCAGCACAGTCCAAATAGATCCATCTAGGGAAGCAAACAAGCAGTTATAAAGTTTTCTACGGCTCACAAAATAGTAGTAGACTTAGGTTTCATTAATGGACATAGTCCAGGCAGCACAGTCCAAATAGATAATATAGGGAATTAAGCAAACAAGCAGTTATAAAGTTTTCTAGGTCGCACTAAAGGGTAGTAGACTGAGGTTTCATTAATGGATATAGTCCAGGCAGCACAGTCCAAATACATAATATAGGGAAGCAGAAGAATAAAACAAACAAATCCATACAATCTGTTTAAAACATAACAATCACTTATTCATCTTTCTGTTGACATAGTACACCGAAGCCTCTACAAATAAAAATGTGGAGGCTCTGTTTAAAACATAACAATCACTTCTTCATCTTTTTGTCGACATAGTACACCGAAGCCTCTATAAATAAAAATGTGGAGGCTCCGGCAATGGAACTAAGGACAACAGGCCTCACACCCTTCTTGGCCTGCAGCATACCCCCCGTGACGGCTGCTGAAATAAGCCCGTTCCATCCGTCATCAGTGTCGCGGATGTACCCCGCCAAACAGTCGTTTGCGCTGTAAAGAGCGCCACAGGTCGCCAAAATGCCCCCCAGCCGAGAAGCACGCAAGCCGACATCTCTAAAACCTCTCGAACGCTCAGCCACACTCCTACATACATGAAGGATGATGCCACCTATAGCACCGTAAATATACCCCCTCCCTGCATCTGCAATCAAACTGTAGGGGGAAGACTCCTTGGCCATCTGCAAAGGAATACTTTTTTGGTGTTAAGTCACTAGAATTATTCTATGCTATATATTACAGACCCATTATTGTCTTACAGCAGTAACATGGATCACAATTTATAGCTTGGCTTTTGTACCACAAAGACTTTGGGATTCTAAACAAGCCTCATTATTTAATTTGAAGCAGAAAAAGGGAAATAGAAATGTAACATATCAGCAAATGCAGGAACTTGTAACAAGTCATCGAATTCAAACTGAACTATTCATCAAAAAAACAAACCATCTCCTATATGTCTTCAACACAATTTAGATCAGGTATATGCATGAAATTCATATCCATAAAGCCTTCTTGTCACAGTTCCATGTATGCATGGTGTTAATCCATATTGGCCTGAGACTTATTTTCTTCCGTTTACACTTTAGTACCTTGAAAACTATTTATTTCAATATAATTTTGGAATCTGGCAGTTCATGAAAGAAAAAAAAAGCCAAGAGTGTACATGCACACAACTTTAGTACAAAATTAAAATAATAATAAAATAAATTCCCTACTGTTCATCTATTCATTCAAGCTATAAGTGATTGGATTCATTCAAGCTACTCAACGTGTTACATATAATTATTCACAATTTGGTGTGCTGGGTTTAAAAAAATGATTCATAATGCTTACTATTCATCTATTCAAGTTAAATTGCTGAAACGCATATATAACAATTTTTATTACAATCATTTCCACAAAATGTGCACTACTCCATGAGTCCATTTAGAACAGATCTCTCTCCACAAAAAAACATCACAAGAACAACAAATTCGAACATAGAATCAGCTAATCAGTTAACATTGTGGGAATTTGAGGGAGATGTCCAAACAAGCACAATCAGACAACACAAAAGAAAAACCCAGTAAGAGAAATATATTTCCAAATCAATCAAGAACATTAATCATCATCATTCCCAACTCGGATAAAAAATTAAAGGGAACCTAGTAGAGGGGGGAGATACATCAGATTTTCGAATATAAGAACCAGTAAAAACGAATCAAAATCATAAGAATGATAAACGTAATCATGAAGAATCCAAGATTTCCGGGTCGACCCGGGAATAGTGCTCAATCTTAAAATCAAGTTTTTTTTAAAAAAAATAAGAGACTATTGTGAACTAAGTAAAATACATATACAAATATACAAGACATATAAAGAAGATAAGTGGAGAGAGATTTCTTATTCACTATTTTGTTAGGTATAGAATATATGAGAAACCTCTCTATTTATAGGGTCCATGGAGGTATCCCAAAAGTGAGGAGTTACAAGTTGAAAGAGGTGAGGGGTAGATAGTGGGGTGATTAATAGTGGGGGTTATGGAGTTGAAGAGTGGGGGAGGTTATGGCAAGGAGGAATGGTGGGTATCCACTATATTCACAACACTCCCCCTTGGATGACCACCACGCTAAGATAATTGTCTCATTAAAACCTTTCTTGAAAAATTTAGTGGGAAAAACCAACGCGAAGTAAAAAAAGAGTACAATATATTTTATCTAAGATTGGTGTATGCGTTTTAACACTGCCTCGTTAAAACCTTGCCAGGAAAATCCAATGGGATAAAACCTGGGCGAAGAAAAAAGAGTACAGCACGCAAATGTCATTTAAATATATACTTCCCCTCATAATGATAAGGCCAAAAAGATTGGTTACAAATATGTTGCATCCGATGTCGTACACCACCTTTTTTAATGTTGACATGGGCATGCTTTAGTGAACAAATCGGTGAGAATGTTCTTCCATTAAATTTGTCGAACATCGATTTTACATTCATAAGTTTCACAATGATTAGAAAATGTGGCTACCAACAACCTATAAAATAAAACTCCAAGAGATCGTTGTAGCACCACATAAAGATACATAACCTGTTTGTGAGGATCTGAAAAAATATCTTAAATATGCACATAATATTCTTTCAACAAGAGACCACTTGTGGAATTCTTTGAGTAGAATAAACCAACATATGTTGTTCCACGAATATAACAGAAAATGTTTTAACATCATGTCAGTGTATTCAGATTGGCGCAAATTTAAATCTGACTCATAAATTAAACTAAAAATACAACGTCAGGTTTAGTACACTGTATCAAATATAATAAATCATCAACTGCAATAAGATATGGTGTTTCAAGACCAAGAAGATTTTCAATATCCTCTTTCAGATGAAAAATGGTCCTTCTTTGGGTCAAGTGACATGACCACCATAAGAGTACTTAATGGATAATATTTGTCCATATTAAAATGCTTCAAGACTTTTTCAATATATATTGTTTGATGGACAAGTATCTCACTTGGGCTTCATTTGATCTGCAGGCCGAGACAATATTTAGCTTTCCTAAGGTCTTTCACTTTAAATTCATTTATAAGATATTATGCAATTTTGTTGAGCTCTTCACGAGTTCCAATTGAATATATGTTATCAACATAAATTGTCAAAATAGGAAATCCCTTACTGGATGTATTTATAAGGACAAACGAGCAAATGCGATTGTTTTCATATTATTCTATTATCAAATATTCACTAAGACGGTTGTACCTATTGCGTTAAGTTGTATAATGAATGTCTTAGCTTTATTGAGGACATACTCTTTGATTTTGCTTTAGGCAATTTATATCCTTCATGGATTCATATAAATTCTCATATAAGCTGTTACTTCGTACATTAGTCTCATATCAAGTTTTTCAGAAACTTTGAGACTTTCTAGGTAATTGAACATTATTGTATCCATGACTTATGAGTATGTTTCTTCGTAGTCAAATCCCAGGTTTCTGCAGGAAACATTTTGCCTTATATCTAGTAATTTTATTTTCTCATTTCGTTTTCTTACAAACACTCATTTGTAACTTTCAGAGTTAACATCTTTTGGGGTTGTATTATAGGTTCAAATACACCACACTTTTCAAGAAAACTCAATTCTACTTGAATAGCATCTTTCCACTTTTGTCAATTTTTTCTTTGACGACATTCATTTATGTTGTGTGGTTCATTGTAAACATCGCCCTTTGAAATTTCAGTAGCTACTTTGTATGATAAATATGTCATCGATGATTATTTATTTGCGATTCCACATTTCTCTTATATGCATATACAATATACAGATCTCAATATTATTAGGTTTTTTTTTCCTCTTCAGGAGTTTGCGTAGTTACTTCTGAAACTCGTTTATCTTCAGGGACATTATACTCTTCTGGAGTTTTGGAGAAAGTGTATCTATTGTTCATAATTTCTTCTAGAGCATGATTTTTCATTTGATCTCCACTTCTGGGGAGCTGAATATTTTGAACCTATAGGTCTATCACGCTTCTAGCGTGCATTAGGAATTTGATTTTCACGTTGAGCGGTACGTGAGTCTAGATGAGACAGAGTGGATGTATTTCACGATAATTCTCGTCGTTCTTCAGGAACCGATCATACTTCATGTACGCTCTTCCCTCCCCCTAACGGTGGGAATATTGTCTTATTAAAATGATAATCTGCAAATCATGCGGTAAAAACTATCATCTAGCAAAAGAATCTTCTGGTTCTTTAGTATATGTCCAAATGAATTGTTCGATGCATTATCGTGTACCATGGATATCCGAAATGGTCATGTCAAATCATAAAGATCATAGAACTTCTAGTTCATATGATTAATTATGGATATTTATTATAAACTCATAGGAGAGAGCATAAAGCTTTTCGAATGTATGCTTCTGACATGAGACATTATAAATGCATAGATACTCCATAATTTTGAAATGGCATATGTTGAGATAAGTATCTTTAAAATTCAGTAGACTTCTTCTGGATCTACATGAATATAATGCATCGTTGATACAAAATTTTGTATCTCTTGATAACATGATATTTGCTCTTCTGTAGCTTTCGATAAAAATAATATTATCATTTGCATTCACTAATCTTAAATTAAGAAAATAAGATAAACATGAAAATGCATTTTATATAATAACAAAAAATAAAGATGTAAATATAAAATTGACAAATATCTAATTATATATGAAGTACATGACCAATAAAGAGTTTAAGCGTACTTCAGGTACGCAACCAATTTAAAAATTCAAACGTAATTCAGGTACGTGATTATGTTATGAAATACCACATAGATGACAACAATTTTCTTTTGCATTTTAGGGGTTTGTTATGCAAACTTTTCACTTGCTTTCATTCAATAGCATTCCACTTCTAGTGGTTTCAAATAAATTGTCATTTCTATTATTGTTGTAGTTATAAACCATGAAAAAACCATTGACCATGTCCATTACTCAAAATAAAATGCATTTGCTTCATGCAACGATGCTGAGTCAATAGATCGGGTTTCATGATTTTTTTTATTTATATTATTATCAAAGCTCATTGTTCAGCAATAAGAAGATATGAAATTTGATAATAATATTTTTTATTTCGATATTGCTACTACTGGAGCATCTTTGAGCCATAATGGTCGATGGACCTTTCACAATGAGATGTTAATATTTAAATCTTATTTATTATAATAGTGAAAGCTAATCACAATTTATACATGTTCCTACTGGGATACATGTATCTTTTTTTTTATGATCCTTCAATGATCCATAAAATTTTCATAGCTTTTGTATATTCCTACAGACCCAAATAGTCATTAATTTTATATAATTCTTTAAGGATAATAAAATTATATATAGTCCTTCAAGCATAAAATAAAATAAAATAAAATTTTATATAGTCATTCAGGGATTCATAAAATCATAATTTTTATACAGCACTTCAGGGATAAAATAAAATAAATAAAATTTTACATGGTCCTACCAGGACACATTATTCATAACTTTTGCGTGGTCCTAAAGGGACACGAGCAATCATGATTTGTGTATATATATCCTTCAGGGATAAAAATTATACAGTCCTTCAGAGACACATTCTAATTATATCTTTCATATGATCCTACAAGGATCCATGTAATAATTTTTGTAATTCTTCAGAGATAAAATAAAATTTTTGTATGATCCTTCATAAACACTTTTATATGGTCCTTCAGGGACTCATAAAATTATAAATTTTACATAGTCCTATAGGACTTATGACTTTTGGTTAGTCCTTCAGGGACACATCTGTAGCCATAATATTTGATTAGTCATATAGAAACACATGAATTTATAACATCAAAAAAAAAATCTTATGTATCCAAAGAATAAATATCAAATGCCATAAAATTCTAATTTCAGCAAATTTGATGTGACAAATGATGCTAACACAAGTATTGTCAACTCATTAGTAACAAAATTAAATGTAATCAATGAGTAAAATAAGAAAGTACTCTACAATGAATAAAACATATCAGAGAGCAAGGGGGACCGAATAGACATAAATGATACTAAAATATAATTTAGCATGAACAAATTACAGCATGCGTATGTGATTATAAAAACATGAGCAACCCAAACACCAAAAGTGACCAACTGAATTGCATGTATAGGCTCATGCAGGGTGCAGAGTTGTCAATTATTGGGTGAAAATTGCTTTACCTTTTTCATTTACCTTCTCTAGATTGATGTTCAATAAGAAGACTGTAATACACCCACAAATGCACATAAACAATAAACTTGTAAAAGAAAGATAATTTCTGTCAAAGGAATTAGACACATATTGTGACTTGTGAGACACCTTCATAAAAATGTTATGATGGACCAATACTGCCTGCACGCATGAATCCTTCAAAAATTATTAATCATGATCCTTCGAGGACATCTTTAATCATGTCTTCTGTATGGTCCTACAGGGACACAAATAAATAAATAAAAATTTCATATGGTCTTTCAGAATCACTTTTGAATCATTACTTTACATGATCCTTCAGGGATCCATGAACATAAGTTTTTCATTGTCCTACTGGGACACATGATTTTCTGACATTAAAATGGAACACACATCAAATATTTATGAAATATCAAAATTGACATGATATCTATAAAAAAAATGTTAACACATGTATTTGAATAATAGATTAACAAGGTAAATGTTAACACGATTTTTTTTTAAATAAAAAATACTCAATAAGAAACACAATGCATCAAGCAGTCATGACTCTCATGAATCGGCAAAGCAAGTATAGACACAGTATGAAGAATACATTGTATATTTAATAGACATTAAAATAGATTCAACAAGGGTTTAGGAAGGAAAAATAATCCATGTTAAAGTTCAGGGAAACCTTTTAATTTTCATTCTTTCAAAATACAAAAATTGAATCATGATGATTGTCAAATTAGTATGGGTGTTTTCAAATAGAGCATGATGGTAATATAATAAAATTGTGGGTTCTTCTCATGCCAAGTATATAACTATAGTAAATTCAACACCGATACAAGGGATGAGAGAATATTTTATATAGATCATTAAGAACCCACTGATACAAACCTTTCTTTTTAATAAAGAGAAAGAAAACTCATTTTTCTTTATAAAAAAAATGAAAATCATAAAGTTATCTACCATATTGTATACAAAATATAAAATAAGATAAATCATGATGATTTGAACATCATAAACTCACCAAAATATAAATATTTGTGAATCTTTTTTTCTTATTTAAAAGAAAAAATATAATTTTATGAACTCATCAAATACAAACTTTTGGAGATCCAATAAACTCACCAAATTACAAACCTTTCGAGATCTCTTTAACCTTTTGAGTACTTGAATCGAATAAGAGCTTATTCGTGCTGATAACGTATTGTGAACTAAGTAAATACATACACAAATATACAAGACATATAAAGAAGATAAGTGGAGAGAGATTTCTTATTCACTATTTTGTTAGGTATAGAATATATGAGAGACCCCTCTATTTATAGGGTCCATGGAGGTATCTCAAAGGTGAGGAGTTACAAGTTAAAAGATGTGATGGGTAAATAGTGGGGTGATTAATAGTGAGGGTTATGGAGTTGAAGAGTGGGAGAGGTTATGGCAAGGAGGAGTGTTGGGTATCTACTATATTCACAACGTAGATAAGTTTATTGTCCTAAACAATTATAATCATAAACATGATTTTTTTCACAAATATTACATAGATTTCAACTTAAACAGTACAAATCAAAGCATACGGATCCAATTTAAAACATTTATATCACTAATGAAATAATGGAGATTCTTTACCGGAGGGATCCGCGTCGAGAAGGGTCCGCGTCCGCGTCGAGAAGGGTCCGCGTAAGAGGGGTCGGCATTAATCCATAAAGCCTTCTTGTCACACAGTTCCATGTATACATGGTGTTAATCCATATTGGTCTGAGACCTATTTTCTTCCGTTTACACTTTAGTTCCATGAAAACTATTTATTTCAATATAATTTTGGAATTTGGAATCAGGCAGTTCATGAAAGAAAAAAAAAAGTCAAGAGTGTACCTGCACACAACTTTAGCACAAAAGAATAATAATAAAATAAAATCCCTACCGTTCATCTATTCATTCAACCCATTATTCAAGCTATAAGTGATTGGATTCATTCAAGCTACTCAAAGAGATTTTTAATTAGAATTGTTCTACTTAGTTTCAAGTCCAAAAGGGTTTTCATTGAAATGAATTTTGATATTAAGAGAAAATATGAAAGAGATTTTTTAATAATAAAGATATTTTGATTACGTACTATATCATATCCAAAGAGATGAAAAAAAATAGAAACAAAGCATATAAGTCTAGAAAATCTATAAAAATATAACAAAGCATATAAGTCTAGAAAATCTATAATATTTAAATTTAATGGAAAATCTAACGAGAGGGAGTGTAATTGCATTTTTTTTAATTATAGGGGGTGTACATGAAGGTTTAGAAAACTTCAGGGGTCCAAACACATTTTATCCTAATTTTAACATACGATTTGGTACACGGACTAAAACCTGTGGGGACTTAAAATGCAATATTAAGAATGCATATATCGATCCTTAGATAGCATACTTTACAGGAACTTAAAACTAAAAATCATTAATATACGGGCACTATTACACTCAGTCCAAAATGCAATATCATATACTTTGTTATAAATCCATTGATTGATATATCTCGTAAAAAAAATTATATTTAATAAAAACATTTTCATTCAACTCGAATAAAATAATATTGATAACATATTTATAAAGTATTAACAATTCAAAAAATATACATAATTTTTATATTCTAATAAAAATTACATATTCAAATTTTATAAAATTCAATTAAAATAGATTTATTAATATCTTTAATTTTAAATTATTAAAAATTAAATATAATGATATGATTTCGTTAAATATGATTTATCTTAAATATATTTATAATTTATATAAATCTCATATGAAATTTTAAATTTTGAATAAATAGATATAAGTAATTGCTAATTTATAGAAGAACAAAAATAGAAATGAAAAAATTGAATAACTTTCTATTTAAAAAGTAAATAATAGATTGGCTGATTAGGCGCTGTTACATAAAGTTTTTATACAACCCCAAACGCAGTCTCGTCTCATAATAACCATCCAGCGAGGCAGCAAGTTATGGTAGGGACTCATTCAATAATTTTAATAACACGGGGAGTTATAACTATTTTGTAATTTTATAAGGACTTTTTTTTTTTTTTTTCTGAAGAAGGTAGAATCTTGCTACCAACCGATTCCATTAAGAAAGAGTTAGTACAGCTCTGAACTGGTGGTGAGGAGATACAGAGAAGATAAATACATGTATGCACATCGTTACAGAGAGGGGGCGCCGGAGTAGACAGGACGTCGACTCACCCCTCCCCCCTCCTGAAGCGCACACACACCCAAACCACGTAATAATTATAGACCTCTATATTGTTACCCTGCAAGGACACACCCCCCCCCCCCCCCCCCAACTCCGATTAGCTCTCGTGCTCAAAGGCAGAGGAGGAAACTCGTCTGCTCCCACATGTTGTCGATGTATACCCATGTACCCCAAAAAATCGCTTCATTTCTCGTACGCCATATAGACCAGGTCACTGTCGGGATGATCAACCGCACCACCTCCTTGGCCCTTCCCGGTGGCGTGCGCGCGTATAGGTCGGCACCCGCCTCCCACATCTGTGCCATGGTGGAGAACACGGGGAATGTGGTCGCAGCACCCACAACACGCCAAATACCCTACGCTACACGGCATTGGCAGAACAAGTGTACTACCGATTCGGGCGCCTCGCCGCACAATACACACGTGATGTCCTCTACCGGTCTCCACTTTGAGCGGAAATCTCTTGTGAGCAGAGGCGCTCTTGCGCGAGGAGCCACAGGAAGACCTTAATCTTCCTTGGTGCCTTCGAGCCCCACATGACCTTTTGTTATCTTGATAAGTTTATTGGGAGATTTATAAATTTTTCCCTATTTTTTTAACTAGGCCATCTCCAACTCCAACCCTTGATCAAACCTATATCCAAATTTCACATAAAATTTGAGTAAAAGTTTGATTTGATATGATGTATCTCTAACTATTATTTTGCGTTTTACTCAAATCTTTTAAAATTTTCATATCTTCTTATAATTATTTCCTATAACATTTTCAACTTTTTCCCAAAATATTTTTAGTACTCAATTTTTTTCCTTCAAAATATTTAAATTTAAAAATTATTATCATCCAATTCTTTTAAAAAAAGGTAAAAGTAATATTTTTTTAGTCGAATAAATTAAAAAATAAAAATGAAGACTTAAGAAAAAATACTTTTATTTCAAAAAATGGTAAAAATTTTGGTGGATGAAAAAACATCTAATATAATTAAATTAAAGATTGAGTTGAAGTGAAAAAAGTTACATTGGAAGAAAATGTAGAAATAAATGATAAAAAGGATATTTGGATAAAGATTTGAATTTTACTTGATTTTGATAAAAATTTAAATAAAAATTTGATTTGATATAGATAAATGATTGGATAGAGTTTTTAGTGATTTTTACTCAAATTTAAATTTAAGTAAAGGTCTGGATATAAAATTGAAAATGCTCTAAACCAAGAATCATTAATCGCCATTCAATCGCTCCCTCACTTCTTCATATTTGAGTTTTACTCCCTCACTTCTTCGTATTTGAGTTTTACTCCCTAGATTTGAAGCCTTACTGTTAAGTTGAAAAAAAATAACCATATATATACCAGTTACAGTGAATTGAGGGGACTAATGATGAATACATGACTATAGTGACTCGTAAAAAGAACTGAATGCAACAAGACTCAACTCCACGTAATCAGCTAGCTTTAAATGTCATTCATACCCAACAAAGAAAGGCATAACATTACATACAAATAAATATCACACAATGAATAATGCCTTAAAATGCGGCTGTCAAACATTTACATCGCCACAATTACTTTGGCAGGGAAACCAAGAAAATAATAAAATTAAAAAAATTATAAAACACATAGTACCTCATGACATCTAAACACACAACATGAGGTAAGAAAAAAATAATCAAATCAATCGATATGAAAACAATAATAACCTTAACAGGACTGAAAGCTTGATGATTTATGATACAGGACTCTAAGAATGCAATGGTGGTGGTTGATTGTATGCACAGTTTGAGACAGATGAGGATGGGTGGAACAAGTGTAGGCTTTGAATTTGAATTGGAGAATTTCATGAGTCTGAGATTTTGATGGGAAATATCATTCAGACCGCTGTAACAAGAATACAAATCCTGAGTTTTCGCGGATCAAGGGTGGTGGGTCGACATCCGAGATATCCATCTGTTGCATCGATTTGGAGATGTCATCCACCGTGAAAGGTATACTGCATGGAACAAACAAAATCATGATATATTAGTCTGAGATACAAGTTAGGGATATTGATTGACATCTGAAGTTTCTTGGGTTTTATTAAAGCCAAACTCACCTTGAATCATCGTCCAGTAAAAATGAACTGCTAACTGCGTTGTTCGAGTCTTCAGTCATCATAATTCTCATATTTGAAATAACCTAGAACAGAAGAGACAATCCTTATAGAATGAACTTTCTACAAAAATAAACATATCAATCAAAGACAAAATGGATAGGAGACTCGACTTACTTCCGAAGACACGCTGTGTGTCCCATATTTGTCATCCCAGTACATGGTACTGATTCTGTATAGTTGTTGTATGCTAAGAACCTGAAGCATAACAAAGTATGAGCAGGAGGCAGGAAAATTGATTAAAATCTGGTGCATTTCAGAGGATATGGGTACTCACTGGACAAAGATCGTTGGTTATTTCTTTTAATGTCTTTTTCGGCTTTTGATGTATAACCTGAGTCGCAATAAAATAGAATAAATGCAAGTCAAACCAAGATGCACAACAAACAGGAGACTAAAATGGATGATGACGTGAAGATTATTACCAAGAACCCAACAGCCTGCCTGATATGCTTCAGTTCATCCCAGGCGGTGCCTGCATACTGTGTGGATTTTGACTTTTAGAAAAACAAGTCTGCTATGAAATTAAGAATTACACAATCACAGTTAGATGCTTACTTCTTCGTTGCTTCGAAGCACCAGTGTTCTAACTCAGCCAATCCTGCTTTCACAAACTCTCCATTGCTGAATGAACAACACTCCCGCCGTAAAAGAAGGCTAGACAAGAAACAAAAGAATTTGGAAGTTAAAATAATTAACAAAATAAAATATTAAGAACCATATAAGCAGTGGAAAATCATAATACCTATTAAATAGTTGCACGTTGATGAAGGAAAATATTTGGGTGAATATTTTTCGTACTAAAAACGGGGGGGCCTGTAAAAACCAATTGAAAAAATAAGGTGATAAGAAAGGGATTGTAACAATTCTAATAATAAAGAAAACTGTAAAACTCACATAGTTCGCCCTCAATGTTTTCAAATAGGAGTTCAGACTTTTCACAATGCTTTGCCAATGAGCAATTAAATTTTGTAAGGCAACAGAATTTGCTTGAGAACGTGATCCTTTCACTAGACTCGCTCGGGAAGTCCTTGGTGCCTACATAGATGGAAACCAAGAATTAGTAATTACATGGCCTTTTTTCAGCAAATATGTGGTATCATATCAGCTAGGAGGCATATATTTAGATTTACCTGGATACATAAACCAAGTAAAGGAGAGATCTCTTTCTTCAAATTGTCCCTTATCATTCCATATATCTTCTCAAGAAAAGCTGTGAGCTGTTGCTTAAAGAGCAAAGCAGGATATTTGGCTTCAACTTGCCGCAAATCATTCAATCCAGTGATCATTCGACCATTAAGAAATGAGAGACTTGCACTTTGTGGAGATGCTCGAATCCCCTAAAAAATAATGCATAGAAGAATATGTAAACCATTCCAAAGTATCTTTTAATTATTTCAGATTGAATTAATAAATTAATTAAATTTAAACAAAAGAAATGTAAGCATTGTTACTTGAGACATCCTTCCAAACAAAGATGCAGATGTTGATCTCCGTCTTTGTGGAGTCATGCTAGCTGCTCCACTTGCTTTCAAGGTGCGTTGAAGAAGAAACAACAGGGTGGATGAATTGGACAACCAATACGATAACAAATCATTGTTATCCTGGGCCTTCAGAAAATCAAATTAAAAAAAAACATCAGTAAAAGACAAAATAATATATTGAATTGCAAAATACAAGAATACTATACATTCATTTTCTGAATCAGTTTAAGAGGAGCCATAAGATATGGTTTTCTTGAGGACATTCTGTCAAAATTCTATTTCAAAAAAATCATGTTGCACCTCTATGGATGAGCCTATAGTTTGAATTATGCGGTCAAACACACTAGTCCTTTCAACTTCAAAAGATCTCCAATGCAGGAGACATTTGTATATGACACATGCAGCAATAGGCCTGCCACCAGAGTATCCCAGGTCTTGAGAGATGCACTTGATCAGCAAATCTTGATTTTCCTGGTTCAAAAAATGGAAACAAAATAAAACCATGGAGCTTATTCAAGGAAACTATGCATAGATGCAGAAAGTATTAAAAAAAATACCTGCTGCTTCTCGTTCAGTGATTTCTGAGGTGTTTCCTCACATTCAAGATCCCTTGGATTAGATATAGCAATAGTTGAATCCTACAGTATTTGTAGACAACATTAGGAAGAACAAAATCCTATTCTTATTCTCCTTATAAAAGATATGCAGGAATGGAATACATGTTGTGCTAACAAGTTTTACATACCAATGCCATCTTCGTTCCACTATTATGCACAGTTCCATTCTCTGGTGTTCTCTGTTAAATAGTGTAGGACGCTAGACACATGAGATACCAGGAAACACGGGACATAACTGGTTTTCATGAAGCTGTATAAATGAACAAATAGTATCTCCAGACTACCTGAATAATTGTTGTTTTCGGGCGTGTGGATAACGCTTTGCCAGTGGGTGATATAGCAAGTGCCTGCTGTCGAAGAACTTGGTTTTCTGACTCTAAATTAGAAAGCTTTTCTTCCAGCCTGTGTTTTAAAAAAAAATGAAGCATTGTAAATGTTTTCAACAATTTATTCTTTTGAATGCACAAAAGTATTTTGTTTCCAACAACTATCTGTATTTCCGTTTAAGTACCTCTGCATTGAATCTTGAAGCGCCTCTGATTTTGTTTCTGAATCTTCAAGTTTTTTAACCAGTTCTCTGTTTCTGTCCTGATATTCAGCATAATTTCGTTTGGCCTCATCTGCTGTCTGTCTCTCTAATGAAAGCAAAGCCTGAAATCATGATGGAAAGTTATATTAAATACATGCTGGAGACTACTCCAGCACATGCAGCTACCACCATCCTAAAAGTTTATGCTTTCAGAAAATAAATAATAAGTAATAAAATATGAAATTCCTTCTGCCATGACGGCATGACCCATCTTTGTTAAATTGTTTCCCGGTAGTAGTTATTACTCCTGTTATGATGTTATCAACTATCTAAACCTCACCCCAATATGCATCAAATCAAGCAAAACATACTGAAGATATTGGATAAAAAGTACTTAAGTCATCATAATTGATTAAAACTCGTCAACCATTCCTAAACATTGATTTACAAAATAATAATTAAATTTAATTATGTTTTCCAAATTCAAATAAACAAAGGCAGCATGGAAGAATGGACTAGGACGAATGCAATTAACCAAGCACAACCTCAGAATCAACATTTATCCAATATAAACCAAAAAAATTTACTTCCACAAGCCCATATATGAGATTGGCGTGTTTGGCATGTACATTTCGAATTAGATCTCAGAGGACAAATAAATCAGTACTATCATGGACTAAGGCAGGATATTACCTTCAGGTTTTCAACCTCAGTTGTTAGAGCATCAATCTTTTCTGTATCTTGTACTAAAACAGGAGTTTCCTTGATGACTGGAGGTGCTTCCTCAATAGCTTTGCGAGCAGCTTCTCGTTCCTTGAGAAGCATTGTGTTGGCCTCTTCAACTTGTAGTTGCATTGCATGCAAGGCTTCGTGAAGCTTAGCATGTTCCTGGGCCTTAGCCTCCTCCAAATCCGTCTGTATTTTCAAAAGCAAACACAAAATAAGATGACTTTTAGCCATATTGCATTGCCAGGTTAAATATCAGGAGGAAACTGTCAATTTAAGAATGAAAAATGGACAAAATAATATATTCAAGATAAGCAATTTAATACTAAATTATGAATTTATGATTTATGACTTTACTCTCAATCTTTTTTCTAACTGCAAGCGCCATGTCAGTTCCTCAACACGTTTCTCAAGTTTGTCTTTCGCTTCCTTGAGGGCACCAGTTTCTCTTGCAGCCTACATGCAAATACAGAAAATAGTGGTGGTTGTTCATTATTGCTTAAAAATTTCAAATATCAATACTAACGAATGGACACACACCATTTTAAGTTTTCTAAGCTCTCTCCTAGCAACTCTCTGTCTCCAAGCACACTGATACATTAAAGTAGACCTCTGTAGGCTCTTATAGTATGAATAATCTTTGTGACAACGCCAGTGTGCCTGCATGCCATTAAAATAATGAATCAACAAGCAACCATGAATAAACATTTTTTAAAAGACACAGAAATTGAACACCCACTTTTGTTAGGTCAGATAGCTACAGAAATCCACTAATTACATAAATATTGTCCGATATTACCTCAATGATTGTTGCAGCTTTAGTTTGCTTTTTGAATCTGAATTCATTGCGAGCAATCATTGCTCTGAAACCAGTCTGCAGTATAATTGCAGATGACTGTAGTGTCACGTAGGATTTCCTAGCAACATATTTACGGAAATTCTTCTGGATCTTCACAGCAGCTGCTTCCCGTCTTAAGTACTCATACAGTTTACAAGCCAATTTCCCTATAGTAGATCCAGAGCAATGGAAATAATTAGAATTACTTAAAAAGACACACTGGAACATGAAGTAAATTACAGGCACTTGATTTAGCAGCAGGCTGCAAGGCTATCATGGGGCTAACAATTGGTTGACTCAAAAAAAAGTTTTTTAGTTAAAAACAGTTATAGATGGTTTCCTCCTCATGTGCAAGATTCCATGTGTGTGACCATCTCTCTGTGCTTCAAATTGGCAAGTATGAAGAAATCATTTAGAGAGGATTCAAAAAGTCAGTTTAATCTCTTTTAAGAGTCCAAACAAAACAAAAGATTTTCATAGGTTTCATCAGTTTAAACTGTGTTGCCAAGGGCTATCACCTAGGTAATTGACACCAATACACAGCCTCAACTTGAGGTCGAAATCTAGTCATAAAACCTAATCAAAATGTTCAGAGGTATAATGTATTATAGAACTTAGGGTATTTTAGTCTCTTCCAATATTAAAGGTTGTTAAAGATAATCTCACATGTTATATGGTAACTAGAAATAGTGGAGGATGCAGAAAATCAAAATAATAACAGATCATACTATGGTCCAGAAATCTGACCCACAAAAAAAGATAAGGATCATTATTTGATCAGTAGCCAGTGTATTGTTAAAATACCAGGAATAATAACCAGGAACTAAGAATATATACTTGTATATATATAACAACATAAATAATGAATAAAAAAGTAGCTAATATTTTTCTAGATCTAAAAATTAAGATACCTCTCCACCGAGATTGCAAATGAATAGCAGCCTTGCGTAGTGAGATGAACTCCTTGCGAGCAATATGTGTACGAATTTGCCTCTGAATAATCCTGGCTGCTCTTCCAAGTACTTCTGCTCTTCGTGCATCTAGCTCAGCCATCTGGCCAGCTCTTAAGAAGACTTTATTCTTGCCTATCTGATGAGGCCAACAAAGCACTTGATGTATGAATCATATATTCCACATATCTCAAAAAGTTATTCAAGAGATTTAAATATGCAGAATATAGATAGGTTTCAAGTCTATAGATTAGGAAAGATGATCAGTATAGAAAAAGATTTTTTTTTGAAATTAGGATGTAAGGCACCCAGCATTAGAGTACTCCACAGCTGACAAAGGATGCCATCAGTATGCATTGGAAGTGCTGAGTAAAAAAAAAAAGGAAAAATCATCGAAGGCTACTTTCATTTAGAGCCGGATTACCTGATAACCTTTCAATCCTTTTTTATCCAGAATCTTTTGGCATGCAACCTTCTCATCAAAGCTGTTGGAACAACGATCCACGCAAAAAGCAAAGAAGAAGAAGAAAGAGAGAGAGACCAGCATCAGAAACAACTTTCCTAAGTGGTTTATTGCATGGGAACATATTAGGATATAAATTGTTGAGACAAGATTGAGAAGATAAGACATACTTTCCTTCTAGCACTTCTGGAGCAAGAACACCAAAGCGGTGAAGAAATTCATAAAATGTCCTCCTAGTAGGATATCCAGCACAGCTGATCCTAATTGCCTCAAGAACACCCTACGGGAGTAAATGAGAATATATTGAGATGACATCTGAGTATAAAGCAATAAACTTTACAAAAGTTGATGAATCATATGGATTTGGGCACTTACACCACAACGTAACTGTTGAATAATGTTGAAATTCTCAAAAATGGCAGGTTTAAGAACATTATTTGGCTTTACACATCGGATGTAGTGCGGCTCGGTGGAGCTTAATGTCTCCATGAGAGACTGAAGTTGCAACTGTAATGCAAAACACACACTATTATCATCCCTCTGAACTAAGAGAGAATGCAAACAGTGTATCAAAAACAAAAGCAGAAACATAGTTTATGAAATGATTTGAGTGTTTACTATATGCCAAACAACATGCAACTATATATCATATGACAGCAGTTAAAAAGCTACCTGGCCTCTTCGAAGTTAAAAGAGGCCCATCTGATCAAGGCTACATGGGACAATTTTGTAATATAACAATGACCCTGATATACACATGTAAGAAAATCACTGGATACTGATGTTTACTAGATTTTGAATCTTACAAACCCAAATCAGCATAGAAATCAGATTAATTAAATACTTAATGCACATTATAAACATGAGGCCTTTGTGCATAACTCATGGAGCACAGTTCATGTTTTTTCTATAAAAAAAATTTACCATCCGACCACAGGAACCACCATATCTTTTTGCAAACACCCTTGTATATACACATGCATGTATAGAAAGAGGAAGATATATTTACTGCTTGCCATTGGAAATGCCAAAACATCGTTAGTAATCGATTTCACTATCAATAAGCATTTTATAGCAGGCAATAAATGAATTAAACATAATTTTTTTAAATAATTTAATATTATACCATGATGACATAAAAAGCTCAATACCTGACATATATGATGCACTACACAAAATCATTCATCAAGATTAAAGAAGCAACTTCACCAATAAAATGGTAATAGGTTGTAAGGAAACTGCCTAGAAACCTATGCTGCAGACTCAAATATTGGCCAATTATGAAGCCATGTATCAAGTATCAGAACCCACTCTAAACTAATTATGATACATATTCAACATTAAGTGAAAGCAGAACATAAGAAGCTGGAATTAATAATCTGGGTTTAGTTAAAATTGACATTATAAAAAAACAAAGAAATCAATGACTCGAAAAACAGATGCATAGATGCATTATTTAGCTACATCTTAAACAGGCATGACATAGAAATAATGAATGATGAGATATCTGATCTCTCTCACTAAGTAGTTATTGACTCCCAGTAATAACATTAAATAATTGACCATGATTAGAAAAATTCACGCAAATACCATCACATTTATTAAACTAAATCTATAGAAATTAAGGGAAACCCTTGATACCTTAAACCTTGATCCAATCGATGAAAACTTGGAAGATTTTGATGACTCCTCTGGAAGAGGAGGAAATAGACCTGCAACAAATGAACACTTGGATACAGTCAACAAATCCTGATGTTCTGCGACCACATAATCTTTATTTTTGTCAAGGAACTGATCAGCTTGATATGCCACCTGAATAAATAAGGTTTTTGGAATAAATAAGAAATGAAGATCATACTATGATTGAGAAAACAAATAATCAAAATTTAGAGGAGAGAAAAAAATGCATTTTCACCTCGCCTGCATAATGAGAAATGGTGAAATCAGTGCGAGAAAGCTTTGGTTTGATAAACCGTTTGTTGTTTTTAAATGTCTGATACAACTTCTGGGCAAAAGTTTCATGAGTTGACTTGGGAAACATGCTGAAAGACATGATCAGATAACAAACATTAGTGAGTGGATAGTAAAATTTATTGGCAAAACATGCCATCATTCATCCTCTCCATATCAGACATAACATCTTTCAGTGCACAGAACTGAGAGTTTGCAGCTTTATTTAGATAGTAAATTTTATTCTTTGGAGTGTAAACGAGGACAATGAAAACTATAATATTAGCTGCATACCAGGCTTCATCTAGAAGTGCAATGATTCCCCCAGGTTTCTGCAAAATGGTAGATCAATCAACATCTAAGTATAGGAACCAAAAGGTCGAAAGAGGAAAGCAGATGACAGATCCCATCAATATCACCATAATAAAAGGAAAAAAATTCTCCTACTAAGTGGGCATCCATTTACTAGGATAGCACACAAAACCTCGTGTAAGGACATTAGAGAACCAACATGCTGTCTACCACTTGAGCCAACAAACTGCTATATGTATGATCCAACATTGTTATTTACCAAACCCGAAAGAGCAGGGTTGAGTCACATTAATAGCTAGTGCAGGGTTGATGCAAATCCAACAATATTAAACAGATGTGGGACTGGTATAGAAAGAGGAGAAAAAGAGTATAGCACAATGAAACGCCTCATCCCCCATGCAGTATATTGTAACATTTGGCAATCGTAGAACGTGGGTGAAAAAAAACAGAGAGTTGGCATATGGTTGTAGAATATCATCTGATATAGAAAAATAAAACTTGAAAGAGTGAGATGAGTGAGAAAATAAATGACGTTAAATTAATCACTGCAAAAAGTTTATATATTGCTTATAATGCTGAAGACTTAAGCTGGACAGGTTATCGGAATCTAGAAATGCTTGCTAAATGAAGACTTTTTGGACACATCTCAAAGGTTATTTGACATAATGCAATCCGGGATGGAGCCTATTTGCATAGTATCTGGCATTCTATGAGACAAATCCCCAAACAGGAGGGGACCTAAGAAAAAAATTATGGACTTAGTCAACAAAGATACGAAAAATAACAAATATAGTAAAAGAAAAATAGATTCAAAAATATGAATCATGACTTAAATTTTGTTCTTGTTCCACTACTACGACTTAAATACAGTTCCTGTGTTGAAATCTACAGAGACATCAGGATTATACTACATTATTTCTGTTTTGCAGTCTCTCTTTCCTAGTTTTGCCTTTCATCTATCTTGATGCTTCCAAACTTCATCATTGAAGAGATGGGCATGGCAGGCATCATGAGGGAACCAAATAGAAAATCAAAAGATTTCTCAGAATCCATTCTGAAATAAGCGCAGTGCTGAAAAGTCTCAATCAAGTTTTAAAAGCTTAGATTTAACACACATCTTTGCAAATTGCAAATGCATTCACTTCTGATTCAGAGAGAAAAAGAAAATAAAAGATATCCTTATATCTGATTCTATATTCCCTGAAAAACTTCAGGTGTGTTTGGTTGAATGGAAAGACCATTGAAAGAAATTCTCCATGAATGCTTAGAAATTTCAATCTTCAGTGGTTTTAGGCAATTCATGAAAATCTTTTTGCCACGTCCCACGTGGAAAGCCTCGTTTATGATAGACAGGAATCATTAACCTACCCCTACCCCTAAAATATGATTTTGTTATTGGGCACTCCTCTCTCCGCTTCCCCAAAAAAAAATTCTTCCATCCCCACAAGGGAAACACAACCAGATTCAGCACAAGTTTTCTTACCTTCTCAATCAGATCAAGAACATCCTGATTATCAACAAATTCAATGTAGCTCCAATTAATCTCCTCCTTCGTATATTCTTCCTGCTCCATCTTGAAGACATGCTGCCATTGTACAGCCAACATATAAGTATGAAAGAAAGTTTAAAAGCCTTATCTTTCTTTTATAGAAATCTTTGTTGTAATCAATACATAAAGAAGCAAGCTTACCTGGTTAAAATGTTGTTGCAGCTTCTCATTAGTAAAATTGATGCAGAATTGCTCAAAACTATTTGGCATATGAGGAATTACCAATCAGTACTGAAAAATAATGACCAACGTCATTTTTCATTTAAACAAATTTTGTACCTGTTACATTTAAAGCTTTCAAAGCCATAAATATCAAGAACACCAATCAATGACTTCGAGTTTGGATCTTGCCCGATAGAAATATTGATTTTATTGACCAGCCTGTACATAATTAGTACACTTATTACAATTCATGTCCAAATTAATCAATAGTTATGCATTTTTTTAACTATTATATATATAACCTCAATAAATTGCATAAACTCATAATCTCATTACCAATCAAATAGACGTGAATAAAGAGTTTTTGCTAAACCATCCCTGCTAACCACTGCAGAAGCAGGATCAAGAGTCCTTGTAATAATTTCCTCTGGTGTCACCATTACTCGTTTGATCAACGCATCTTCCAGACCCTGGGCATCACACCTGCCACAATGCATTTTGTCAATAACATTTTTTACAAATAACCAGGAAATGTGAATGTTAAATATACTAGAAGCAGAGAAGACTTGTCTTGTAACATACTTGAGAAGTTCGGCTGTCATATTAAGATGAAATCTGGACTTCTCATCCTTGATGACAGAGGAGTCTATCTCCTCTCCCTTGGAAAAATCAATATTTCCAACATGAAGTATAGCTGCAACAACTCTAAAAATTGCCTCCTGTAAGAATAATCTAGTAAGAAATCTTCTCATTAAGAATAATTCAACATTATAATCTAATATCTACTAACATAATTCAACAGTATCAAGAATTAAAAAAATCTTGTTAATATTTCATTCAATAAATAAACAAAATGAAAGACCATAATTCAATTTTCACTTGTCTAAAGAAATATTTGTTTATCATACTCGTGCAGTTTGTGGATGGAAGAACATGCCATTGCAAATGGAAATTAAAATAAAAAGGTACACTAACTTGCTCTTGCTCGCTGATTCCAACTATATCCATGGCCCTCCTTGTGGCAAGATATTCATGAGCATCATTTACTCCATCGAGTTCATAGCAGTTAGATTGGTTGAGGTAACGGAATGAATTAGGTTTCCCCAACTTGTACTTCTCAATATCCTGATATTCAAGAAAACACTCTTTAAAATCAAAAGGTATTAAGCATGATTGATAAGCTAGAAATAGGCATAAGTCAGCATAACAGCTTTATTGCATCCCATCAAGATTAGACTATTTATACCTCAGGTGGTGCTGCACAGAGTAGGTAAAAGCAATGGTAATTCCTTTCAGGATCTGAGATCTGGCATACACGAGACCTCTCAAGCAGGTATGTTCTAATAGCCGCCCCAGATATCCTTCCATTCTTGTCAAATTGTATCTCGACAAATTTACCAAAGCGACTTCACCAGTATTTTTACACAAAAACAACAAAAAGAACTGAAAAAATTATATACTAATCAATATGAAGCAACAACTAGATGGAAATCATAGAAAGCTGCGACTAAATTTGGACTAAGGATTTATGCACGAGATATAAAAAATTTAATTAATCATACACAAAATCGGAGGACTGCATAAAATGAAAACTCACCTTGAGTTGTTGTTCCTAACAGTCTTGGCATTGCCAAATGCTTCAAGAACTGGATTTGACTGCATGTTTTAAATTCAATTAACATGTAAACTTTATGATAAAATAGTCAGGTTACGGTTTTGATTTACGGTTTGAACAAAATAATCCACTTCATCTTACTTCTAGAACTTGTTGTTCAACAGTACGCCCTTCAATTCCTGACCGTCCACCCAAATGAGCAAGATATCTCATAAGCATCTTTGTAGTTTCTGTTTTTCCAGCACCACTTTCGCCACTGACCAGAATGGAATTGCTTTTTCCTTCATTTATCATTGCCCTGTAGTCTTAAAAATAACACACATCAACAACTTAAAAACAGAAATTTTGCAGAAACTACCAGAAGAACTTTTAATGACCTGTAAGCAACATCAGCAACTGCAAAAACATGAGGACTTAGTTCCCCAAAAGATGCCCCTTTATACTGTTCCATCATATGGGTGTCATACAAGTGAGGCAATCTTTGAAATGGGTTTATTGCAATTAATATATTTCCAGTGTATGTCTGCAGATGTAAAAGGAGCATATCAATATCTGAAACTTATCCACAACGCTTCAAAAAGATCAAGGGGAGAGTAAATAGAAAATCTTACATAAATTTCATTCAGTTCATATCTAGTGGCCAAGTTTTGCAAAACCCCAGGTTCATGCAAATATGATAATTTTGTCATGTCATCAACACCACCAGGTGGAGCTTCGGTATCCTTTGGATATATCTTTGATAAATTTGCAACAACCTGCGAAAAAGCATCAACCCCGACAACTATTGTGTCAATTTCTTATTCAGTGTAACCGATATTAAATGAACTTCACAGATCCATAGAGTTTTACAACAACAAAAACTCATGGAATGCAGATTATGAGTTAAAACTACAATTGAACATATTCAAAACAAAAAAAACATTTGATGCATTTCCAGTATTCAATCATAGTGTAAACATTTAAATTAGTAATACTTCCACACAAAGGGAAAAAGATGTGGGCGTAATGTAAAGAATTTCAAATTATATATGAAACTCAATGTCATTTGAGAGTACCATTTATATACACACACATTATTTAGCTTACATCTGTATCTATGCTTTACTAAATCACCACTGCATAGTGAACAATGCACATACAATTGACAGGACTTTTGGTCTACGCCACCATTTCCTTTCATGGGGTTGTTAGCTTTTGCATCACCATGCACTATTCGCTGTGATGCAGTCCCTGAATTCTATTTATAACCCAATATGACATAGACCCATTTTTTTTTTTAAGCATGGTAGGCATGTGCCATGATTGTATTAATATCAGGGCGCCCGGAATAAAAGATTACAAAGCAACAGCCCTAGGAGGGCTAGACCAGTAGACCGAGCCACGGTAGAAGAGGACTATACTGATAACCAGCCCAAAGCATCAGCACTAACCCCCGTATGACGTGAGAAATAAGCCCAGAATAGGGAAGAATACAGGAGAATAGTCTAAAAAAGTTGTTTGTTTTGGCAGAATAAACTCCGATAACTATGTCTAGATAAGTTAGGATAAGGCTTGATAACAATTCTATGGAAAAACCAAAATTGTTTATCAGGACTTATCTATGCTACCCCACTGTCATTTTTAAAAATTTCTCTGACATGCTTTTACATAACCCAATGATACACCCATCTTTAATAAGGACCGTTTGATCAATGGATTTACTGTTGAAGATTAAATCTCGACCACACAAAATAAACTCATTCAATATTCAATCCATACCGTTCATTCAGTATTCAAGCTGAATCATCTACAGCAATGGAAAAGGATTCCCTCTCCTCCCAATAATTGAGTTGCAATTTTTTGGTTTTTTTTCCGGTGAAAATAGGCTAGCAATGTTGATGGGTGCATTTCCTCTACATTTCCTCTCCTCCCAATAAATAATATGGGTCAGGGTTGTGCATCAATGACTAAATATGGGTAATATAGGCAACTACTGTGCATAAAAGACTATTTAGTTTCATTAATACATAATATGGATAAATATTGAGCATCAAAGACTGATATTTTTCATTAATACATAATATGGGTAGGTACTCTGCATCAAAGACTAATAAATTCATCATTGATAAATATTAAATAATATGGGTAAGTAATAGGTATCAAAGTCGTTCTATCTTCAGTAATCAATAATATGGGTAGGTAATAGGTATCAAAGACTAATATTTCATTAATACAAATGATCCTTTTTACATACATGTAAAAGCCAACAAAGTAGAGTTACACAAGAATCAACGGCCATGATTTAATCACACAACTCATTTTTTATTTAAATCCATCAATCATACCAAACATAGATTTATATACTAGGGGCAAAGCTGTCATTTTAAAAGTTATAATTCCTTGTTCACATATTGTCTACTATTTATCCTTAATTAACCAAACAACAAAAAACCATTTTTTATGTTTCCTAATGAGAATAACATAAAAGTTAAATCAAACAAAAAAGTGTATATTATGCATAGATTGTTATCTATACTAGTATAGTTATCAGGGCCGAATAAACCAATGTCTCACCCCATACGGGGGGTAAAGCTATTCCTCAATAAGGATTTTGCCCCTAGAGTAAGAAACCCACGATGCCCCCCGCAAGGCTTGTTCCCCACATTTTTATAAAATTTGCAACCATCTCCCAAAAGTTCTCGGAGTACAAATATGACATAAGACCCTAATAAAAGAAAATTTATCCTCTTCATCTTTTTTTGGCTCGGATTGTGAAGGACTAAGAATCTCTTGGAATTAAATATTCTCTTTCTCTTTGTATACTCTTCCCACCACATCTACCAAAAATTGTCTAGCTTTGGAATTCTCTTTTTCACATGGACACGTCCACCTCTAGTATAAATTGATTTGTGGCTACTACCATCCAAATATGCAGCAATCCATTAATCTCTTATTAGACCATGCATATCAGGTTTGAGTGCCAATTTGTTCCCTTTCATTTCTTGGGACATTGTTGCTTCTTCCTATCATAGCTACAATTAATATATCTAACATCCTTTTAAATCTCAAAACACTTCACTCCCGATCTAGTATGTATTGCCTAAATACAAGATGGTGAAGTGTGTATGGTGTAATGGACTTTTTTTAAATGGGAATGTTACAAGAAAATTTATAGTTCCACAATTATACATGTCTTATAGTATGTTCTTGATTCAGAAGTTCATAAGCCACAAAAAGATAATTTATCAGCAGAAGGCAAGCTATTATGAGAAATTTAAAACTTTTCTATATAATAAGCGAGCATCATGGCCAGGCAAACAAAACTTTTCTGTCGTGAATGTGCATACACAGAATAAAAAATTCTCAATTCTAATAGAATGTTTATAAGCATTTAATTGTCTTCTGTTTGATGGAAGTTTCATTTTCCCAACCCTTATATCATGTTTCGTTAATATGGAATCAACTGAATGTACTTCTAACACATGTGAGACTTCTGCTCTATAGTGTTCTTGCAGACAAAAGTAAAAGATAATTTGAGAAGGAAATTTGGATAGTGACTCTTCTTACAAAAAAATTGTCTATTATTCATTCACCTCCCTTTCTTCATAAATTATGTTCTTTTTTATTGTTATCAAAATCGCCAAATGATAACTTATATTTAGGAGATGACTTTCTCCAATGTGATTCATTAAAAAGAAACGTGTCAGCGACTCTTGGAACATGTATCCCACCACAGCAAGCATAGATGAGATAGTTCAGTAATGGTTTTTCTACTCTACTAAACTATTTGCAGTTTGTTAGCAGAGTTGACCATAGCATTCTTCGATCACTGAACCACAATTGATGATGTATTTTTTAACTTGGAAAGAAAGTTCATGTTGCAGACATATACATCAGAGTTACCTCAAAACAAACAATTCAAATTATGTTACAGATAAAGGAAAACCGAATTTGTCACAACAAAAAAAAGGGACAACAGAACCACTGATATAGTGTGCTTACCGTTTTCCCATTAGTAGCATGGACATGAACATTATGGCCATCTATTCGAAAAACTTCCCCATCAATCCAAGCCAACACTGGATCTTCAATCCAGACATGAGATCCTACAACAATGTTCACTGGAGCCGCCTGCAATATGATGTATAGATTAGAAAACACAACAAAGTCACATAACGAATTCAGAAACAGATATGAGAAGTTAATCTATGATGCTTGACAGCACAATGAAACATATAACCCAGTTTTTCATCAAGCTTGAGAATTCTTACATACTACAACAAAAAATTATGCATGTGGAAGTATAACACTAAACATGACACAGTTTATGAACTAATATAACACTAAACATGTCACAGTTTATGAACAAACAGAAATTACTTGGACATCAATTACCAGTGAAATAGAATACATATCATGAACCGTTGTCTGATTTCTTATCAAACTGATATGTATCACATATTCACAATTTGTATCAACTTATTATGATAATGGCCTTTTTTAATCAGTAAAGTTACCTGCAATTTAGTCGCTATCATGCCTATAACATTCACACATTCGCAGAAAGAGAAAAAATCATTTCTATCATGCCTATAACATTCACACATTCGCAGAAAGAGAAAAAATCATTTCATGGCACTTGTATAACAGTCCATTTGGAATACAGAACACAACAATGCTCTGGAAGCTTAATAAACTGTGATGCATAAATACCTACTCAGTTTGATGTGTACTACTATCTTATTTACTTCCTCAACCCCAGTTTATAAGTTCATATGCTTCACATTTCCAAGCAGTGACACAGCATGTTGATAACAACATTTTTTGAATAAAAACAGTAGGTGATCCCTGGGAAACATTGTCAAGGCTATTATGCAGAAACGTACATCCCCAAAAAAAGGAAACTCCTAGCTTCATCTTTATCCACCTAAAATCATTGTTGCAAAAAACTCTTCCTACAACACCCCTACTAAAGAATGCCACAGCCATCCTCCTCCTCAAGGATTAGAGTCAACAATGTCAAAGAAACAAAGAGGGAGTTCATGATGTTCATAAAGACTAAATAAACTGAGATAGCATACAAGACATAATTCCTAACCACTGTGTCATTAACATTCAAAAATGACCTCCCAGCTGGAGTAGTTTAATGCATAAGCTAAATAAAAGTCCGGGACACAAATATCTGGTTCAGTCAACTCCCTTATAAACATCTGATTCGATTACCAAAACTCATCTTAGTATCAATAAATCATCCTCTTTCTCCATCTAGCCAACTCATTTGCTTTAAAACCTAGTAAGGAATTTTGAAAACTAAACACACGATACAAAAAATGGCTCAAGTGCTCAACTTCATCAACAATTTTCATGAATCGATGGCTCTAATTGCTCATGGGTTCAAATCGTAAGGTGTGTTTCACCTTCTGTTATCCATGATGCACAAGACTAGTATTATCATTGGAAACAGTTCGTTGAATTTACAAGCAAAAATAAATAAATAAATAAATAAATGACTCACCTACGAGAAACCTAAACTTTTCAAAACTTAAAATCACAAAATGACCTAAACAAGTACTATAAATTCTCACTGCAAACAACACAATCATATCATTCTCTCACTTTATCTCCAAATAAACTGAATCAGCAATCACTCAAATTTTCATAAAATCAGGTGGCTCTCTAATTGCTCATGAGTTTCTCTCGTAAAGTGTGCTTCACCTTCTGTTATCTACAATACATATCATTGGATGGCGCACATCAAACACAAATTACTTGAAACCCTATCAAGCAAAAGAACCAAAAATAAAAATAAAACAAGCAACTCACCCACACAAACCCCAAACTATTCAAAAACCCAAAATCACAAAATCTACCTGAAGTACAACGACAGCATTAACTTTCACTAGAAACAGCACAGTCACATTGATTCTCTCACTTTATCTCCAAAATAACGATTCACGAATCAATCAAAATTTTCATAAACGGTGGCTCTACTTGCTCAAGAGCTTCTCCCGTATAGTGTGCTTCACCTTCCGTTACCCACGACACACAAGACCACATACTATCATCGGATTGCGCACATCAAACAAAAATTACAGTTCATTAAAAAAATCTCAGACATAAGAACCAAAAAAAGACTCACCTTTGAAAACCCTAAATTGTTCAAAAACTCAAATTCACAAAACAACCTAAACAAGTACAACTACAGTACTGACTTCCTCAACAAAACAACACAATCACATCGATTCTCTCACTATCTCCAAATAAACCGACCCAGCAGCCAATCAAAATCCCCAATCCAACAAATTCCATCGAAAAACAGAGACATCGAATCGCGAAAACGGTTTCACAGATCCCTCACGACGCCTACCATTTCAACAGCCGCTGATAGATCAATCGAGTAGCAGCGAAACGAAGAATCTCCTCATCAAACCGAGATCCGAACCCGAGGAGACGCGATTCCACCCCTCTTCGATCCTCGATTGACAGATCGGAAAGGATTGAATGAAGTCTATCCTTGTTGTTGTCGTGGCGGTTTATGTGGGTCAGCAGAGACTCACAAAGGGATTCTTCGTGGTCTCCACAAACCAGTCTTCACCCCCTTCAAGCGTCTCTGCTGGGGATGAATAAAATTAAAAAAGGGCAGATTTGGTAAAATTTTGGGCCGTCTTTGAGAGAGTACTTAATTTTGAATTTGACGAGAGAAGCGAAGTAAAGAAGACAAAGCACAGTTTGGGTTTCCGGGCACGTTTTGTCCAATGGTATCATTCCGCGGCTTTTACGAAAATGTCCCTCGGATTACGTTATCCCCGATGAGAGACAAACTATCCGGTTGTTGTTGGAGATCATTGAAGTCTCGTCTTAATCAACGGGTCACGGCCAATTCTGGCCGTTCGTTGATGGATTCAGTTCCTCCCGTTTGGTTGGTGAATTTATTATTCCGATACGAAAAAAATATACATTTACTCTTTGAAATATATGTTATTATATAAAATTAAATATATATTGAGATACATTAAAGTATTTTTTCATTGTGAAAAAATGAAAAACACCATGAAAAAAACGGACTACATTTATACTATGATAGTGCTACGTTATCATAATTTGTGTGGGCTACAAAATGGGCTGCGTGTATCAGCACTCTTCCTATGTATTATTAGACTTTTTAAAAAAAATATTATTAGATATTTTTTATTTTTATTATTAGATATTTTTATTTTTTTTAGATAAAGGTAAATCATGTGTAATTTTTAGGTTGTGTTTGGTTGTACAATTGTAAAACTAACTTCTTATAAGCGCAAAAGCTACACAATCGTGTAACCAAACGCTACCTAAAAGTGCGTTTGGTTGCACAATTACAAAACTGATTTTAAACAAAAATCTGAGTTTAAAGCTAATTTTGCATAAAGTTGTCTCTCCATAGCTTCTGAAAAACTCAGGTTTTGACCTCAGTTTTTTTTGTTTGGAAAAAACAGCTTATTTCAAACCCAAAAAGCTATCCAAATCTTTTTCAAATGGAGCTTAATGAAAGTAGTTAAGATATGTTAGAAAGTACCGAATCTCTTCTTGATAGAATGATAGAAGTATTCTTTCATTTGTGAGGGGATCTTGGTTCGAATCTTATTGCAGAAAAAATCCTCGTCAGCCACACTCCCAAATTGCGGCCAGGACTCTTAGATTCAACACCCTTGCATGTGCACCCGTGTCAACATGTAAGCAGAGAAACTGTATGTTCCCAAAGCTCATCTAGATTTTGTGGGTCGATATACACATTTGTTGCTAAATTAGATATGTTTGGTGTGCAGAACAATGATCTACATGAAGGGGATTGGTTCTTCCATGAGCTAAATTGGAACTTCATCCTTTAAAAAAAATTGAGTAAGGAGAACAAATAAAAAAAAGAAAGAGGGGGGGGGGGGGGGGGGGGGGGGGGGCGAACGACAATGATGGGTGGATAAGGAGGGCATTTGCTTGGGGTGAAGGGGGCATCGAGTGCGGTAGGAGAGAGAGAGAGAGAGAGAGAGACTAAAATTGTGAAGTTGAGTGACATTGGGCAGAGGAGGGTAGCCATAACCATCCTCTCCCTCCCCCGCTTATCTTTCACTCTTTCATTCTCTCTCTTTTTTTCTTATTCTTTCATACTGTCACCTCGCCATAAAAATAAAAAAAAATTGGTGTGATGCAAGTGAACAGGTGGGGTTAGATACCCCAAAAATTGAATTATTTGTTTTTTACGATTAAAATTTGATTTTTATATCTGATATAAACCAGTCTAATTGAAATATCAATAAATAGATGAAATGGTCTATCCATACTTTATATATAAAAAACACAAGTTTACTTTGTTAAAGATAAGATTTTGATTATAAATTGTCTTAATTTTAGTTGATAAAATAATTTTATTTGTATTAACAAAAATGAGATAGTTATCCTAGTACATAGGAACAAAAAATCATCATTTTCATTTAAATATCATGACAATTATTTTAGTTTATCGAATTATTTTTTATAACAAATAAAACAAGTTGTTCTCCAACCATTTATCTCACAACTTACCTTATTACCAGCTAGCATTAAAAACAAACATATTATGGAACATGAAAAATGTAATAAAAAATAAAATGATTTGAAACTTGACATTCATGAATCTCATGATACCAATCTATACGTTACACATCAAAATCAAGAGTTTTGTATACTTTTTTGGATGCGTGTAAAAAAAAAAAAATTTTATTTTTTTATTAGATTATAATATAGCTTTAAGTAAATAAACAGAAAAAAATTAAATATGGACGGGATTTATTCTATTATCAAGGCATAACTATTCTCCTTATCCACTTGCTAGTTAGCATTATTTTATTTTATTATAAGTTATCAATAGTTAACTATTCTTTCTCCGTTCATTTGCTTGAAACGAACGGGGATTATGGATTTAAGTGCTAAACAAATGGTGCGGTTGGGGTTTTACGTAAATAAGTGAAGAAGCGAGACTGGTCCAGCTTTATGACAGCGAATCTTACGCTGACACGGAGAATGTACCCCTTAAAAAAATTTGGCTGGCACGGTGAGGACTTAAAAGTAAAAATATAAATGTCGAGCATTGGAATATAATTATGATGGGTGAAGAATCATGCTGAATCTCCGCACATGCGGGCTGTGTCGGACTGTCCGCAGTGGTTTCGAAATCTGACAGAGAAACGGGAACGTCATCATTAGTAGATTGACGATAGTGCCCTTCTGAGGCACTCGTAATTTATGGTCCCGGGGACGAGCATTTTTGGGTTTTTCTTATTTTAAAAAAAAAATAAAAATAGTTATCACAATTTTATTATTAATTAGAAGTATAATTCTAAAAAATGTGAAAAGACGTAAAGAAAGAAAAAAAAAATTTTAAAGGAAACTTTGCCGCCGTAGTATCGAGGTTAGAAGAGGTATTTAACCAGGGAATAGAACCGCCGACACCCTCTCGCGCACCTGCAATGAAACATCCCCGATCAAGAATATAACAACAAAATAACTCACATGTTCTTCTAATAAACTTAAAAACTACAAAAAGAGGTTGCATTACTGGTTATCCAAATAGACTAAATAACTGCAGGAACGAAAAGATCGATAATGCGTGCTACTCTGAAAAGGAAAAATACTAAAAAAAATAACTTTTACATTTAATTCTTAAAATCTCTATGAGATATATGATATCATTTATGTTAATGTAGAATGCATATGATTTATAATTAAAAAAAGGAAAGATACTGAAAAAATCTTGTAAAATTTTGAAATACTCAAATTAGCTATTAATATAAAAATTCTACCAAAACAATCTTGTTTGACAATTTTATGATTTAAAATTATTTAATTACCCTTAATACATTTAAAACTTCAATCTCTCTTATATTTAAGATTTTTCACACACCACTTAAACGATATAAGTTCCGTTGAATCTTAAAATGATTTTTCTATCTTATAATTTTGTGGGGGGTCGAATTTTCGGTAATCCCCTCCTGGGCCGGATCTTTATCGATCCAGACTTTTTTAAGTAAGCCCGGGAGGATAATGTGGGCTTGGACTCTTCCTTTTGGTGATTCGGTTAATCCTTCCATTCCTCGGCGTTCCCGTCAGGTTCGTCCGCTCCTCGTTGGCTTCGGTCTTCGGGTACCTATCACTCACACAAGTGTGATGTCGGCTAACACCCCTCCGACGCTCAAGTCAGTAATCCTTCTCTTTTTTAGGAAGAAGAACTAAAAACACTTGAGATTGCAAGGAGAGAGAGAGAGTTAGAGATTTTTTGCATACCCTGAGAGGGAGGGGCAGCCTCCCTTTTATACTGGATTGGGGCGTGCCGATTCGGGCCTTGTGGGGTGGTCATAGCGCAATAGGGAATCTCCACGTGACCTATGAATTTCAGGACACGTAGCGTCTAGGGATCATCATCATCCTATAACGGTTTCCCTGACACACTGCCCTTTTTGGTGTCAGAGAATATTTCATTCATCAACTGTTTTGCTTCGGGGATGACTTTGTGACCGACTTGTTCCTTAACTCGGACTCAGCTACCTTCTGTGATCAAGGTCGGTCAATATGTGCTTACCCGTCTTCACGACCTCACCAGATGGTTGCACTACCCTAGTCAGGCACAATCATGCCCGTTGAACTGTGGTCGGGCACATGACTTGCCCGACTCAACCTGCCCTCAGCTTTTCCCGTCCTGATTACGTCTGGGCCATCGGGCTCGCACGCTTCATGGATGAGGAGACTTCTCTCTGGCAGTCATTAGGCACTGAGTCCATGGGCCTTTTGATGGGCTTTCCTTCCTCTTGGACCTGCGCCCCGTTAGCTAGGGGATAAGCTATTCTTTGGTTAGTCCTCGTGTTTTATCCTACTTTATTCCGTATTCACCATCCTGATCGGAATAGTCTCCTACAAATTTTATTTACATTTCTAAGTACCATATGAAAAATTGACAAAACAAAATTAGCATTCCTAAAATGAATAAAATTAATATTTGAATATTTTAATTTTAGGAATTTTTGCCATTCCTTATGGTTTAGATTATATTTTTTCTATGATCCTTAAAGAATAATTTTTTAAAATATCTTTTAACTGATGATTACCCAAGAAATCATCTAAACTTGAAAGAAAAAATCTAATTCATGCACGTTCATTTTTAATAGGATACTCAAATATAAAAAAAAAATAACATAAAATTTTTCAACAAATAAAATATTATTTATCTGTTTATTTAATTTATTAAATATGTGTGGATAAAACATTTTGAATGGAGTGAGAAAGTTATGTATTAGATTAGATAAGAACAATTAATTGCAAGATTCTCAAAGAAGATCTTGTTTGTATAGTTTTAAAGGAAATTTTTAGATATTCCTTATTTTTAAAAGCAAAAATATAAGTGTGAATGTATCATTTTTCACTTCTAAGGTAAGGAACACTGTTTTACAATTTAAAATAAAGGCAACACATATTTTTATTTTTTTTAAATCATATATCTGCATCTAGTGTGATATATCATTTTATAAAATGCGAAATTTATATATTTTAAATTGAATAACATCATTTGTATAAAATGTAAAAAAAATCTTCAATAGTTATATCTAGTTACACTTGTAGTAGACTAACTAGGTATATATACTATGAGATGGGATCTAGTCAATACTGGATCCATCATTATATGTCAATCTTCAATTAAAGAATGACATGTATCACATCATGATAAATATGTAAGATTTTAAAATAATTTAAAATAAATAATTTGAGCCGGAATTACTAATGAGCTTGACATATATTAATGAATAAATCACTTACTGAATCCAATTTCATGTACGACATTTGAAACAGTAAAAAAAAGCCAATGTTAAGATAAAACAACTCTGGACCCAACATGAACACTCAGCCAAACAATGCCCGTCCCCGTCCCCTCCCCACTCCCTCCCACCTCCACCACCTCCACCTCCCCTCCAAAACCACCCACAAAATTTTACAAAAAGCACCCCAAAAAAACCCCACCACCACCATCATGGGTCGACACCCTCCGCTCCCAAACCCGCTCGCACGACTTCCGAGACGCCATCAACATCTACATCACCATGACCTCCTCTGGCGCCGCCGCCCCTCCCGATCACTTCACCTTCCCCGCCGCCCTCAAATCAGCCACCTCCCTCCACGACCTCCGCCTTGGCCGGCAACTCCACACCGCCGCTGTCAAGTCAGCTACCCCTGCTCGCCTCGTCACCGCCATCTCCAACACCCTCGTCACCATGTACGCCAAATGAGGCGACTTTTCGAGCGCCATCAAAGCATTCGATGGAATCACCAGGTCTCCTGGAATTTGATCATTGCCGCCCTCTGCATGTTCGAAGAATGGGAGGCGACGTTGCGGGCTTTCCGGTCCATGCTTTCGGAGGGCTTCGAGCCCATCTCCTTCACCCTCATCAGCGTCTACCTCGCTTGCTCGAACTTCCCTTGACTCGCAAAGCAGGTACATTGCCATGGATTGCGTGCAGGGTTCTATTGCAATGGCGAGGCTTTCCCTAGGAATAGGATCGCATAAATACGGAAATTAAGTGTGGATTAACCCATGATGATTAAAGGGAACCTAGGGTGAGAAAGCCCATAGGCCCAAATCCCCGTCAGGTCGGGCAAATGATATTGCCCGACCAGGTTAAGTCGGACATACACTGCAGGTCAGACGTCTAAATCCTGATCGACAAAGGAGGAACACTTAACATTGCCCGACTGAGTCAAGACAGCAGAGTACAAGATGCCCAACCTAAAGTATAAATTGTCCAAACCATAATACCTGAACTGAAATACAGGTCAGCCATATATCTGCCCCGATGAAGTAACGGTTAACAAGGGGAATATTCCCTGACACTGAAAATGACTAGATGTCAGAAAATCGGTTACAGGATGGTAATCCCTAAGTGACACATGTCCGCATATCCAAGAGCCACGTGGAGATTCCATCTCATGATACACTCCACGAGGCTAAGCTCGGCACGCTTCTTCTCGAGTATAAAAGGGGGACTTCATCTTCCTCTCAAGATATGTAAACACACTCTCTCTCTCCTACTTGCACTCAAGAATTCTAAGTTCTTATTCTTCTCACGTAGAGATCACTGACTTGAGCGTTGGAGGGGCGTTAACCGACATCACACTGGTGTGAGTTTCAGGTGTTTGAAGGCCGAAGAAGAAGGAAGACGACGAGTAGAAGAGGCTTGCCGCGGATCATCGTGAATATGAGTTAGCATCACATCGCCTCGAATCTACAATTAAAGCCCAGATCGACGAAGATCAGGCCTAAGATGGGAGGACCATATTTCATCCCTCACAGTTGGTATTTCTCATTTTTGTTGTTCTTTTTACACACAATAATTGAATTGTGATATCATCATTTGCTCTTATGTCTAAAAATTATATTTGGCCACGCAGGATTTTCTTAAACAATGCAGCTCTTTGAACTCTGTCAGTAAAAAAATCATTATAGCCTTATAGGCTGATGATGATCACTAAAAAACATACAAATGTGGTTAATCATCAAAAGCAATAAAATATATATATATATTCATCCAGTGAGGGAGATTTTCCATGTCATGAAATGGGATGCAATATTATTTTATAAAAATGAACATGTGTGGACAGAGATAATAAGACTGAAAAAAGTAATGTATTTAACATTTTCCTTTCTAAAAAGCCAACTCCAGCCTTTATTAACGTATATATCTAAATTTCATTAACAATTTGAGTTGTCTCTAATAATTTTTTTGTGTTTTAACTCAATTTTTAAAAAAATGCTTATTTTCTTTCAAACATTCACCGATTTAGCTAAACAAGAGCCATTGAAAAAATTTGGGAAAGTTTGTGTTTGGATAAGAGGATTTTGTGGGATTTATGTGAGTTTTACTAAAAAATAAACAGTGATAATCCCTTACACTTAGAAAAAGAAAGAAAAAAATATTATACTCAATCTATTTTCCAGTTTAAAACACAATCAGCACATATTTTTTTTATAAAAATTATATACCTAATCTAATGTTATGTATGTATTTAATAAAAAATAAATTATATATTTTATATATTGAATGATATCATTTATAAAAAAACACAAAAAAAACTCAACTAAATACATAGGTCCATTCAGTACATAACAAAGGCTAATAAGATATTGATGACTACATTTATAACCATAAAAGTTAAAATGACTGTGTATAACAGCCAGCATAAAATAGGTCCGATCAATCGCTCTTCAACTCTCTCTACCTATATATAACCAAAAAAAAAAAAAAAAAACTCTCTACCTATTCCTTGTCCGAGTGAGATGACCCGAAAAAGCGCCGGCAAGAAATCGTACACGTCACCTTGCGCCGACGTGAGAGACGCCTATCACGACTGCTTCAACAGGTTTCTCCATCTTCAATTTTTTCATATATCATGGACTGAATTCAAAAATGACCCTTGAAGATTTCATTTTATTTTTTATTTTTTTGATGGATGGGCACAGATGGTACTCGGAGAAGTTCTCAAAGGGTCAATGGGACAAAGAGGGATGCGTCTCCGAATGGGAGAAGTACAGAGCCTGCCTCTTCGTATGTTTTCTTTTCTTTCTTTCCTTCTCTAATTCATTTTTTTTATATTGGGTCTTCTTTGTTCCTTTCTTCACGTCCCTTCTTTGTTGCGGTATTGCCCATTCTGTTTGCATCTTTTGATTATACTTCGTTTTGCTGATTGGGGGTCCTGTCATCCTGTCATTCTTAAATGATTATTCAAAGCATGTTCAAGAAATAGTGGTATTGCTTGTCTTTTTGTAGTTTTTATTAGTTTTGTGTTCGAATTGGTAAATCTAAATGGATGGGAGAACATGTCATGAAGTATGTTTTGGGAGTGTGACATGATTCTTCTTAAATTGATGTGCCTGAGGGTCTATTTGTAAACCCAATTTGAAAAGTGTGATTTTTGAAAAACTAGCTTATGCTGCTTTTGGAAACCTGTTTGAAAAGTATTATTTTGTATGAAGTAGCTTAATAAAACTCAATTCCTATGAAACTCTTTTTTTTTTTGCTTTTCTAAAAGCATATTTTTTGAATTAAAAGATGAAACAAACTTTTTAATGCATAATGCTTTTTTAAGATAGTTTGGAAACACATTTGCAATTTTTATTCCTACAAAAACAAAAGCACGTACCAACGAATCTTCAAACATCCCCTATGTGGAAAATGTGAAAATTTTCTGAAGCAAAGATATGCTTGTAGTGTGATTGTGTGAGAAAAATTTGTGATGCGCTTGATTGATAAAATGGGTTGGGTGTGTTTGCAATAAAATATGTTTTGAAAGGGAGGTATGTATGATTCAATACTATTGACTGTGAGGGAGATATCAGTATGTCTGGACTCAGCAAGCAATAACATAGACTAATGAGAGAACATAGGAAACGGGGGGTTGTGTCTGATCGCATGAGCAGACAGATTGACCTCGTGGTCAGAGTTGGAAGAGATATGAAACATTTCATCCACATTTTGACATCAAGTTAAGCAAAATAGGACCTCTGCTTCTGCTTATAAGAATGACTAATGTGTCCTTGACCAACTGCAGATAATCATACTACAAATTTTATCCTCCTTAGTGACCCGATAAACAAGAATATGGTTTGGGATTTGTGGAATTTATTCCAATGCAACTTGCCTCACAGGATTTTATTCCTTAGAAAATCAAATGTAGATTTTACCATAACTGTGGTTTTGATTTTCTGATTTTCTCCAAATGTTATGAGAAATTCTAGTTTTGGCTCGTAAATTTCTTTGACCACACTTAACAGTTCAAGCATTAGCAAAATCACATTTGTCTTTGAGATCACATCTTAGTCTATGATGCAAACATCATAGCCGTAGAATATATGGACGACCGAGATCAAATGGAACACAAGAAGAAAAGAATGAATCGGGAGCACCGTGACTTCAAATAGCCATAACTTTTGAACCGTAGATCAGAATCGCTATTATAATATGTCCACGTGTTCGTATCGACGAGCCCTACAGGAGTAGTAGCTTTGCTACTACGCCATTTTTCGGAGCGTTCTCAGATCGTCTTGGGGGTCAAATCGACGGTTCAAAGTTATTTTTACTATTTTTGGGTTGTTTTGAGGTTGTTAGGATTTTATTTATTTGTTAGGATTTACTATATTTAGATTTGAATTTCAAATTATTATTTGAATTCAAATTTGAATTTTAGTTAAGATTAGATAAAGATATTAGATTTGTTTGTTAGATTTAGATAATTAGTTGAGATCCTAGTTTGTTGGGATTTTCTTCTATAAATAAGCTTGTGAACCCATTTGATTATTTAGATTATGAATATTTGAAGTTTAGTTATTTTATCTCTTGTATTTTGTTAGGAGTACTAACAATTGCATAGACCTCCCAATTCTCTAGTATTTCATCCGTAGTAGTAGATTATTGAAGCCCAACCCCCTGGCATTCTTTTGAAGAATCAACAGCGACGTTGGAGCCTACAGATTCCGTTCTTTGAATGAATCCGTAGAAGAGCGTGGTTGCACGCTGCATCACGTGGTATCAGAGCCTGCGTCGATCTTCGGCGCATCGTTCTAAAAAAAAAAAAAAGAACAAACCATTGCAGCAGCTAACGCAGCAACTAATAGGCACATAGATGAAAGGTTTGATGCAATGACGCGCCTAATGGAGGAGATGATGGCGTTGATGCAACGCCGAAAAGGGTCTCGAACTCGACGACAACGATCACCGGTTCCACAATCTCCAACCACGCGATCTGAGGCGGATGATTCCATTGGAGGAGATTTCGATAACTCGTTCGAAGAGACGATCCGTCCACCTATCTTCGATGAAGATGAAGACGATGAAATTGAAAAGACAAAACCTATCTTCGATGAAGATGAAGATGAAGAGATTGAAGAGGTAAAACCTATCTTCGATGAAGACGAAGGGGGTGAAGATGAGAACTTCCCACCTATTTTTGATGAGGAGATTGAAGATGCGAGACTTCCCCATATCTTTTATGCAGAGATCGAGGAAAAAGACTTTCCACCTATCTTTGATGAAGAGATGGAGGAAATTGAGTCTAAGAGTCCCCCTCAAATATTTGGTAATAATGATCACATCCTTTCTTTATCTACTGCCTCTCATCATAGCCTTTTCACCACCAAAATCATCAACACCCGCGTATTTTATGTGACTGGAGCTTCATCCAAATCGTTCCCACTAGACCCCTTTCAATTCACCCATACCGCTTCACCATCGAAAACGTTATCACATAAAGTATTTCATCCACCCTACCTTTATTTTGTGGATCCATTCTTTCCCTCCTTCATTTCATCTGATCCACCATCCCTTCTCAGAATGTTATTGCTTGAAAGTTGGATTCGTGAGTATTGGTCCGATTGGATGGATGTAATGCGGCACCCTAAAAGATTCGTTGTTCGAAAGAAATCCATATTTGAAGTTCATGGTGAAAGTTCCGACGAGGATCTGAATTCGAGGGCGAATTCTCTCCAACCTGAGGAGGATGATGCAAACATCATAGCCGTAGAGATATGGACGACCGAGATCAAATGGAACACAAGAAGAAAAGACATGTTGATGAATCGGGAGCACCGTGACTTCAAACAGCCATAACTTTTGAACCATAGATCAGAATCGCTATTATAATATGTCCACGTGTTCGTATCGACGAGCCCTACAGGAGTAGTAGCTTTGCTACCACGCCATTTTTCGGAGCGTTCTCAGATCGTCTTGGGGGTCAAATCGACGGTTTAAAGTTATTTTTACTATTTTTGGGTTGTTTTGAGGTTGTTAGGATTTTATTTATTTGTTAGCATTTACTATATTTAGATTTGAATTTCAAATTATTATTTGAATTCAAATTTGAATTTTAATTAGGATTAGATAAAGATATTAGATTTGTTTGTTAGATTTAGATAATTAGTTGAGATCCTAGTTTGTTGGGATTTTCTTCTATAAATAAGCTTGTGAACCCATTTGATTATTTAGATTATGAATATTTGAAGTTTAGTTATTTTATCTCTTGTATTTTGTTAAGAGTACTAACAATTGCATAGACCTCCCAATTCTCTAGTATTTCATCCGAAGTAGTAGATTATTGAAGCCCAACCCCCTGGCATTCTTTTAAAGAATCAACAGCGACGTTGGAGCCTATAGATTCCGTTCTTTTGAACGAATCCGTTGAAGAGCGTGGTTGCACGCTGCATCAGTCTAGGACTCTAGGATGTAATAAGTACTGGCTGATCAAATATGCATTAGTGAATTATCTATAAGTGTCATCCAATACTCATATATATTGATCAATATGTGCAATCCACAGAACCAGTTCTATTGTATTGCCGACTTTGATAATACATGCCGTTTTAGTTTTCTTAATGGTTAACTAATAACTACGGTTCATATAGTAACGAAAAAGAAATGAATCCAAAATACACACTTCCATTATTGGAAAAGTTATACATCTGCTCAACAATAGATATGGAAATGTTTTACTTAGGTAGTTTTATATTTCTTGGCTTCCTGGATGTGGCAGTGATTCCAGAAAACTTCTAATCAGATTGAGGAATTTGTTTTGGCGGCCAAGTGGTAAGGCAGAGGACTTGAAATCCTTTCCATATTGTCTAGGATGGATCACACTTTCCTTGTCAGTATGAGTAGCTTCAGGTTTTGCTATTAGTTTTACTATTGTTCTACCATTACAGAGGCTAACCTGTTCGATATAACCCATACATTTGATGTTGTGACCACAATTGCTAATTTATCTCATAATTTTTTTCAATGGAGAACCAAATCTTATTGGAACTGAATTCATTGAAAATGTCATTTTCCATTTAGTAATAGAGCTGTTATTTCAATGTTTGATTAAACTTTTCAAGCTATATTTTTTGTTCATAACATCACTAACTTTTCGGAAGTAGAATGGTGAGTACTAGCATTCAGTTTGGAAAGCTTAGGACTACCTGTCATTCTTCCTAATTTTGCGATCTAAATTAGTGGTGTCAATCACAAATAGGTTCTTCAAAGATTGAAGAAACAAAGTCTTAGACTAAATTTGTTATTGTCAATTATGATCTGGACCTCACTATTGGTCAGTTAAATTTTGAGCTAGATGCCTAGATTACTGTATAGTATTAGTTTGGAAAGCTGTAGTGGCAACTACTGTCATTATTAAAATTTTGGATGCCAAGTTTATGATGGCAACCTACTCAAAAATCCAGGTTCGTGCTGGTCATCTAAATCCATGGGAATAATAGATACATTGTAAGTGTAGCCTGTCTAATATCTTATGGCTTGAGAATATCTTGTAATGTGCTCTTCAAGTTAAAATGTAGTCCTAATGCTAATTTAGACCCTAACATCCTTCTGCTCTGGTTATTTGGTTCTTGTTTTGAATGTACAGCTTGATTTCCTTGACAACTAATTCCCCATGTAACCGTTGCATCTTCCAAAAAGTTTCTTATCCCCTCTAATCCTTTTTCTTTTTAATTGGATTGGTATTCCCTCAAATCTTGTGTCTAAATAATCCAGGGTCTAGATTAAATTTTCTATTTATATTCAGGGTCTCTATGTTAAAAAGAAATTGGTTTTTCTTTTATTATAATTATTTATTATAATTATGGATGGAGAAATTATATGGATTGCCGTGTCGAAAGGAAACCGAAAAACAGTCACTCCATATTTAGCTTCACTGTGCGATTAACTCTTTTTTCTTTTTCTTTTTTTAAATGATTGTTTGACTATTAAAAATTTATGTGGAAGTTCTTCAGTTGTTTACATAGTTCATCACCTCTGTTCCCATGGTTTGGTTTTTCTAATAATATAGATAACTTCAAATATGTTGATAGTGTTCTTTGTGAAAGATTTAAATTGAAGGGAATTAATGAAAATATATGGAACTTTGGCCATAAGATATGGTAATGTATAGTTTGTGATCTTTGCACGATGCTAGGAAGCAGGTTAAGATGGCATCTAATTGATTAAAAATGTCTCCTGACTCTCCTCCTAATCTAATGTGTATGTTATTATAGATTGCTAAGAGTATCCATAAATTTCAGTCTGTCCTTGTGTAGATTTTCCACATTCTGTATTCGGATCGTTTTTATATTCTTATTCCTTGACCTTTCATGTGTGAGTCTCTGTTGCTTTCTGATTGCTTCAGTTGTATCTCTCAAGTAATTCTTTTGTGTGTGTCGAGATATACACAAAGGAGACTTGCTATCGTACTGCATTATCATGTATTGACTTATGCAAAATCACTATACAAAATCATTTTAATTGCCGTGGAACCTTAACATGCTTTTCATTATTATAGTAGCTCAGAAAATTTCTCTCCTTCTCAAACTTCAGTCCCTCTTCATCTCCTCTAGAAGAAAAAAAAAATTACGCTTCCTATAAGAAAGAACATCCTTTTGCAATGGTGGTAAGAACAATTCATTTATATGACAAGATAAGACTTCCTAGATATATCTTGTAATATATGATATATATTAAACATAAATGTCAAACTTGGTATTTCCTGATAGTTTGGGAAATTCAATAATGCCATAAGTTCATGCAAAGGTTTCGATTTTTTAGATGTCTGTGTGTTTTCCCCCCTTGTTTAGATACAAGTTGTAAGATGATCCTTGCCCTCTGTTTTATGGCAACATTGTGAATGTCTTGATTTTATGTTTTTATGTACTTTGAGCTGATTACTTTGGATCCTTCATGATCCGAACCATGAACATCAGCAATTTAGCTGAACACCTATTATGACTTCCTTCCATTCTTCTATCTTGTTATCTTTGTCACTTATTGGACATAGCGATACCAAATGTACGGAATGCTCGAATTGACTTGCCATTAAGTACGTAACCTATATTACTAATGCACCATTTTTTTACATTCTGAATGTCTTGTTCCTCAGAGTTATTCATCATGATGCTCTACTTTGTTTCCCTCTCACTTGGATATATTTTGTTTTCTTAATCATTCTCCTTGTCATGGTGTGGAGTGTGGACCTCCCTCACATAATCCTGATTCGTGGTTGGATTAAAATTTTGTTGTTCTCTGATGCATATATACTCTTCAGATTTCCATAAAGGTGCGGCAAAAGTTATTCCAGACATCCATGCCGTAGTATTATTTGCTGTTTTGGAACAGAATCTGATAGCCCATATGTTCTTCATGGCAGCAAAATTTGGAGGACAAGAATCTGAGGCGTTATTTGGAGGACGAAACTTCTTCGCACACTGATACCAACACTGCTAACAAATCAGTTGATGGTGAAGATACCACCAAATAATGGCATCATCCTGAACTGGGAGCCTGTTCTTTCATGCCCCCCCCCCCCCCAAAAAAAAAAAAAAAAAAAAGATGTTGCATTTCTTCTTTGTCAGAAAGACGGGTTTAAATCAGAAGTGAAGATCCTCAAAAGTGATCTTCTGTAAAATGAAATTGAAAGGTTTTACATGAATACATGTTTTGGCTTTTGTTGGTTCTGTACTAATGTAAATGATTCATTGTTGATTTCTGATTTTTTAATATCATAGATAATACCAAATGAAAAAGAAAAAAAATCCAGGTGGCAAAACTTTGGTGTTCTGTTCATTGTAGTAATTGCACGTTTTAGCCTTTTAGGTACCTGATGATGTCTGTGATTAGAACAAAATTGCTCCAATTTTCCATCCCCACATGATAATAGTCAAAAGTCATAAAAAGTTTACAGATTTGAAGGAGATGAACTCAACTACATTGTATATGTCTTATCTTCCAATGAGAATGTTTTCTGGTCGCTGTTTATTCGGGTCTTGATTAAATGAACTTCTCTTATTTGGGTAGCGGTATTTCTGGTATATATAATCATTTTAACCCCTGTTTGAAACTGGAATAAACCCCTGGATAACCTCAGATAAAAGTGAATAAGGGATAAATTGTGTTTTGAAACATAGAATAATTAGGGATAAAATATGTCAAAATAAACTGGTATAAAGTGGTATATGGATTTCAACCAACCCCTGTAATTAAAGTTATCCTAGGTTATTCCACCCAAAGAATATGTGGGTCAACTGTTAAATCAATCGTTATCACCTCTTATAAATCACATGTGAAATCAACTATCATTATTTTTTCACATTTTATAAATATTATCCATACTTTAATCGCATTTCACGCAAACAACAAAACATTTATTCTTACATTTATCAACGAGAATATTTTAAAACACAATCAAATACAAAATTACTTTATCCTCACTTATGCCGGAATAAATGTATACGTAAGAATAAGTCATATTCCCGTTCCAAACGGGGAAAGACTTATCAAAATTCTATAATGTAATATTTAAAAAATATTGTAGTGATTTTGAAATATTATTTATGTTAATTTGATTTTTTTTAAATATTTATAAAATTAATTTTATATGTAAAAATCAACTGATTTATTAAACATAAATCAATTTTTTACTTCTACGCTTTAAAGATATTTTTAACAATTGTACAGTAAAAAGCTGTTTTACAACTTATTAAATAAACATCCATTATTACTTATTTATTGTTTTTAAGCAGTTACAACAAATATATCTATAACTTATTAGAAAAGTTATAATCTATAATTTATAAGTTATAATCTATAATATGTAAATTTAACCTACAACAAACATGGCCAAAGTTGTGTATTAGATTGGATAAGGACAATTAATTGCAAGATTCTCAAAGATCTTGTTTGTATAATTTTAAAAGATTTTTTTGGATATTCTTTTTTTTTAAAAGCAAAAATACAAGTGTGGATGTATCATTATTCACGTATAAAAAAGGAACTCTTACAATTTAAAATAAAGACCAATTGTATGTTTTCATTTTTTTTTTAAATCATATACTAAGTGGACTCACTAGGAATATATATTATGAGATGTGATCCAGTCAGTGTTGGATCCAAGCATTATATCTTAGTCTCCAATGAATGAATGACATATATCATATCATGATATATGCGTAAGATTTTAAAATAATTTAAAATACATATAACCCTTAATTGGAGACTGACATACACTAATGAATAAAAGACTGATATTATTTAATTTATTAAAGTATATATACTTCAATAGGTATATATCTAGTTACACAAAGTGGTATAACTAGGTATATATACTATGAGATGGGATCCTGTCAGTCCTCAATTAAGGAATGACATGTATCACATACGATAAATATGTAAGACTTTAAAATGATTTAAAACACATAATCTAGAGCATGATATATACTAATAAATAAAGCATTTGACTGAATCCAATCTCAACGTACCACATTGAAACAGCCAATGTTAAAGATAAGAGCTTTGATACACGTAGTCAATTTTACAAACCATTTTATAATCTTATATATTATAATAACATAATATATATTAAACTATCATAGTGTATAGAGTTCTATCATGATTCAAATTATTTTATTTTATTTTTTCACTATAAAAAAAAATTATACTAATCAATTTCAATATATATATTTTATTTCAACTCGTGTGTATTGTTTTTCTAAAGATAAACAACTTCAGAGCCAACATGAACACTCAGCCAAACAATGCCCAACCCCGTCCCCTCCACCCTTCCTATCCCCACCCTCTCCTTCCCACCATCACCATCTCCTCCTCCCCTCCAAAACCAAAACCACCCACCAAATTTTAAAAAAAGCACCCCCAAAAAAACCCCACCACCACCATCATGGGTCGACACCCTCCGCTCCCAAACCCGCTCGCACGACTTCCGAGGCGCCATCGACACCTACATCACCATGACCTCCTCCGGCGCCGCCGCCCCTCCCGACCACTTCACCTTCCCCGCGGCCCTCAAATCCGCCACCTCCCTCCACGACCTCCGCCTCGGCCGGCAACTCCACGCGGCCGCCGTCAAGTCCGGCTACCCCCACTCGCGCCCCGTCACCGCCGTCTCCAACACCCTCGTCACTATGTACGCCAAATGCGGCGACTTTTCGGGCGCCCTTAAAGCGTTCGACGGAATGACTGACAGGGACCAGGTCTCCTGGAATTCGATCATCGCCGCCCTCTGCATGTTCGAAGAATGGGAGGCGGCGTTGCGGGCTTTCCGGTCCATGCTTTCGGAGGGCTTCGAGCCCAGCTCCTTCACCCTCGTCGGCGTCTGCCTCGCCTGCTCGAACTTCCCTCGACTCGCAAAGCAGGTACATTGTCATGGATTGCGTGCAGGGTTCTATTGCAATGGCGAGGCTTTCGTGAACAATGCATTGATGACGATGTATGCGAAGTTGGGGCGGGTGGATGACTCGGTGAAGGTGTTTGAAGGGCTTGATTGGCGCGATAGGGTGTCTTGGAACACGATGATCGGTTGTTTCTCTCAGAATGATCGGTTCGAGGAAGCACTGGCGGTTTTTCGGCGGATGGTTGTTGCGGGGGTGAAGCCTGATGGGTTCACTCTTGCGAGTGTTCTCCCTGCATGTGCGCATTTGGAGAGGTTGGTGAGTGGTAAGGAATTGCATGCTCATGTTGTGAGAAATGAGGATATCTATGATAATTCTTATGTTGGGAGTGCATTGGTGGATATGTATTGCAATTGTAGGCGAGTAGAGGTTGGGCGTCGGGTTTTCGATGGGATCTTGGATCGGGGAATGGGGCTTTGGAATGCGATGATCACGGGGTATGCGCAAAATGGTTTTGACGAGGAGGCATTGAGGCTGTTTGTTGAGATGGAGGAGGTAGCTGGGCTTTGGCCGAATGCAACAACTATTGCGAGCGTTCTCCCTGCTTGTGTCCGTTGCGAGGCGTTTGCACATAAAGATGACATGCATGGTTATGTTGTGAAGAGGGGTTTTGGAGAGGATCCGTATGTGCAGAATGCTTTGATGGATATGTATTCTAGAGTGGGGAAGTTGGATGTTTCGAAGAAGATATTCGAGAGCATGGAGAGTAAGGATGTTGTGTCTTGGAATACCATGATCACGGGTTATGTGGTTGGTGGCTTCCACAGTGATGCGCTCGATGTGCTAAGGAAGATGCAAAGTTTAAGAGAACGAACACGAGAAGACCAAGGCGAGGGTGGTGGCGATGAATCTTCGTATAGGCCAACTTCGGTTACACTCATGACAGTTCTTCCTGCATGTGCTGCCCTTGCAGCGCTGGCCAAGGGGAGGGAAATCCACGCCTACGCCATCCGAAATGCATTAGCTTCTGATATCGGGGTGGGGAGTGCGTTAGTCGATATGTATGCAAAATGTGGTTGCCTGATTCCATCGAGGAGAGTGTTTGATCGGTTGCCAAGACGTAATGTCATCACTTGGAATTCACTCATCATGGCTTATGGAATGCATGGGTTGGGAGAAGAAGCCATGAAGTTGTTCAATGAATTGGTGGCTGAAGGAAAAAGAGGTGGTGATGTTAAACTAAATGAGGTCACTTTCATTGCAGTATTTGCTGCTTGTAGCCATTCAGGTATGGTGAACCAAGGGATGGAGCTCTTTCGAAACATGGGAGAGGTATACATGATCAAACCCACACCGGAACATTACGCCTGCATTGTGGACTTGCTTGGTCGGGCAGGCCAAGTGGAGGAAGTGTATGAACTCATCAAAACCATGCCTTTAGGCCCCCAGCGTGCAGGCGCCTGGAGTAGCTTGCTTGGTGCATGTCATATACACAAAAATGTAAAAATAGGGGAAATCGTAGCTGAGAGTCTCTTTCAATTAGAGCCTTATGTTGCTAGCCATTATGTCCTCCTCTCCAACATATATGCTTCAGCTGGGCTGTGGTCAAAGGCAATGGAAGTGCGAAAGCGAATGAAGGAAATGGGGGTGAAGAAAGAGCCTGGGTATAGTTGGATTGAAGCCGGGGATGTGACCCATAGGTTCATGGTTGGAGATGGATTGCACCCACAGAGCCCGAGGCTCCACGCGTGGCTTGAGCAAATATCAGAGAGGATGAAAATGGAAGGATATGTTCCCAACACATCATGTGTTCTTCACAATGTGGAGGAGGATGAGAAAGAGATGCTGTTGTGCGGACATAGTGAGAAGTTGGCCATTGCGTACGGGGTGTTGAACACCCCTCCTGGGTCGACCATACGAGTTGTCAAGAACCTTAGAGTCTGCGACGACTGTCATGAGGCGACCAAGTTCATATCGAAGATCGTGGGGAGGGAGATCGTTCTGAGGGATACAAGGAGATTCCACCATTTCAAAGATGGGGTTTGTTCTTGTGGGGGTTATTGGTGAGGGGGGCAGTAAGTTTTCTCTTCCTCTTGAAGAGCAAATTTTGAAGTTCACCAATTTGGATGGTCATTCAAAAGACAACAAATTATAAAGGATCTATTATGTCATGAACAAGGTTCTCACCATGTTGATACTTGGCGTCATCCAAGGATATGATGTATAAAGGTAGGTTTTTTTTTTCTTACTGCTTAGAGAAAATGTAGTAAACTTGGAACAACATCAATCAAAAGATATTATCATTTATAATTTATAAAGTTTTGTGGTTGGTATTTCTCAGTTTTGTTGTTCTTTTTGACACACAACAATTGAATTGTGGTATCGTCATTTGGTCTTATGTCTAAAAATTATATTTGGCCCATGCACTATGGGACAAAGAGGGATGCGTCTCCGAATGGGAGAAGTACATAGCCTGCCTCTTCGTGTGTTTCTTTCTTTCCTTCTCTAATTCATTTTTTATTTATTGGGTCTTCTTTGTTCCTTTCTTCACGTCCCTTCTTTGTTGTGGTATTGCCCATTCAGTTTGTATCTTTTGATTATACTTGTTTTGCTGATCAGTGGTCCTCTCATCCTGTTTTAGGGTCCTTCAAATTATGTTCAAGAAATAGTGTTTTTTTTTTTGGAGGTATCCCAAACCCTTCGAGGCAAGGATTAATCCTCCAGGTGAGTGTCTGCACTGACCCATTCGGAAGTTTCCCTACGGACACCTCGGTAAGTTGAGGGTGGGAGTCGATCACGCGCCAATAGGAAGCAAACCCATTGTGCTAGCCAACTCACCAGGACCCTGGTGAAATAGTGGTATTGCGTGTCTTTGTGTTGTCTTTGTTAGTTTTGTGATCGAATCGGTAAATCTAAATGGATGGGAGAACATTTCATGGTGAGTTGGATTGCGCAGTCCTTGATGAAGTATGCTTTGATAGTGTGAGATGTTTCTTCTTAAATTGATGTGCCTAAGGTTCCGTTTGGAAACCCATTTGAGAAGTGTGGTTTTTGAAAAACTAGCTGAGGCTGCGTTTGGAAACATGTTAGAAAAGTATTATTTTGTATAATGTAGCTTGATTGATTCCTAGGAAGCTCTTTTTTTTTTTTTTTTTTTTTTTGAAAGCATACTTTTTGTACTAAAAGTTGAAACAAACTTTATAATTAATCATTTTTAAAAAATTGTTTGGAAACACATTTGCATTTTTTTTATTCCTACAAAAATAAAAGCACATACAAACAGGTTTTCAAATGCCCCCTTAGATGCGATTTCTTGAAGCAAAGATATGCTTGTAGTGTGATTGTGTGAAACTTAGTGATGTGCTTGATGCATAAAATGGGTTGGGTGTGTTTGCAATTGCAATAAAATATATTTTGCAATAGAGGAATGTATGATTCATTCTCATTGACTGTGAGGGAGATATCAGCATGTCTGGACTCAGCAAGCAATAAAACAGACTAATGAGAGAACAGATGTCATCTTTGATCGCCTTAGGTTGACCTCTGGTTCAGGTTTGGAAGAGATGTGAAACATTTTATCCACATTTTGACATCATAATCAACCAAATAGGATCTCTGTTCTGATTATAAGAATGGATAATGTGTTCCCTGACCAATTGCAGATAATCATACAACATATTTTATCCTCCTTAGTGGCCCGATAAACAAAAATATGGTTGGGGATTTGAGGATTTTAGTCCTCAGAAAATAAAATGCAGATCTTGCCATAACTGTGATTTTGATTTTCTGATTTGATCCAAGACTAGTTCTGGCCTGTAAATTTTTAACCACACTTGACATCTCAAGCATTAGCAATACCACATTTGTCTTTGAGATCACACCTTAGTTTAGGATGTGACAAGTACTGGCTGATCAAATATGCATTAGTTAAAATATCTGTAAGTGTCATCCAATACTCATAAATATTGACTAATATGTGCAATCCATGGAACCAGTTCTATTTTATTCTTGACATTGATAATACATGCCTTTTTAGTTTTCTTAATAGTTAACATTACTAATAACAACGGTTCATATCGTAACAAAAAAGAGATAAATCCAAAATGCGCATTTCCATTATTGGAAAAGTTTTATGTTGCATTGCAGCTACTGCTCAACAATAGATATGCAAATGTTTGACTTGCATAGTTTTATATCTTTTTAGTTTTATATTTTTTTGGCTTCCCGGATGTGGCAGTGATTCCAAAAAGAAAACTTTGAATCAGATTGAGGAATCTGTTTTGGCGGCCAAGTGGTGAGGCACAAGACTTAAAATCGTTTCTATATTGCCAAGGATGGATCACACTTTCCTTTTCAGTACAAGTAGCTTCATGTTTTGCTATTACTTTTTACTATTTTCCTACAATTACAGAATCTAACCTGTTCACTATATTCAATTTTTTCTTTTCTTCTGGGATAAACATTCATGGGTGTATTTATTGTTTATCAAGCTTTCCCCTCCTTTGTGTGTGAACATTATTCTTCCTTTTATATATGTAGATTAATATGCGATCTTTTTGGTCAATCAGAAATATTGAACTAATACATATTTTAAGAATGTGGATTTCATATAAGGGGCCTGAATTTTATTTTTACATATGTTTTCCAGGAAAGGTATTGATGTTTATAGAAATGTTCTGAAGAATTTGTCAGTGCCTGTCTTGCATTTAGTTTGAAATATGAATGTATGAAAACTTCAGCTGGGAAGGCTAATCTCATGTCTAATAATCTGAATCACCTCAGAGGCTTGATTCATGACTGGTATTAGGAATTCAATATGGACACTTGAGAGTTTGAAACTCGGTTACTAACCAACAAGATTTTTTATTTTTAATGAGACCATTACAGTAAATCAATATATTGCAATTTTATATTACTATTTACAACCCACAATCATTTGCTGTCAGTCTTTCATGATTTGGTGATGAATTCTTGTTGGGTCAGTCGATGAGCGGGAGGGCGCTTGCAATGCTTGACAGGTCACCAGATGGTGGACAGGGAGATAGCATTAGCATTATAGGATCCATAATTCAACCTCATGCAACTGGGAGGCAACCCTAGGCTCCCCTAGTTTTAGAGTTCAGATGAATAAAAAAACACATTTTCCATAAATTATGCATTCATCTTGTGGCATGTCAACAGCTAGTGGGCCATACATTTTACTTTGTGACCACAATTGCTAATTTATCTAATTTTTTCAGTGAAGAACCAAATCTGATTGGAACTGAATTAATTGAAAATGTCATTTTCCATTTAGTAATAGAGGTGTTATTCAATGTTTGATTCAACTTATAAGCTAGATTTGTTGTTCATAATGACCAACTTTTCTGAAGTAGAACAGAGTAGTATTATTTACTTTGGAAAACTGAGTTAGGACTACCTATAATTATTCTTAATTTTGCGATTTAAATTAGTGATGTCAGGATCATCGTTGTGTTTACTCCATGCAATGTTAGCTTCATAATAATTTTCAAACATTGAAGAAATAAATTCATAGACTAAATTTGTTATTGTCAATTATGGTCTGGTCATCGCTATTGATCAGTTAATTTTTGAGCTAGATTACTGTGTAGTATTTAGGAGCTACATTAGTGTATAGTATTTAGCTTGGAAAGCCATAGTGGCAACTGCTCACATGAATTCAAATTTCATGCCAAGTTTATGATGGCAACTTTTTCAAACATCATAATCCATGATAATAATAGATATATTGTACAACAGTGTGTCACCTGTCTAATGTCTTATGGCTTGAGAATATCATGTAATGTGCTCTTCAAGTCATATTTAGAAAATGTAGTCCTAACGCCAATTTAGACACTATATCCTTCTGCTCCGGTTATTTGGTTCTTGTTTTGACTGTATAGCTTGATTTCTTGACAACTAAATCCCCTTGTACACCCCATCTTCCAAAGAGTTTCTTACCCCCGCCAATCTTGTGTCTAAATAATCCAGAGGCTAGATGTTAAAAATTCTAAATATATTCAGGTTCCTATGTTAAAAAGAAATTGGTTCCCCTATGCAATCAGCTCTGTTTCCCTTTTCTTTTTTCCTTTTTCTTTTATGACCATTTGACTATTTACAATTTATCTCGAAGTTCTTCAGTCATTTACATACTTCATCACTTCTATTCCCCTGCTTTGGCATGTCTAATAATATAGATAACATCAAATGTGGTGGTGTGCAAGATTTAAATTGAATGGAATTGATGAAAATATATGGAACTTTGGCCATAAGATAATAGTAATATATAGTTTGCAAACTTTGCGCTATGCTGGGAAGCAGGCTAAGATGGCATCTAATTGATTAAAAATATGTCTCCTCCTAAATCATGGTGTATGTTACTATGATTTTTTAACAGTATCCATGAATTTCAGTCTGTCCTTGTGTAGATTTTCCACATTTGGATTCTTTCTATATTTATTTATTCCATGACCGAGGATGTTGAGTCTTTGTTGCTTTCTGATTCTTCAGTTGTATCTCTCAAGTAATTCATTTGTTTGTGTAGATATATTCACAAAGGAGTTTTGCCATCGTATCGCAGTATCATACTTATTATGCAAAACCATGGTACAAAATCATTTTAATTGCCTTTGAACCTTAACAGACTTAACATCCTTTTTATTATTAAAGTAGCTCAATTATTTTTCTCTTGTCAAACTTCAGTCCCTCTTCACCTCCTCTTTTAGGGAAAAAAAAACCTTTCCTTGAAGAAAGAACACCCTTTTCTGATGGTGATAAGAACAATTCATTAACCTGACAAGAAAACACTTCCTAGATATATCTTGTAATATATTAAGCTTAAATGTCAAACATGACATATTTCCCCATAGTTTGGGAGCATTATAATAAATCCAATTATGCCATATGTGTGCAAAAGTTTTGATTTTTCAGATGTCTATTATGTGTTTTTTTCCCTTTTTTAATACAAGTTGTAGGACAATATCGCCCTCCGTTTCATGGCAACACTGTGAATATCTTGATTTTATCATTGTATGTGTTTTGAGCTGATTACTTGAATCCTCCATGATCCACTATGAACATTGGCAGTTTAGCTGAACACGAATTGTGGCTTCCTTCCATGCTTTTTTTCTTGTTATCTTTATCACTTTGTGCACATAACGATACCAAATGTACGAAATGCTTGAATCATTGACTCGTCATCAAGTAATGTAACATATCATACCAATGCACCCTTTTTTAACATTCTCAATGTCTTGTTCCTCAAAGTTTTTCATCATGATGCTCTACTTTTTTCCCCCACTTGGATATATTTTATTTTCTTTATCATTCTCCTCGCCACAGTGTGGACGTTCCTAACAAAATCCTGATCTGTGATTGATAGTTCCCTCCTCGGATTAAAATTTTGTTGTTCTGTGATCCATATATACTAAGATTTCCAGAAATTGCGTTATGCTTTTTTTTTCTGCGATATGTGGAAAAATTTATTCCAGACGTCCATACCTTTGGATTATTTGCTGTTTTGGAACAGAAACTGATATCCCATCCATTCTTCATGGCAGCAAAATTTGGAGGACAAGAATCTGAGGTGTTATTTGGAGGACAAAACTTCTTCACACACTAACACCAACAATGCTAACAAATCAGTTGATGGTGAAGAGACCACCAAATAATCGCTTCATCTCAAACTGGGAGCCTGTTCATTCATCCCCCCCAAAGATGTTGCATTTCTTCTTTGTCAGAAAGATGGGTTTAAATCAGAAGTCAAGATCTTCAAAAATGCTCTCTCATGTAAAATGGAATTGAAAGGTTTTACAGGAATACATGTTTTGTCTTTTGTTGGTTCTGTACTATGAATACATGTTTTGGCTTTTGTTGGTTCTGCACTATGTAAATAATTCATTGCCGATTGCCCATTTTGAATATTATAGATAATGTCAAATGAAAAAATACCCAGGTTGCAAATTTTTGTGCTCTGTTTGTTATAGTAATTGCACCACTTAGGTACCTGATGATATCTGTCCTTAGGACAGAAATTATGCTCCATCACCACATGATATAATCAAAACTCATAAAAGGGTTACAGATTTGAAAGAGATGAACTCAACTACATGCTATGTATCCATCTTTCAATGTAAATGCTTACTGATTGCCGTTTGTTTGGTGGCTGGTTATATGAATCTCATCTGTTTGACCAGCGACATAAGTTATTCTTGTATAGATAACTATTATCTTATAGATAGCTATACCAATGAAATAAAACATTTTTTTGTTATGTTGTGTTTTTATTTATTCTCGTTGAAAAACGTGATAATAAAATTTCATGTTTAATCTATTGTCAAATTTATTTCATTTTCCATGTTTTTGCAATGTAAATTGATTTAATTATTTTTAATATTTGGATTTTTTTTAAATCATCTATTTATTTTTTTTATCCTTTTTTAGTTTTTGATAACTTATTTAATTTTTCTCATTTTATAAGAATATAACTTATTTAAATATTCTCATTTATAAGAATTTAATTTTACATTTGAATTTATAAAGAATATAATTTTTTTATTAACAGGTCCTACATTTTAAGGAATTTGTTTTGCTTTTTTTTATTGCTCGTTGAAAATTAAAACGCGATTTTAAAGATGATTGTTCTTCTTATCTAGTAACGTGATTTTTGTTTTGATTTTTTTTATTGTTTTTTTTTAAGATTAATTGAGTTGTCACTCAATATATATATATATATATATATATATATATATATATATTCTTTGGGGCCCATCTCATGAATTTGCCTAGGGCCCACTCCGATTCAACTAATTTTAGGGCCGGCCCTGTCACTTACACTCACTCTAATGAGATATATGTTTTGATAAAAAAAAATTCTCCACAAACGGGTTCATACAATTCATTTAAATATTTTTTTTATTTTTATGTATATCTTACTAAATAATGTATCCTATTTTTAAAAAATCCAGAAAAATGGAGCCAAAGTCTAATCGTTTCCGGAAGCAAAACAGTAGCCACAAAGGGCTTCCAGAGAATTTGTTGACTCTTGGTCAAAAGCTAATCTGTTACCCTTACCCACCACAAAAAATAAAAATAAATAGACCTGTTATTGATAGACTTACAATCAAACATGTTTATCATGCAAAGAGACAGAGCAAATGAGAAGAAATTTCTTCTCTTCTTAAAAATTGACTGAAGACTGAAACTCAAGTCGTTCCCAGAAATGCATGTTTTGGGAGGGAAAGCAAAATTGACATGATGTAAGAAAGGCAGAAACTATCAACACTGAAGGCTCAGTATTTGTTCACTCTCCAGTGGTCATCCCAAAAAATCTCCAAAAAATCCAAAGGGAATCAAACTCCTGGACAGCGAATAGTAGTAGCATTTTGGATGAAATACCTTGAATACCAGTACTAATTTATTCATAATTATTTTGGTATGGGTATTTTCATCTATTCCTTGTAAATAAATATGTTTTGGGTTTATTCGTCCCTATTCCCTCTCTCTTCCACTACCCAAATAGGATAGTGGGGCTAAAAAACTAATCGGATGTACTTTTAATCCCTTCTATTTGGGGTGTGAGACTTATTCGCTCCTGATAGTTATACTGAGATAAATAACAATCTATGTAGACTAAACAAATTTTTGTTTGATTGTTTTTTCTATTATTCTGATTTACAAATGTAAAAGTGATATTCTTGTTTTGGTTCATCTTGGATAAAGTGAAGATAAGCGTTAATAAGATATGGCATAAAAAAAAATTGACTTTTCAAATAATTATACCCATACATGAATTATTTGTTTGGAAATATGTGTAAGATGTGCGTGTGATATTATAGATGTGACATGTTTTTGTTTTATATGTAAGAATGTTAGATGAGATAATTTTTTTTAAAATGACATAGAAATTATTGTTATCTATTGGCATAAATAAGTCTTATAAACAATTTCAACACTCCCCTAAAATGGTTATTGGGTTTACTCCTCACTTATTCAGACACAATTATCGGAGTTTATTCTCTTTTCCGTATTCCCCTCTATTTCCTCTTATTTGTCGGTTATGTCTCACCCCAAACGGGTTTAATCCCTCTATTTCCTCTTATTCGTCAGTTATGTCTCACCCCAAACGGGGTTTAATCCCTTTAAACACGTATTTATTACAATTAAGCCCATATTCTATTAGTTGCCACATGCATATATAGTAAGTGCAAAACCCTGTTTTGGAGTTTGATAAGGCAAAAGGCCTATAAAGTCTCTTGTGGGGTCATGGACATGAGAAAAGAATTCATTGAGTCCCTCGTGGATGTACTATAATATCAGTCAAGCGTTTAGACAGCATGTGATTGCTTGATTTTTCACCAAGTCTTTCAAAAATGAGTCTTCTACACTCAAAAAGTCTTATTAAATTTTTCAATGTGACAATCAATCATGATCAAGGCATCCCAAGAGAAGTTTCACACTCCCTTGTTGGAAGCTCCCCATGAAGGAAGACTTGGCTGTTGACCTAGGGTTTACCTAGGTTAAATTTAACATTGTATATATATAAGTTTTCATTCACACAAAACACAAAAGCAAAACCAAGAACAAAACAGAAAAAATGCTACACTCATCTCTTCCACAGATCGCCGCCACCGATTCGTCGCAAGGCGGCCTCTTTAGCGATCTCTTCGTCGACATTTTGAACTTCGGTGAACCGTCGAGTCCTCTGACTATGAAAACTGATCTGGAGACTGTGAAAAGTGGTGGCCATGAAGAGTAAGTTATTCTTAGTAAATGAAGTTAATGTTATGCTATATATAATTTTATTGATGCTGTGGTGTTTGATTTTTATATGATTAGAAGATGTGATGCTGAGAAGGAGGAGGAGGAGGTTAATCAGCATAAAGTTGCATTCAGGACGAAATCGGATATAGAAATTCTGGATGATGGGTATAAGTGGAGGAAGTATGGGAAGAAGATGGTGAAGAGCACTCCTTACCCTAGGTAACATCATTTCATATACTGAAATAACTATCATGTTTGAGAAAATATTACATAAATGTATGCTAAAATAATTTAAACTTTTTATTAGCTTGATGGTTTACATGCATGGAAGTTGAGGTTCACAATATAAGGATTTTAAATATGTCAGTATAGCGGCTGGTATAACCATGATATAAGCTGAATTAGTACTATTTGACAACAATTTGAGAATACTTTAAAATACTATGTTTAATAATTAAAGAATTTAACTATTCCATTTGCAAGAAATTAAGATTTGTACCATTTCTTTTACTTATTGGTATAGATATAGTAAATTCTCTATGCATAAAATAGTAACAAAAAATAGATGCATTAATCACTCCTCTTCTCTTTTATATTACCACACTTTTCATAGAGTAAGATTAGTATTTAAAAAAAGTATACAAATTATGTCAAAAGACCAGTTAAAAGATAAAAGTGGTTTATATAACAAATATCACTTATAAAGATTTCGAAAATAAAAGTGGGTCACGTTCATGAAATTATAATACCTTACATTATGATATATTTAATTTAGAAATCTTAACCTGCTGCCAAAGGAGGCCTTATATATGATGTTTTTTGCACTGAGGATACACATTTGATCGATAGTATATATTAGCATAACATTAAGAACCTGTTCAATAACAAAATTGGTTCATGGTATTTCCTCATAACGGCTGTCAAAAGGATACAATTGAAGTCTCTCTCTCTCTCTCTCTAATATATATATATATATATATATATATCTATATATATGTGTGTACGGGGGCGATTACGTGCGGCGCGCGGCAGGTGCGGCGGCGACGTGAGCCGTTCGATCGCGGGTCCATCGCATCTAACGATCGACGTGAATCGCACCCGACCGTCCGATGCGATGGACCCGTGATCGACGGCCCACGATCGACGCCGCACCTGCCGTTCGCCGCAGGTAATCGACCCCATGTACGGGGGCGATTACGTGCGGCGCGCGGCAGGCATGATAGGATTTATAGGCGAGGAGGGGGAAAAACTATTGTACATTTAATAGAATAGGAGATATTTGTGTTTTGAGTTCTTACAATAATCAATCAATCAATCATAATTTAGGGTTCTTAGGGCATAGATATACTTAATTACCATGATATATATGAAAATGTTTGGTGAGGGGAAGTAATTAGATGTAATTGTGTAAATTTGATTACTCTTTTTATACTAGTTAGTTCTTAGGGCAAAGGACCCTTCTTTTAAGAACAAATGTTAAGGACATACTAATATGTATTAAATACTACTTTCTCTATGTTTTGATTTTTTTTTAAGTGTATTTTTTGTATAATGACACATACCTTCATAAAAAAAAATACATCCTCTTATGAACTGTATACTCTCTTGCGCAAAACACACTAATAAATTTTTATCTAACAAAATATACACTCAATAAAATTAGATCACATGATCCATCTATATCTCATATGGTTGCAAAAACCATTAATCACTTGTATTTAAAGGGCATAATATGCATTGAAAAGGCTCATCGAGACTGCAAAAACAGAGCTCAAGCCCTTTATGAATCACAGGGAGAGCAAAAGAATAAAACAATGTACATCACTCATAACAAAGGTTGATTGTTGCAGAAACTACTATAGGTGCTCCCATGAAGGATGTTCTGTGAAGAAGAGAGTCCAAAGAGACAAGAAAGAACCAAGCGATGTCATTACAACCTACTATGGCCTCCATTCCCACTATCCGCCGCCTTCTCCGGCAACGGTGGCCGGTTGGAGCAGCTCCCTCAAATTGTCTCGAAATTAATTAAGATCTTTTGGTTGTAAATATCACTTATAAGCACTGATTTTCCAAATGAAGGGGAAATCTATCCCTTCTGCAGTCTCCACTTTTTAACTTTCAATATATACTGTGATATTGTACTTTGTATGAATGTATGCACCATGGTACGAAAGTATATAGCTTTAGTGGAACTAAATATGTATATATTATGACTAAGGGTGCATTTGGTTGCGCGATTGCAAAATTAATCTCCCCCCAACTTTTGAAAAAGCGCAGCTTTTGAGCACTATTTATCTGAAACCTGTCTGGAGAAAGTTGTTCCAGTTTTTTTATTTGGTTACACGATTACAAACGTAGTTTCTTATAAACGCAAAAGCTGTTCAATTATGCAACCAAATACACCTTAGAAATGAAATTGGGCATATCGAAGCCTGTAAACAATTGTACCTTTGGAGGGCCTTGGGAAGTTTGGCAAATATCAATTCATGTGTTGGGATCAAAATTGACTGGTAAAAGTAATTTGAATTTGCAGGAAAGAATAGTGATGTTAAAGGTGCAAATACAATCATTTTCATATCCATAAAATATGAAAGGGAAAAATCTAAATAACCCCATGTAAATTGCTTAAAATCCATATAGCCATATGGCTTTTCCTAAAGTCAACATAACCCCGTGAAAATACCTTTGTAAATTCAAATAACCCCTCAAGTTTAATTTTCTTTGACAAATTAAGATTATTGTGTAAATATTCTGTCTGGTTAAACCTAGTTAAAAACATAGTATACCATTTCCAAGCAATGATCCTCCAAAATCCAAATGAGGGAACTCTATCCCTAGTACAGCCCCCACTTTTTAACTTTCAGGATACATTGTGATGAACGTGCTTCATATGAATGTATGCAACACTGTATGAAAGTATATACCTTCAGTGAAACTAATTTTTATATTTGGCTTGAGTCGAATACGAATACTGAGATTATGAATATTGATCGGATATTAGTCAGATATTAATACCTTTGACAATCATCATCATATATATTAGATAAGTGTTTATAAAGGATTTTGCTTTTAGATTTTTTTAATTATACTAATCATAATAACAGCAAAAAGTTTATATTGACCATTAAATTACAAATTTTAAATAAGAAACAATGACAGCTAATATGTTTAAAAATCATCAAGTCAAATAAGTCCAAGTCCACACAACAGGTATCACTATCACTAATTAGGATAGTTAGCTTCTATAAGATGTTGGATTGAATTTTTAGTTTGAGTCTTTTTCTTTTTTTTTTATGATGGAGGGACCTTCCTTAAACCGACCTTATGATCAAGCTGGTAAGCTACCTTCGTCTGTTTGTCCCTATTCCACAAAAAAATTCGTTTGAAATTCTTTCGAATTTGTCAAACAAACGAATTTTTTGATAAAGTCAGTTCTATTTAAGATACTGAATCAATAGAAAGAAAATAAAATTGAAAAATAAGCATATGTATAGCACTTTTGAACGTATAAAAGCATGATTGTGATCCATCTCATAAACTATTTCACTGGAAACTCTCATTTGTTGGCCAAAGTTTATTCTTAAGCATAGGTGGGTAACATCAAATGATTTCATATATTATAAAGCTTGAACCTGCAATGGCTCGCACAGAAATGCATATATGATTCTAAGATTCAACAAAATGGAAAGTAGTAGAACCATTTAGATCAACAATGTAACAATGCAAAGTGATTTAAAAAAAAAAACTCCATACATATCAACCTTGATATAAAAGCTTTTAATTGGACGCCACATTTCTATGCCACAATATAAAATTTTCTGCCCATGGCTTAAAAAAAAAGGAAATCCACCCATGCCATCCAAATCTAGTTTTGGCCGATTTGACATTTATTGTCATTCTCCTACTAGAACAGCCAGGGAAATTATGTTTGGAATCCTCCAATCATGTGTTTATTCCTAGACATCCAAGACAAAATTTCTCCTCCCACATAATCTATCAGGATTCCTAGAAAAAAGGAATTCTCCTTAATCAGAGCTATGAAATTGGCCCTAAGCCCCTAACCCTTTGGCCTTCCTATCAAACTATGACACCAGCCAACCCACCCATCTTCTAATCAGCCAATCAGACTGAATCGAGTTATAAAACACCAGATAATTTATAATTGTAAGCTCGCAATCAATTCCATGAAAAGAAGATTTGAATTCCCATCTGTCCATAGAAATATCATAGATAATGCTCTTGGCAACTGACCCAGATGACTGGAAGAGGTTTCAATAACCATCACAGTTCTCATATGGCCCAAGAAAGATTGTTTAAGACACTTCAGGATGCAAATCCTATTCAGGCCATCCATTCTCTGAATATTACACCAACTCTACTGAAAGCCTTACAAAGAACAAGAGGAGGCCAGAAACATATATATCCAGAATTTGAAAAGTCAACCAAGAAATAAGGGTGCTGCAAATAAAAGGTGGTTGAGATGAATCTGCAGCTGGAAATAGATTGGAAAGGATCAGAAGATGCTTTTGATTAGTATGAATAGTGGACAAAATTTTGAGGTTATCGATCATCCATTCATCCGAAGATTGAACCCCCAGTGGCTGTATTCCAGTCTATATCTCCTCGTGATATTGCGAAATTATACATTTTTATATTGTCTTCAAATATAGTAAAAACTGTTTTTTTTCCTATTTGAGTATAAAAACTTAAAAGACATCCAAACAATCTGAAAATGCACACCAGATTTCTGGGCTATGCAAGAAAAAGAAGAAACTCAAATACTTAAGGTTCAAGTGGAATGTTAATAATGTCAACAGCATAATAAATCTAGAGCAATGTAATAAAGTCATATATATATATATAGAGAGAGAGAGAGAGAGAAAGACAAGTATAGAGGGGCCAATGATCAACAGCAAAAAAGCATACTAAAAAGTTGATCAGCACAGGAGAAAATATTAGTTTGTGGTATGTATGATTGGTGGCTGCTATGCAGAAGATAGTTTCAAATGAATAAAAGGGGCTCGTCTATCAGATTCCCTAAAGAGACTACTGTCCTGATATGACAACTCAAGGGGATTGCACTTCAAAAAATGCATGGAAAGTTACCAGGACAAAGGGGCAACATGTTTTCTGACATAAAACTGGTTAGGGGAAACAAAGCAATCTATGTGTTTGAGATATTCTCCATTCCAAAATCCCTATGAGGCTCCTCACTTATGGACTAACCATACAGAATACTAGAAGTGTGCTCTGTCACGCCTTTCCTGAAAACTTTGACCATGTCTTTTCCAAGCTATAACTCATGGATATGGAAGATTATACTTCTCAAGCTGGGATGCCATAGAAGACAGCAGCCTGCGATTGTGGGAGAAGCAAAGTGGTTTGGAGGGGTAGTATTCCATGAAAATAGCCAAATTCACTACCCTGCCAGGCTGGCTCTGCTTCTCTACTACCTATTGGTGGATTTGGAGGGAGAATATGAAGATCTTCCAGGGTAAGCAACAAGCCAAAACTTCCATCCTAAAACAGATCTTAATGAACGTCACATTTGCAATGCGCTCCAGTACAGCCATTAAAAGGAAAGGGGACGGAAAAGAAGAGATGCTAAGCAGGTTTAGCCTGTACACTAAATCCCAAAGTTGCTAATACATCTATATATTGTTGGAAGCCGCCTCCTCAATGATGGCTCCCATTGCACACAGATGGATCAAGAACCACCAGTAGAAGTGGGTATAATGGTCTAATCAGAAATCATAATGGTGAATTTGTCAAAGACTTTGCTGCTGGTGTTCCAGACCACCCAATTCACTTGTTGGAAGCTGCAGGGGTGCTGGAAGGCCTGAAGTTGGCAGTTCAGACCAAGATAATGTGTTGAGGTTGAAACTGACTCAATGTTAGTCAATAGGTGGACAAGAGCTGAATGTCGGGTCCCATGGGAATACCGCGCTCTTAACCCAAATTTGAAGCTGCTGCAACAGTTACAGAAAACTGGACAATCAATCATACTGTAAGAGAACTCAATTGCCCAGCAGACTTTTTGGCAAGTTACAGAACAAGACTGGGACACGGTGTTCCACACCATGGGAGAATTGCCACTAGAATTTTTACTGGTTGATGAGGACCAGAGGGTAACCAAAAAGAGAGAAAAAACACAAAAGTAAATCTGTTCCCGGTGCTGTTACAGTCTAATATTGTGAACAGACAGAGAGATGGAAAAAGGCACCTGGAGGGAGTCACACTCTAGGGGGTATCCTATTCTGTTTTATAACTGCCCATGTAACTTTGTAAATTAATATTTTTGGTCACTAATACAAAGGCCAAAAAAAAAAAAAAAGTAAAGAGGGGCCGAAATAACAGATATATAATATAAGCACAAAATCTTACCTACTAACTGATCCTAGCCAGGGCATAGTAGTATAGTACCCATCTCCCGATCATCAACCAGTCTACCAGAAATCACCACCAATTTATCAGGAGTTCACATAATGTTTATACTCGACAGTGAAAAAGCAATCTTAAATGGATTCTTCTTTGGTCCACGACCTTTGGCACTTTTTTGCACAAAGTGATCGCTCTCAAGACTTGAACTAGGATTTCGTCCCATTAGCTAAACACTTTCCTATTAGTCCAAACAAAGGCAATCTTGATGATTGGTAATGGCATTTAAAATCTACATGAAAATATTTTTGGAGTTTCTGTGAAAATTTTACAAATCCTTTTTCTCTTTTCTTCAACAAGTTTCCACATAATCCCTACATTTCTCACACAAGTCCATTTCCAATAAAAATGGGCATATACATTGGAAAATCATTAAAAGCTTTTTCAAGTCAATTATTTTGGGAAAAGTACAGTAGCAATAGTGCATGCATAATGAACAATACATGGAAAGAGATGTTTGAATAAGAAAAAAAACAATAGAAATGCAGATGATCAATCTCACAGGTACTTACAAACCGTGGCACCAGATAGGTATTTTCATGTTTATCATAGAATACATAAATTTGGGAAGTAGAGTCCTGGTCTAAAGGGAGGCTCACCAAGACTTTTCTTACAGATTCTATTCAGCCAAAATTGTCTAGAGAAAGTTTGATAGCGATGATATGTCTTCTTAATGATAAATTCATAACATCTACAATTCTTCAATGGCCTCAATCTTTTAGACTGTCAGTATGCAATTAAATTTTTGTGGAGCCAAACAAATGAAGTTGAATATCCATATCATTGTCGAAAACAAATGCATAAAGTTCGTAAAAAAGAAAACTCATGCCTGGATTTTGCAGCCAGGTCCAGCACTCTGGTCTGCATCGGTTCTAGGCACCAGTGTTTGCATCATTATTACATCACCATTGAATCTATTTGCAAGTGGACAAATTCGGTGCCATAAATATGAGGGATCTCCCTCGGAATCAGGTCCGGACATACAGATCCACTCAGAATATTCTCTTTCTTTTTGAGATGAAAAGAGATATTTCTAGATTCTCGATCGAGGATCACATTTTGACTTCAGAGTTTCTTTGGCAGGCACCACGGTGTCCAAACAGTGTTCAGAAACTTTTTTATCATGTTCTGTTCCACCATCTCAACTTCAGATCTGATGAATACTTTGATTCGATCAAGATCCTGATCCAAGGAGATTCAATATTTATTTCCAAAAACACAAAATTCTGAGGTATTTCTTCTAATATGCTAGATTGATTGTTTGAATTATAAAGTGTGGGTTTGCACCACACCTTATTACTACACCTTCTGGATTATAGTCATATGAAATTTTCTTTCTGTTCAAATTGTGTAATTGAACCTTAGTTTGTATGCCACCTTTCATATTTCTGAAATATGTATGATGCATTTAACTAATTTAAATTTGATGGATCTCGTATAGTCAAGGAATGTTCCCCACCCGCCAAATGACCCCCATGAGCAGTGAAGCATTCTCTTCTATCCAATCACAGTGAAATCATCAACTGGATCTAGCCAGGAGCTTGGCCAAAATATAGGACGGGTTGACCGTTAATGATCCAATCATAAAATTTGTTAAATCATATTGAGGGGCCTTCTTGATATTTTTGAGATGTGCCCCATGGCGAACCCCATGCTTATCAGATAAAAATTGTACTTTATGGTATTGGTTTAAATCTCCAATTTTCACAAAGAATTTATGTTTCAAAAACAAATAGCAGTTAAACATTCAGTTTATTTAAGAGAAATCAATAAAATGTGAGTTCAAAATAAGGAGTACAATGATCAGCCTTTGCTGTCTGCTGCTTTTCCTTAAAAGAAGGAATTTTTGAAATGTAGTCTGACTGAAAAACATGTCTTGCACCTGATTTCCATATCAAGAGACACGCATGCCTGATTCATGTTTCACATGAATTTTTGTTTATACTACTACTATAGTATCATAGGATAAAGGATGGACAGGATTAATAACAAGATAGGAAACAACAGATATAGATGGAATCCATATTTCAAACTGATACAACTCCAAAAAGCCTTGTGACACAAAAAAATATGTTTTAAGCTTTTTTTTTTAAGATTGGTGTCCCTAGGATTTGATCTCTGGTCATCTTTCATAGAGAGGGGGGTGCTAGCCGACTTTCCCAAAGTTCGAATCGCAATGTTTTAAGAATTTGTATCAAGAAGATTACAAGTAAAGAAATTCTCCAATGATGAAACACTATACACCACATTGATTTCATATCCTTGCAATGGTGTAACAACTTCGAACTCTAGCATAAATGCCAACACCCATATATAAATCTCACAAGGACAGATACATCATGCAGAAATCACAAAACGCAGAAAGAAACAAATTTAAGTAAATGAAAAGGTATTCCATTAACTATGTACCTTATTGCATGATATATGAGAATGCCCTTGAGGTCCCAGAAGGAAAAATGCTCCTAGTATCAAGCCATTCATATGAACATCAGATCCACCACTGCCAGATCATTACCCACTGTTTTTTTTTTTTTGGTGCAATATTCCATCTCTCTGTCAGTCTGTCCTATATCTGACTGAAAACAGCTCTGTACAAAGGAACCTCAACAAAAGGGACTTCTACCATTGTATAAGGTCTTCACCTGTCATTCGCATAATCTGGTAGTTTCATTGGGGAATATGATATTGGGATTCCGTATATGAGGGTTGAGTGAGGACAATTCTTTCCCCTTGGCCCCATCACCATGGACACGGGAAGATATGCTCCACAAGGTATCCCCTGGTTGCATGGCTGTCGTCACTTGTGAAGGTTTTGTAACAGCCTTTGACTTCATAAAGGGGTGCTTATTACTTTTCCCCATCCCACTGGCAAGCAACCAGCGGGAACCAGATTGCTGCTGCTTTGGATTACCCCATAACTTCTTCTTTCCTGGTTCAGTCTTCAGGCCAGAAACATGAACTTCAGTGATCTTGAATTGAGGGACAACTTCCTCCTCTTCCACCTTCTCCACATTCTCCAACGGAGCAGATTTCATCTCAGCCTCAGATTCAGCAGGTTCCTCACTGTTCCCTTTGTCTGAGACAGTGCTATATATTTTTGGTTTTGGTGGAACAAAAACCCTTTCGACCTGCATTAGTGCAAGCATCGGGGCGCCTACCGGCTCATAATTGCGCAAGGGATCCCGAAGCTGCACCATTAATGCCACAGTGAAATTGTTTCCCAACAAGCCCCACCTTCTACCAGCACCTTTGCCCCCTCTCTTGTCTCCTTTTTTCCTTCTACCAACAAATTCTGTGCTTTTGGCATGGTGAGCTGCAAGAATCTTTGCAGTCCGATCATTTATCTGATCTTCTTCATCAACAACTCCAGAATCTATCCTCATCCACTCATCTAGTGTTAGCGACAAACCCATCAATCCGTCAACATCATCACAACTTTCTCTAACATCTATCAGCTGCAATCCTGCAGTTCCCTCCAAACTAAGAGAACCACTAGCCCTTGCCCCTAATCCTTCAAGAGCAGAAATTTCTCCAATTGATTGGGGACTGATGTTTGCAGGAGCTTCCTCATTCGGCAATCCAGATTGTATTCTCAGTCCCTCCATTGAAAGAGCTTCGATTTTGTCCATTGCAAGAGGAGCAAGGTCTTCGACTGAGACATATTCTGAACCCATATCTCCACCTGAAGAACCCCTGTCCATTTTAGGAAAACATCTTGATGAGCCTGTACATTGCTTCATCCCATGACTGTCATAGAAAAACAAAAGAATAAAAAAAAGGATGACTGTCAGTCCTAGACACAAAAGAATTGCATATTCAAATAAATTTCACTTGAGGAGAAATTTCAAACCTCTCGCATGATTCTAGAGTAGGTGACACTTCCCACGCCACCTGTTGCATTGTCTTCCCCGTGATGTCCTCCAAAGGCATTAGCTTGCTCGCCTGCATTGACAGCTTCTCAATCCCAACAGACGCCAACCGCTGCAGTATGTCCATAATTCCCGAACCCATCTCAGCAGGCACCACGACAGGGCTTGAGATCTGCATGATCAGGCTCTCGTTGTTCTTGGCATTATTGAAGAGTAATGGGTTCATCGATCGCACAAAACCCCCGTCCTTTGTCTGAATGAGGGGTCCCAAACCCTCTGCAAGAGGAGGCAAATCTAACGGATCTCTGCAGGGAACATGAATTGGACTCCCAAATCCGCAGGCGCTTTCAGGTGGAGAGCTCTCAAATGCCTTCTCATTCAACCCCCACTCGCGCATGAGAGCTTCGGTCTCTGCATCCTCCAACATTTTAGCTCTAGCTTTACTACTCATCGCCTGCTGATCCACTTCAGCGGCATGGATGATCGACGACAGCCCAAAATCTTCTGGTAGGTCACCCCAATTGGTCTGAGACAAAGGTGCCTCATAATCAGCTCCAACTTTGTCATCCTCAACACCAAAACCAAGACCAAATATGGCATCGCAGCCACCCAAAGATTCCCTCCTGAACTGCCTCCACAGGCGCTCTTTCGGAGAGTCCACGTCGCTCTCAGAACTTTGACTGAACGGGCTGTGCTCAATCCCAAGCATGCTCAAGAACTCGTTCGCAACAGTATCCGTCACTTCATCCAGGCTCAACGATTTGCTCAATCTACCCATCTTATAATTAGACAAGGTAGTTGCATAGTCCAAATTCAACTCCGGCACCACCACTCTGGCTCGTGGAGAATCCAGCCCTTCGGACTCAAGAATCGACTGACTATAGAAGTTGAAACCAATATCATCAACACCCATTTCAGCCCCAACGAACCTTTCTTCTTTAACTTCATCTTCATAGCGTAAGAACTCTTCTTGCTCAATTGGAAAGGCCTCCAAATTACCTTCCTTTTGATCAATTCGAAATGCCTCAACATTATCTTGAACTGCTATCCTACCCACTTCTTCTTCTTCTTCCAAGGATGCTTTGACAACCTTATTCACTTCATCAAGCCTTTCACATCCCACATTGGGTTCAAATTTGAACTCATCCTTTGTGCTAATTTCAATTCCATGTTCAATCACACTGAACTCGGGCTCATCGTTTTCATCGTCGACAATATTTTCAATAGGAGCCTCCAAATCCCCAACTGACTTTGCCGGTAAATGATGAGTCCGGCGGCGGTCACCAGCAACTACATCCATTCCAGGGAGGCTCCCCGCACGCCTGAGAGAACCCTGCGTGTTCGATACAGGCTTCGTCTTTGTCTTCGGTGATTTATCGTCCCCAACCACGCAAAACCCGAAACTCACATTCAAAACCGCGCCTTTCGCCTTCCCCGACAAGTTGAAGCTCGTCGTCCACCTCCCGCTCCTCTTCTCCCCCTCCAGCTCCTCCAGCGTCAACGGGAGCAACCTCGCGAGGTCGACGCGATGCCTGCCGAGATCCATCTCGGAAGCCGCGACGAGAGAGGCCCGGACCGAGAACGGCCTCGCCTCGTACTTGGCGGGCCTGCCGGACCCCCCGCCTCGGGTTCCGTGCACCGAGCACCGGTAGTTCAGCGCCTCGTCCTCGAAATCCGCGACGCCCCAGGACACCGTGGCGGGCCGGGTGTATAGCCCGCCGGGGGATTCGGTGGTCCCCCTCCGCCAGTGGACGCGGACGCCGAGGCCGTCGAAGGTCGAGGGGAGGCCTTCGATCGAGTGGACGTGGAGGGTGAACCGGACGTCGAATCGGTGGCTGCGGTTGTGCGAGAAGGCCTTCAAGGGCCAATTCCACAACGACGAAGACGAAGACGACGACGACGAGGAGGGCTTCTTCGCGGATCTCGATCGGGGAGGGTCGGCGTGGACATGGACCTTCCCGGCGGAGGCGGAGGTCTTGTTGAGGCGGAGGGCGTCGCTGAGGATCTCGATCTCGTCGAGGAGCCGAACATCGCCGGATCCGTCGGGATCCCTCGTTGTTCTCGACGACATCTCTCAATCGAACAATCGGTGATTCAAGATTTCTGAAAAACTTTGCTTTGATTTCTTCATTTTTGGATTTTTTTTTGAAGGAGATTTTGTCTTGCCTTGTAAAAGGAAGATTTTGAAATCGAAAAAAAAAAGGGGTCGAATGTTCGAATGCTTTTTGGATGCGTGTGACAATTTGATTTGGTTTTTTAATAGGTAGAGGGGTGTGTGGGGGATCGGGTTAGGTCCAGGACTAACGCGTTCCTGATCGTTTAATCTTCTCAGTTTATTGTGATTGAAATATTTTATAAGATTTTAAAACTAAACTTAGAATGCAATTAAATTTTAAAACCTTTTATTTTAGAATTCAATTAATTTGTGTATATATAAAAATTATAAGATCGGACGGTTATGAACACGTTAGATAATCAAATTGTTTAACGCATGTTGAACCTAATCTGATCCCGTCTGGGTGTGTTTATTAAAATTTATAATTAGTAAGTTTAGTTTATAACAAGATATTGAGATGTGTTTATTTAAAATCAGTGAGTGTTTTTAAAGATAACAAAATAAATAAATTATTATAAGTTAATAATTGAGTAAATGATGCTTTGGGATTGTAGTTTGGGGTTGTAGTTTAAATAATCATCATTTTAGATGTAACTATCCTTAATTTATATTACAAATAACAGTTGTGTCTTTTTATTACAAATATGGCATCAATTCTCTTTCCTGGCTTAAACTGATATTTTTTACATTTACACCACAAGATAGTTTTATAGTTTATTGTAACAAACATTTATTAATACTTATTTGCTTTTTTTTAACACTTATAACAAACATATCTATTGTTTACAAAAAGAAAATCTATGAATTGAAAGTTATAGTTAATAATATGTAAAATGAAGATATAATTTAGCATGATTATAACACACTTATAACTAGCATGATCAAAGTGTTGTGTGGAACATGCCAGATTAGGTTAGTTGCACTATAATTTAGGCCTCTCTGGAATTTAATTATATTTTAGATAAGTGGATCCATGCAATTATTGAACTTCTGTTTTTCTTATCAAATTTTAATTTCTAGGTTTTGATAGCCCATGTAAAAAATGAATTTTTTATGAAAAGTAGATAAATGCCTTAATTTTATTTCAAAAAATAAAATAAAAATGTCTAAAGCATATACAAAAACTAGAGAATCCAATGACAAGATAGGAGGAGTACCATGTACAGCCGAATAGAAAACCACATAGCCCTGCTCCCTGTAAGATCCCCCCCCCCCTCAACAATTCACTTTAATGGCGCCGGCACAATGCACACCCTAATATTTGATAAGGATCATCCCACTAGTATTCTAGAGATTATATGAAAGTAATTTTTTTGACAAATAGAAACAATAAGCAAATAATAAAGTTTTCAATCAAACATCAAATTACATTCAACACTTATTAAAAGGATCAAAACACCATTAGCATAAGTTCTACTCTTTAGTATTGAAGCAAACACACTTATTTTCATAAGTGCTTATAATTTTCGTTGAACCAAACACATTTTCTTCTGAACTGATTAAAACTTATCAGAATTTATATAATCTGCACTTATAAATCGAGACTTAAAATCAGTTTTTCGCTGAACCAAACGGCCCCTAAGATTAAGATAGTGTTTCTTGCACTTGAATATTAGGGTGTGAGGAGCCTGAGGGCTAACAGGCTAAATAAGTGCGCTGTTAAATCCATTGTTGGAGTTTCCGGGTAATTAGAACATAAAAAAATGATTGAGAGTAGTTTTTCCATGATTAATTATTTTAATCGAGCAAGAGCTAGAGCTATTTTTTTTAAAATGTTGCATTCAAGACCTTATATTGAAGTACATCTTATCCTTGGCTTTATGCTTAAGCAAGGCATTTTTGTGCTTTATTTGAAATTATAGCCTTCACATGGCATGGGTTCTTGAAATTTCACTTTTTTATGAGGTGACCATTGACACCATGTCGCAGTCACATGACAGCATAGAAAGTTTCCACTTTCTGCCCACTACATCATTGTAATTCTGAATTCTTTGACAACTGATTTGGTTGAGATTTTTAGCAAGACATGTTTGAGAATCTCTTATCCATATCTTTATTTTTTAACCCACCCACTTTTTTTTTCTTATTTTCCAATGGGTTCTTCAATCCTCATTTTCAAATTTACTTTCTTATAATAAAATAATATAAATGTCTAAAAAAACCACTTTGAAATTATTAGGCTTAGGGTGTGTTTGATTGCACGATTGCAAAACTGATTCTGTAGGAATCTGCGATTGCTAAATTGATTATGCAGGAAGCTCATTTTCTCAATTTTTTGAAATCGCAGTTTTTGGACACTATTTGTCTGCAATTGCTGGGTTTAAAAATGCGATTATAAAACTGTTTAGTTGCACGATTGTAAACGCAGCTTCCTGCAATCGTAATCGCGCAATTAAACGCACCCTTAGTTTGATAAAGAGATTAATATTTAAGATAAATTTATCTAATTTATGAAGATAAAAATATTATTATTTTTATCTATATTTATATTTGATAATGCATTTTGTTATCCTCATTTTTTTATGTTTTATCCTTAACTTTGCATTTAAAATATGAGATAACTTTAAAAAAATTCAAAAATATCAAGTCTACTCATTCTATTAAATGGACATTAATATTATTAATTTTGATTTTATAAATTTTTTTGTTTTTAATTTTCTTAGGAATAAGAATCAAAAGTTTTTTGTTTTTAATTTTTTTGAAATAACAGTCATGTTCATGTTTTACAAAACGAGATTAAAAAATAAAAATAAAATTTATTCTACCTTTTATCTAAAATAAAATATCTTTTTTTTTTCAAAATATGAATAATTATTTATGTTTTATTCTTTTTTATGTCATGTGAAATAATATGTAATTTCAATCAATTATTTTTTATCCCATTTGATCATTGCAATATGACATTTGTCATTCAAAACCCATGAAAAAAATAAGTGGGCCCCACGTTTACAGAAAAATTGAGGCTCCTCTTATGTTGGAGTAGGGCTGCAACTCGGGCGGGTTGGGTTCGGGTTGACCCCAACGCGAACCCAACCCGAATTTAAACTACTCAACTCTAACCCGACCCAACCCGATTTTCAACCCGAATTGGACCAACCCGAACCCAACCCGAAATTAAATAAACCAACCCGACCCAACCCGACCCCAACCCGATTTTCAACCCGAATTGGACCAACTCGACCCAACCCGAATTTTCTAACATGATGTGTAAATTAAATAAATCAACCCGACCCAACCCGTAAGATTACTTAGGTTTACCTAAAATTTGGACTATACATATTAGAAGCTACAAAATGAACGGCCATAATTTTTTTTTTAACCATTAGTTTACGGGTTCGGGTTGGGTCGGGTTGGGAGTGAGGCCAACCCGAACCCAACCCGATTTGTGAGTCAACCCGAATTGGCCAACCCGAACCCGATTTGGTTAACCCAACCCATGTAAAAATCGGGTTCAACCGACCCAAGTTGCAGCCCTATGTAGGAGGCCCCGTTAAGAGAAAAATTGAGGCTCCTCTCATGGAGGGAACGGCACACCTTCTTGGACCAGACACCTATACCACTGACTAGGGCTGTTAAACGAATCAAGCTGTTCGAACTCAGTTCAGACTCGACTCGATTTAAGTTCGTTCATGCTCGTTCAATTAGACAAATGAACGAGCTTGAACAATTTTTAAAGCTCAATAAGCTTAGGACCTGGATTGAACTTCATTTTTGTGTTCAAACTCAATTGGTTTGTATTATAAAAAACTTAATTAAAACTTAACTAAACTCATTTGTAAAATCAGAATATTAAATCAATATAAAGTTATGCTCGTTTGGGCTCATGAACTTGATTATTTATGCTAAAATTTTATTTTCAACCGCTAAAACCCTTAAAATGAAGAAGAATATTAAACTCATTGAGACTCGTGAACTCGATTCGACTCATTTATAAACTAGTCAAATTTGAACATGTCAAAACTCTACTCGTTCACCACCGAGTCCAACTCGTTTACCACCCCTAGCACTGACAGGCTAACCCTAACAACGAAGGATGCTTTATTGCTAGCAAGGGACACATCTAGTACACCATTAAAAAAACAAAGGAAAAAAATAAAAAAAATTTAAATGGATACTTCCATGTAGGAATTTGAAACATATTGCAACTTGCAACCCCCCTTCCAAACGATGGAAACTTCATTGAAACCCAAAAAAGCAGAACTCAAACAACTATTTCACACACACCGAAATCACAAACCACTTCACACACCCAACACAAAACACGAACAGAGAAGAAACCACACACACACACAAACACAAAACACACCCTCGTCTAAGCCACCTTGACCTCGACCGTCCTGGGCTTCTTCGGCTCCGGCGGCGGCACCTTCTCAACCGTCACCACCAGCACCCCATCACGACACACCGCCGATATCGCCTCGAGATTCGCGTTCTCCGGCAGTTGAAACCTCCTCATGAACCTCACCCTCCTCTCCATCCTCACGTACTTCACCCCCTCCTTCTCCTCCTGCTCCCTCTCCTTCTTCCTCTCCCCACTCACCACCAACACGTTATCCCCCTCGACCTGCACCTTGATGTCTTCCGACTTCACCCCCGGCATGTCGACGACGAACGCGTACGAGTTCGGGTATTCCTTCACGTCGGCGGGGGTCGCCGCCATGGCCTTCGCGTCGCGGACGTAGCGACGGGACGGCGCGGCGGCGGATTTCTCGTCGGGGACGTCGACGTCGACCAGGTGTTCCAGGGTTGAGAGGATCGGGTCGTTGAAGCCGAAGAGTCGGAAATCCATTGATGAATTGATTGATGAAATTAGGGTTTTCGAATGCGATTTCGATTTGAGTTTGAATCGATTGATGGAGGAGAGTGTTTTGGGAGGGCGTTTATAAGGGGGAAGGAGAAGAGACGGGTTTGTTCTACGGACGTCGAGAATGGTTTGGAAGTTTCTAGTGGAGGCGAAAGGGGGAACGATGGGGGTGACACGTGTTTGAGACACGTGTGGGAACGGTTTAGTGAGTGTGACCCCACGTGGATGCCTGTGCGGCCAAGTGGTTTATATGGGTTTGGGGTTTTATGGGCTCGTGGTTAGGGGGAGATAAACAAGCTTAGCTTTGACATATTCAGACTCAGCTCGTTTAGTATCAGGCTCAGTTTCACTTTGACTTAGAGTCGAGTTTAATTTTGTATTTAAACTTGACTTGTTTGACTCGTGAAAAGCTCGACTCAGCTCGTTTGTTAAACGAGTCAAGCTGAAACTCAAACCAAGGCTTGGCTTGGACTCATTTAACTAAATTTTTTTTTTAATATCTGAGAAGTCATTTTTCACAAATTATAACATCTTATACATGTGAAAATGACATAAACTCGGGCTCAAGCTCGGCTCGGATTTTTTGTTCCTCCCTTTTATGTTAAGTAACGAGCTCGTATGAGTTCGAGCTCGAGCTCGACTTGGCTCAGCTCGTTTACAAATCAAAATTTAAAAAATGTTCAAACTCGACTCGTTTGCTAATCGAACGAGTCTGAACGGACTTTAATTAAGCCGAGCTTGACCTCGTTTACCATCCCAACTGGTGGTTACACTAATTTGGTTTCTGCGTATCAATACTGATACATTTTGTTTCCTTTATTTGTTTATTGGTGGTATTAAACTTTGATTGTGAGTGAAACTTTGAATTATTGCACATATAATAAATATAATATATATGATATAAATAGATAAAAAAAAATAGTTTGTGAACTAGATGAATTTATGTGGGTTCCAACATGCATTGAACAAAGTTAAGAAGTTTTCTGGGAAAAAAATGTTAGAATTTGATTTTATTTTAATTTTAAAATCTTACATGATATCTAAATCATAATGTTTATCTCAAGATAATAAGATTGAATTGTCACAAACGCATTAACATTCTAATTATCCCATCTGTGTTGAACTCAGCCATGAACTAATTTATGTTGGTATAAAATAAATTTTTAAAGATAAAAATGATTTAATCTTAAATAATGTCCTTTAAAATGAAAAGAGTAGGGAGTGAGGATCCTATCAGAACTATAAAATTAAGCGTGCTTGAAAGATAATAATACTAAGATCCCATCATTTGATCTTATTACATATGCTTTGGTGCATTCTTGAATAAAGGCAGTAGGAATTGATGTTGTTCTATTATCTCCACGACCTTATCGCATTGTAGGGGCTAGTTATCTAGAATGGCCTTGTAGGGGCTATTGTAGGAGCTCATGCCATTTCATATGTCTTATGAGTTGTTTCTCAACCACTTCAGTTTAAACCAGTCGTGATTTAGACTGGTTTAATCAATGAAAAAAGACACACATATCTTCCATTACAGCTCTAATTACAGTCTATTTTATTTTATTTTTTATATAAAATTACACATTTATTATTTGAAGTGCATGTTATTATATGAAATACAGTATATATTGAGATACAATAATATATTTTTTTTATGTTAAAAAAAAAACAGACTATATAGTATATTATAATAATACAATATAACGTATGGCCTATAAAAAAGACAGTAAAAACGGCTGCGTGTATGAGCCCTCTTAATGGATTCTGTGTTCAGTACAATTCGATATTTGGGGTTGAAAAAAGCCCAGGGGCGGACCCATGAGCAAACCCCGTGTCCTCTCCCAATAGAACCTTCCAAACACTTCTCGAAATCCGTAGAAACTCTCCCTCTCCTCTCTTTCCAGAACTTACCTGATCATTCCACGCTCCAACCCACTTCATATATAAAGCCCCCCTCCCCCAAAACCGATTTCAAATCATCAGATCATCAAAAAAAAATTCCTTCAACAACAAATTCCATTCCTCAAAAAAATTTCCAATCCTCAATCATCAATTCGGAAATGGACGCCCGAGTCTTCGGCTTCGACAACAACCCCTTCTTCTCTCCCCTCCTTAACCACCAACCGATGGCGGCGACACCGGCCGACGTGAAGGAGTACCCGAACTCGTACGTCTTCGTCGTCGACATGCCGGGGGTGAAGTCCGGCGACATCAAGGTGCAGGTCGAGGGGGACAACGTTCTCTCCGTGAGCGGTGAGAGGAAGAGAGACGTGGAGGAGGAGGAAGAGCAGGTGGTGAAGTATGTGAGGGCGGAGAGGGGGGTCGGGAGGTTCACGAGGGGGTTTCGACTGCCGGAGAACGCGAATGTCGAGGCGATATCGGCTGTGTTTCGTGATGGGGTGTTGGTTGTGACGGTTGAGAAGGTGCCGCCGCCGGAGCCGAAGAAGCCCAGGACGATCGAGGTTAAGGTGGCTTCTTCTTCTTCCATGTGAGGTGGTTTTGTTGCTCGTTTTTTTTTTTTGGGGGGTTAAAATTGTGTCTGTGAATGGCTTTTTTGGTTGTGGGAAATCTTTGCTTTTGGCTTTTATTGGATCTTCAAGTCGATTCTCTTTTGTTATTGTAGATCGACTCGAGGAAGGAGTGTGTAAACAACTAATAATAAAAAGGCCTTCTCCAATAAAATGGCCAATTTATTTTGATTGAAAACGATACGTCACGCATTTGATTATTTAGTATTTTAGTTGGTGTATTCACTTTATAAAAGTGAAGCATATATTCTGTGAAATTAATGTATATCTTATCATCTGTAATAAAGCATGCATTGAGATATTATATTTTATATTAATGTATTTTTATATTATTTTATAAAAAATATGCATATACTGTGTGAAATGTATGTGCTGAAGTTGTTCTCATTAAAAGGCCTCTTCTTTGTTTGATGCTCCCGAGGATCTAACGTCGTTGTTCTCATTGAAAGGCCTCTTCTTTGTTTGATGCTCCCGAGGATCTAACGTCCTTGCTTTTCAATGGGGACTTTTTCTTGGATGTTGTTGTGGTCTGCACATTAAGTCCTTGTTTGGAACGAGGATAGTTTTTATTTTATTAGGGTATAGATTTATTCAAGCATAAATGAGTATAAATAAGGATAAAGTGATTTTGTGTTTGGTTGTATTTTGAATTATTCTCATTGGTAAACGTAAGAATAAATGTTTTGTTGTTTGGGTAAAATGTGAATAAAGTATGGATAAGGATTTATAAAAGGTAAAAAAGTAATGATAGTTGATTTGACATGTGATTTATAAGAGGTGATGACACTTGATTTGACAGTGGGCCCACATATTCTTTAGGTGGAATAACCTAGGATAACTTTTATTCTAGGGGTTGATTGGAATTCCTATACCACTTTATCAAGGTTTATTCTGACATAATTTATCTGGGTTATCCGGGGTAAACAAACACCCCTAAATACTTATCCGGGGTTATCCGGGGGATTATACTCGTTCCAAACGGGGGGTAAAAGTGTCTTTGGAACGTTAGGAAAATTTGATTTTGAATAAAGTAGCTAAAACATGACAGTGGTTAACAAAGCGATGTGGGTAGGGTTGGTAAACGAGTCGAGCAGCTCAGGATTAGCTTGGTTAAAGCTCGTTTAGATTCGTTCGATTAAATAAACGAGCCGAGTTTGAACAATTTTTAAAGCTCGGTTTGTAAGCGAGCCGAACCAAGCCCTAGCTTGGACGAGCTCGTTTACTTAATAGAAAAAAAAGGAAACGAGCCGAGCCCGGACCGAGTCCGAGCTTGAGTTTATGTTATTTTCACATGTATAAGGTGTTGTGATTTGTGAAATATGATTTTCAAATGCTAAAAAAATATTTTTTTTAGCTAAACGAGCATGAGTCGAGTCTTGATTCGAGTTTCGGCTTGACTTGTTTAACAAACGAGTCGAGCCGAGCTTCAACCGAACTTTTCACGAGTCCAACGAGTCGAGCTTGAACACGAAATGAAGCTCGATCTCGAGCCGAATCGAGCCTGTTGTTAAACGAGCCAAGCCTAAGCAGGTCAAAGCTCGGCTCGTTCGGCTCGTTTACCACCCCTAAATGTGGGTGCTTAATCGATCATGGTTTTTATGACCTTATTGGGTGAGTCTCTATTCCTTGTGTAAAACTTGGTTTCCTCAACTTAATGAGAGGGATTATCCTTTGCGAGGACACAAGGAGGCTATGCACATTGCGCAAGTGAAGACCTATGTATTGTCTATTGGATGGGTCCATTCCTGCTCTCTTCCAACCCGCTAGTGGTGGTTGCTGTCGGCAAATGTTCCTTTCGAACGTTGAAGACATAAGAAGGTAGGAACCTATATAAGACATTTTGAAGCTCAAGTCAATAACGGTGGTCAAATTAGGATCTTCATGATTCTGAGGGATCAAAATATATATTTTGTTGGGATTTTTAGAGAATCAATTAATGATAGTTCTGAATATAAGATATCTTATTGTGATTTGAAATCAATTATTGATAACTATAAATCAAACATAAATATTGGGGGGACTTAGGAAATCCATTATTAATGACTCTTGATCAAATATTCATTGAGATATACAGACTTACCATATTTGGGATGTTACGGTTCTCGGATCTAAGTGAGCCGATAGGCTGGGCTCATGGGTTGCAAGTCACTTGATTGATGACCCTCATATTTGGGTTATGGGCTGAGGAATATAGAAGCACGGAAAATGGGACCAACAACTACATAAGGATAAGCAATGTTCCCAAAGAGTAGAATAATCATTTAAGTAAGCCTATTAATCGGACGGATACGGATCGGATAGGCCCATATCCATATCCGTATCCGAACCGGATATCCGAAAAAATATCTGTATCCGATATCTGACGGATGTTATAAAACACATATCCGTATCTAATTAAAAAATATGGATACGGATTCGGATAATATCCGAAATATCTGAACTAGATTAAAATTTAAAAAATTTATGAAATCATAAATCTTAACATGGTTAAAAATGTATAAATCAGATATATAAAAACATAAATCTTAAATAATTAAACAAGTATTTAACAAAGACAAAAAAATATAAATCAAGTATCCAACAAAGACATATAAACATAAATAATAACATAGTTAAACAAGACAATAAGTAATCAATAGTGACATAAAAACATAATATAATTAAATATCCAACAAATATATGCTCCTTTAACATGGACTTCATCACATATATCTCCTTTAGCATGGCCTATGAGTAAAAAGATGAGGAGCCGAGGAGGAGCCACAACCGAGGAGCAGCAGAGGAGGATCCGAGGAGGAGATGCGAATGAGGATCCGCGATCAGCCACGATCGACCATGATCGGTGACTTGCAGATGCAAAGAGGAAGAATGGGTTTTTGGTGATTTATTTTGTTTTTCTTGTTTTTGGTGGATGAGAAGAACTATGATTTGAATGGGGTTCTGGTGATTTTTTTTGTATACTGGTGATTTTTTTTTGTATTTGGTGGATGAGAATGGTAAAACAATAGGAGATGAATAAAAGTGAAAGTGTGAAACAACGTCGACGAGGGTGAGTTGGGATAAGTTTTAATTGGTTTATGTTTTACCCTAAAAAAGTTGGTGAATGGTGAGCTATTAGATCTTGATCAAAGGGTTAAAACCAATCTTAATATATAAATAAAATAATAGTTCGGAGACGGATATTTTTTGGATCGGATACATGCTATATCCGATCTGATCCGAAAATTTTTGGATACGGATTATTTGATTCAGATACGTATACGAATTTTCGGATATCAGATATTTTATGCATTTTTGGATATGGATTCAGATTTTTTTTCGGATAATTGACAGGCTTACATTTAAACATTCTAGGTTAGGTTAACTATACATTAGCTTAAACAGGGTGATGATAAGGGATTATGTGTAATAGGTTAATAAACACGGGATATGAACGTGGACATCCGTCATTTGTTAGGGAGTTATACACATTTACTCTTAACAAAAAGATCCTAAATTGTTCACGTCACATACATGGTCCATTCATTTGAATTTATGCGATGTGAAACCTAAGGACAAGTGTCAAAAAAAAAAAAAAAAATTTCAATTTTTTTTTACCATCCATGGACGGTCATGATTGATTTACACTTGAAATACAAAACTAAATGCAAATGTGAAAAAACTTTATTTTTTTTTACCATAAAAAAAAAGACAGTGTCTCAACAAGAAAAAATAATTTATATCATTTTTTCTCTTTTTTTTTTTTACTTATCATAAATGAGTATATAAAGGAAAGTGATGAAAAATAGCATTATCAATTTCCGTACATGCACAAACACTAAAAAAAAATTGATTAAAAAAAAATATTTTGCTTTATCTTAATTTCTCTTTGAAGAAAAATACAAAATTCTTTTAATTTTTTATTATTCATTTAAGATTTTGCACAAATACGCTCAAAATAATAATATTTATTATTATTATTATTATATTATATTATATAATATCATTACTATTATCATTATTTTGCTTCTAAGGCCATCCGCAGGCCAACATGATAGGTGGAGCGGGTAAGCGTCACACGTGCGACTGACTTCAGGGCTTTGTGACAGCGGAAACCATTTCAACCGTTCGATTCATGATCAGGCTTCTGATGAAGTCATCTCCCTTACGCCTTACTCGCTTTATCTCCCACACCATCACAACCGTCCAGTCCCAGAATTCTTACATGTTTCGGAGAAAGGACAGACAAATTGGACGGTTGGATGCGTCCGAACAGGTTATTTCCCAATCCCGAGGCGGATTACGGAAAGCGCGTCGGAATGAACCTTCGTTCAAATACGCGTCCGATGAATTCCATCAATCCCGGCCGCACAACAAATGGACTTTCTCTGAAACCGTCCGATGTGATTACGCTTTTCCATTCCTTATCGAAAGCACGATCCTCAGCCGGTGAGATTAAGACCCAACTTGAACAACCAAAACCGTTAGATGATACAGAGGCCGGCAGATCGTACGTCAGATATGGATGCGTAAAGTAAGTGTAATTTAAAGAAGATAACGTGATTGGAAGTATTTTATGCGATTTTTGAAAGACATTGTTGCGGTGTTGATCAGAGCTCTCTCTCTCATTTTTTTTTTCTTCAAAAAGTAGGAACAAAACAAAATAAAAAGCCCAATATTTTTTTATTATTAATTATTAATTTTTGCAAAAGCATTCTCTTCGGCGAATGATGATCGAAAAGATCTGCATCGAAACCCTAATCTGAGATGCGGAATCTTGTCTGATCGGCCTTCAAAGACGGTCCGATAAGCAGATCCGGATCGATCCGCGGCAGTCTGATCGAGATGCCGTCGCACGGGGACCTTGACAGGCAAATAGAGCATCTAAGGGAATGCAAGTTCCTGCCGGAGGCGGAGGTGAAGGCGCTGTGCGAGCAGGCGAGGGCGATCCTCGTGGAGGAGTGGAACGTGCAGCCGGTGAAGTGTCCGGTCACCGTCTGCGGTGACATACACGGTCAGTTCCACGACCTGATCGAGCTCTTCCGGATCGGAGGGGATGCTCCCGATACCAACTACCTCTTCATGGGCGACTATGTAGGTCCGTTCTGTGATCTCTCTTTGTCTCTCTTGCTTTTGATTTTTGTTCCTAGATTTTTTTTGTCGTTTTTGTGATTTTTGGTTTTTTGTGGTGTTTTTGTTTTTGTTGTTGTTGTAGATTAGTTTTTAGATCATGGTGCTTTGTGAGGGAATCTGATTTTTTTGGAGGTTGGATATGCTTTTTTTTTTTATGGATTTGGGGTCCGTTTAAATGATAAATGGTGGTGTTTCAGGATTAAATTGATATATTTAGTTTTCTTGTTATCATGGTTTTTGGATTTAATTACATAGATTGATGTGAGCGGTCCGTTGTGATGTTTCAATTGAGGGGGTTGTTTCTGAGCAGTAGATGATGTCCCAAAATGTTGGATTTTCTTCGGTTTTGGAAGTTTTGTCATTTGTTTGTATGCTGAATTTGCAGTTCGGACGGCATCACTTTCCTATAATCTGCCACGTTTGGCCTGCTTAACATTTAAGGATGATTTTTTTTTCATATAAGAAAGAAAAAGCCTCGTGTTTACTAGATTTATCAGAGAGAGAATGCATTTTTCCTTAGTTGTTATGAAAACCTTGGTGTAGATTTTAATGTTTTGTCTGTTTGGTTGGTTATTCTGATGTAGCATCAAAATGGGCTGTTTAGAATACAATCTTATTGGTAAGATTCATCATCATTAGTTCCTATACATTGCTTAAGATATCAGTGGTTCACATATTTTTGTTGGGATATTTGAGTTCATTGGGATAAACTAATCGCATATGTTTTCTTTTTGGTAGCTTATGGATGCATATAGGATTTGATTTCTGATTCCCATGATATCAGACCCACAAAAAAAAACAAATTAATAAATAAATCATTGAACTGAATCATGATTAATAGCCATTCTAAATCATGAATGATAATTTCCCAATACACTGCTTAAGAAGGTGCTGTACTTAGGAAGATGATGATTCATATATTTTATGATTTTAGAAACGATCTGTATGGTATACAGGACTAACTAAGTGGTCATGATTGCAGTGGTTATGTTATAAAACTGTCTTTTATTTGCTCTTTCAAATTATTGAGTTTATATGAGAAAATAGCATGAGAATGAACTTGAAGGTTTATCTATATTAGTGTTTTACATGATAGCTTAATCCACCCATGGCCCTTGGCCATTAAGTTTTATTTTTCAGCTTTATGAATATATATAGATCATGATATCTGTTATATCTTATTTAGATGGGTGATTTGGTTGTTCCTTGATCAAATGAGACAAGGTGCTAATGGATATGTTAAACCAAGTACCAAGTTTAATTTCTCACAATATTGGAGTCCTGAAGAGACATGCATATACCTGCATAAGCATTCAGGGTTTGTATAATTTTTTGTTTAATTTAATTGGTTCCAGTCCTAGGAAGCTAGGACAATGTTGGAATGCGAGCTCTTTCCGTACCACATAAGTATTCAGAGTTGGGTCACAACCGTGGATTTTAGATAATTAGTATGATATCTCTTTGACTTGAATGACAGCGATTGACTATTTGACTATCAAGACCCACTTTCTATGGTGAATTTGGGGATTGTTAACTTTATGTATGAAACTTTAACAGCAGTACAGCACTGTATAGTTTTCTAGTAGTTATTGACGGATTACATGGTTGATGATTGTTCAAAGCACTGAATACTAAATATGAACTGATCACAGTCAAGTGAGAGTCTTGCCTCTGGCTCATTTTTTTTAATGATTTCAATGTGCACTGAATAGAATCTTGCAGAATTGTACTTTATATGCATGTTGACGGTCATATTTATGCAATTATTTTCCTGTATACCAAGTAATAAGCAATGATGATCAAATTTTAAAGAAATTGCTGAGCAATTTTTTCCATGTGTTGGCTAATTTATCATTTTGCAAGTGTAGATCGTGGATATTATTCAGTGGAGACGGTCTCACTCCTAGTTGCACTTAAAGTTCGATATAGAGACAGGATTACAATTCTGAGAGGAAACCACGAGAGTCGACAAATAACACAAGTGTAAGTCCCAGTTTTTCTTAATTGCATAACTTTAACATTTAATATCTTGCAAGACCATCATTAATCAAGATTCATCCATCATGTATATCGTCCTTTGAATTTTTAATGTTTATATATTAACTGGTATAACATATTATTTTTTTGCCACCATAACTTCTTTATTGGTACTGTTTGTTTAGCAAAATGAAGCCTTAACAAACAAATTCAATCCCCACCCAATTACAAGAATTCCGAATGTTGCACATCACTCCACTATGAATGTCCCCAACATCTCTATACAAACCGGGAATTGGGAAATGGGAACCCTGGTCCTTTAGAAGACAAATCACACTACAAGTATTTTCCTCATAACACCTGGGATAAACATGTTTTTCATGCTTCAATCACCCTTCTTTTGCTGGTTGAACACCTGTAAGGCTGTAACATATCCTTGAATAATGGTTGTCTTGCTAAAAGGCCATTTGGAAAAAAGATCTCTGTTGTCTCATCAGATTCAGAGTTCACAATTGACATAGTCCCTGTAGTCCATGAGACCCTATTCATTAAACAACAGTTCACATAAAGGCATAAATTTAAGAGGAGTTATAGATTTTCAGACTGTGTAAACAGGGTCCACCTCATTCTTCAGCCATGACAGTGATTTGTAGAGGGCCCTCACTGTAACACCCCCCGCCCCCCACTGAAACCACAAATTTCAATGGCACAGTATCCTTCTCAGTTCTGATGTGCATGTTGTAGCATGTTTAGCAAAACATCTACTTTCTGCATTTCTGCCTCGGTAGGTCCCTCAGCCTAGGGCACCAGACCATACTCACCACACCACTCTCACTTGATAAGCATTGATCATTTTAATTTTGTTAGCAGCCACCCTGACAAACTGGGAAATTACAGAGCATGTTTTATCTGATTCAGTCACACATCAGACCAGATATGGATTTGGCTTCCATTCCCACTTTGAATTCCATTTCCTCATAAACTTCTGGAGCCATTCTTGGTATATCCTTCCATATTTTGGAAAGTTTATGACATCAGCCACACTTGATATACCTTTTTTTTCAACATGTGGTATGTTGGACCATACGGCTCACATGGAATGACTGAATTTTCAGAGAGAGGGTGGTATACGTTGAAAACATCTGGGCAAGTATTGTCACTTCTTAAATATTGGGTGAAATTCATTGTGGAGGGCATGGATACACCGGCTAGCATAATGGGGAATGGGTCTCTTTTTGGGTAT